>CM023959.1:27667079-27717619 GCA_013407115.1 Glycine latifolia | reverse complement strand
TATATATATATATATATATATATATATATATATATACACACATTAATATAAATGAATTCATTTACATTAAAATTTAATTATATTTACCTGTCATAAGTATACCTAAGACAAAATAGGGGCATTTTTAGAAATCACTTTGCTAATTTTCTTGGGAACTTCTCTCAGAATTTAAGAATCAATATTTTCATTGCGGAGCTGTCAGGGGCTATTTTAGCCATAGAAATTGCTCACAAAAAAAGTTAGCTCAATCTGTGGCTTGAATGTAACTCATCCTTAGTGGTGCAGTCTTTTAAGAACCCAAATCTAGTGCCTTGGAAGTTCCAGAACAGATGGCATAATTATATAAATCTAACAAAAAATGAGATTTGAGGCAGGTCATATTTCCAGGGAGGCGGAAAATATTTGTGCAGACATTCTGGCCAATAAAGCTCACTCTTTTTTGATGGGTTTTACGGGTGGAATTGCCCCCTCCCCCCATTTCTTAGTTATTGACTTCAGTAGAAATAGGTTACAAAATTACATGATATTACTTGACTTGTTGTCTGCTGATTTTCATGAGAGGTGTCAACCTAGTTAGAATTTCTTTCCTAAATCTAACTCTAATGCAAATTGTTGAATGATGTAATTTAAATTTCAAATTATTGTTAGGATTTGTTAGGTTGTTACATTTTGTTATTATTATATTTGAATAGGAATTAAGATTAGATTAAATTATTATTTCAATTTATACGTATCTGATTTTTAACATGGTATCAGAGTAATAGTTTTCTCTATGAATGAAAATCATGGTATTGTCCATGGAAAAAAAAATTTATCTTCCACTGCCAAAAGATTCTTAGTTTTCTTCTTCACATTTTCAAATATTCTAATTCTGAAATACTCAACCATCTATCTCCTTCTTAACCTTTACTTTCTCTGATTCCTCTACAAATTACTATTATTATAATCATGAACTTCATCTTTTTCCTACATAATCTTTGTGTCTTTGGTCCCGACTTGAATCAATTTTTTGCACTAATCGTGCATCTTGTTCCTGATTCAAGCTTCTATTCGTGGTTTCTGCATCTGTTGTCTATGTTCGTGATCCTATTTCTGATTCGTAATTTCGTCCTTGCTCGTGCTTCTTGCCTTTTAGGCTTGTTTTGATGATTGTAGTTTCTACCATGTGTGGTGGTTAAGCACTGTTTCTTTGTTTGCTTCTATCCATGGTGGTTAAGTACTGTTTTAGCTTCTGTCATAGATGGTTAAGCCTTGGTTACTTTTGTCTTGAGTGATTAAGCATTGTTTAGCTTCTACTCTTGATGGTTCTTGATTTGTTGGAGCAATTCTCCATGTAAGTATTTCATTTGAAGGTTATTGATGTGAAGTCAGTTGCATTGTTTTAAATCTTTCACAGACCAGCCCCGAAGTCTATTGATCTGAATATATGATTGTTCTGATTCTCTTCTCGTATCTCAGTTCTTTGTTCTTTTTTATCTCACGTAACCGAAGCACCTGCTGTGGACTATCCTGAAACACCTCCTAAACCTATTGCTGATCAAAGTCATTCTTGGAAGAGTGTTTGAAGAAACAATTGGTAAGTTGGGCATGACCGATATTCATGCACCAACTTTAGGCCGATATTCATGCACTAACTTGAGGGGAAGTGTTGAATTGTGTAATTTAAATTTCAAATTATTGTTAGGATTTGTTAGGTTGTTACATTTTGTTATTATTATATTTGAATAGGAATTAATATTAGATCAATTTGTTATTATTTCGTATTATTAGCATTTTGTTGAAACTCTCTTTACTATATAAGAACCTCATGTTGAGGAAAAATATATGAAAGCGAATGAAGTAAATGAATGAATGAAAGATGAATTATTATTCAAATTTATGTGTATCAAATATTTATTTTTAACACAAACTTTCAGGATAACTACCAAAGTTGCTCCTACTATCAAACCTACCGTCATTTGAGTTATACACAACTAATTAATTTGGAAGAATCAGTGCTGACCATATAGCAATACCATTTCCTAAGATGCACAACGGGTAAAGTGAAGGCCAAGCATCTTCTTCAACAAAGCGAGGGATGATCATCAATTTAGTCCATGAATCTTGAGCCCCATACTCTTTCATCAGCCACCCCAATGAGCTTTCTTAGAGTCAAAGAAACAAAAAGACAAAGACACAGTACTGCTGCTGCAAACATTGTCAGTGTCAGTGTCTCTAGGCAGCAACACTTCACCGTATGTTTCAGTCCCAAAATTGAAGGTAAGAATCGCCCGTTGCTTGCGGCTTCCCTTAGTTGCATTCCAATTAAGAGTGTCACTCACAATTCACAAATATTCCTGAATCATCGTCTTGCAAGTATTATTTGCATCGAAGAAAGTATATATTTCGGTTAGAAATCCATAATAGCATGACATCGTAAGTGACAGCAACTTGTAGTTGTCATTGACGTGATCAAAGGCTAAACCATGGAAAGAAATACGGCCATGGAACGGGAATCTTTTGGACGTGGATCCGGTGGAAGGGTTCTACAATTTGAGACAGTTTTGTATGTAGCAAAAAGAAACGATCATTTTATTATAATCAATTATTATAACTACTACTTTTTTCAATAGTAAACACTAATAGATTAAACAAAAAACAATCATTTGAAAAAAAGACAATCGTTTGAAAAAAAAACAATCACTTTATTATCCATTTATATTTATAATAAAAAAACATGTTTATTCTATTAACTATATATATTAGCATCTACGGAGCATTCAGCAATAAAAAAGTTTTTTCTTGTGTAAGAATCATGATTCTTGAAAACCATGTTTACTAAAAATAAACATTTTTTTTGGTTGATTATTGAAATCTTAAGATAAATTTTATAAGAATAAAAAATTATATAATATTTTTTATCATATTAAATAATTTAATAAAGAGTGAGATGATATTTTATTATAATAAATGAAAAATTACTTGAAAAAAATAAAACTCTCACCTCCTGCATGAGAAAAATTTCATTAAAAACTAATTAAAAAATATTCTCAAAAAATATAATTTCCTAAGAATATTATTTTAAAAAAATTGATATCAAACATGACTAAGTTTCTCAACCTTGGAAAACCAAAAAATTTCTCGCCTACTACCAGACGCCCCCTTAAGGTAATATTAGCATTACAGGAACAATTTTGAGTTTACCAAAAAAAAAAAAAAAAAAAAAACTAAGACATTGGTCATTCAAGTTTCAATTTGAAACGTTACTTAATGCCGTTACACGAAGGGATGTAAAACTAACGCCAAAATACAAGGGTCTCCGATGTAATGAGTAAAACACATGAATAATGAATTATAAAATATTACAAAATGTTATGAGGAATAACTTAATATCAAATAGAGGAAAAGTGAGATTTGGTTCAATTTCCAAACTATTACAATTTCATCCGAATAAACGAATGGAAAAAAAAGACCAAACCAAATCCAAAATAAATAATGGCCTAACTGTGCATGAAATGAATAGCTTTGCAACTCCTAATAAGGCCTAAACCTGATAAAACCATTAGTTATTTACAGTATTTGGTAAGTCATTCTCCCTAAATTTGTTAACCAGCTCTTTTCTTAAAAACTAGTTATATTTATGCATAAATGAAGCGGAAAGACTCTAAAATTCAGAGATTCTTATATACCAAAATAAATAAAAAAATGAATCACTGAGCATGTCACATCCTTATAAGGACTCTGCAAACTGGGAGGCTTCCAAGTCAAGCTCTTGTCTCATGACACAGTTCATAAACCACTCGCTACTGAAAGTCCATATACCTTGCTGTGCAGCTATCATTGCTTCTTCTGTGTCTTCTTCGCATGCCACAAAGATTGTTGATGATGTTTCGTTTACCTTTTCAAGTCTACTGATAACCTAATACAAAAAATAAGTGGAATTTGATAACAAGCAAGCTCCAGAATAACAGAATGTAAATAGATGAATTATGTGAATAAGATGTATCATGAAATGAAATTTTTTTAAATGGGCATAATCATGCAAGACGCTTCTGAAGCTCTTGTTTATGTTAGGAAAGAGTAGGGGACTACATTCAAGATGCATAAAAAATGATAGAGGGTGTGATTAGTTTAGATAAATAGCAGAAATCCATATGTTGAATAGCAAGCACACCAAGGTCGACTTTTGTAGTTAAATCTTATAACTAACATTAGAAAACTTTCAATCCATAAACACACTGACCTAAACGCCTGTTTCACACTTTTCACAGGGCTTTTATAAGCTTTTTTGAAAAATGATGGACTAATATTTCAAACGGGGAAATATTTGCAAATGCAATTTTAGCATAAGCAACTCTTATTTAGCTTTTGCATTGGGTTGAGAATTTTGTACTAAGTTTCAACACAAATGCATTTTTAAAATAAAAGCTTCCAAATATAATTGCTTCATTCAAAACTCAATTTTAACTAAATTAATTATGCAAAATCATAAACATCCAAAATCAATCTGTAAATGCTCACTCAAACAAAAGATAATAAAACATGACCTTAGAAAGAACTAGAAATCAAAATAAATATATATTGTCAGACATGACCCCGATTAAGAAAGTTTCAAAGCTAGTTTCTGAAACTAGGTTGAGTAAATTCATTTTGTCAACGAAGTCTTTTGTCTACAGTTACCTCCAAAGTAGAAGCCTACAGAATATTATTGTGTAAGATAGGCATTTTTAAAGGCATTGACACCATGTGACAATAATTACTCGTGTTCAGATGTTTCATGCTTTTAAGCATGTCTAAATGATGGGAAATGCCATACGCACTGTTTCAGGTCTGCTTAAATTTAAGTTGCAGTTTTTTTCAAAAAAAATAAAAATAAAATTTCAGTTAATAAAAAGAATCGGACTTACATTACCACCCGCAGACCTGACAATTGCAGACAATGTTTTAGGAGTTTGAACATGAGCTGCAATACATATATTATAACCCTTAAACAAAGCATGAGGGCTAACTTTTGCCCTGAGAACTGCACTTTTTAAATCAGATTTGTACTTCAGCAGATAATCTGTATCATTCAGTATGTGAGGCAGTTCATCTGCAAATTCATTTTTAAAATTAGTGCATATTCTACCGTAACAGTAATAATTAGATATAAATAAGAAAGTTTGTTAGACTTTACCAACAAATCTGCCTTCACGAAAACTTTCTTTTAACCAACTTGAGGAAATCACCCAAGCACTGTGTAGTCAACAATATCTCCTTGTTATAAATAATCATCATGATTAATTACATACACAAATGTAGTAGATATATATTGATGAATAATAGGAACTCCATAAGAATCAGACTATAAGAACATTATCAGCATGTTTAGATTTGATTTGATTATTTTTATAGTCTATATCACTTTCTCAATAGCTCTCATTTTGATTATAAGCTGTTTTGAACATAAAATAGTTCCAGAAGTTTATTTAAAAACCAAGATGTCAATATTTCAAATTAACAGTAGGTCTCAACTATAAATAAAATTTCAGTATGAAACTAGGGAAGCTAACATTTGAAAATATTATTTTGAACCTACCCTGAACAGAGGGCGGTACAGAAATTCAGAGTCTTCCTCACTTTTCCTGTGACAACGTGTGTGGTCATACTTCCATCATGGGATATAGTTCCACCAAGGTCTTCAATCACCTATACATAGAACAAATGTTTAATGGTGTTAAATTAAAAAAAGAAATATCTAGATCTCAGCATTTGAGTTAATTTCAACGTTCTATCCTACTTCTAGGATAAAATAGAAAGCTTCAAATAGGCCCTTTTTTCTGCCAGCAGTAAAATTTCAACGTTGAAAGGCGAATGTCAATACAGTCAAAAGGAAGAGACCCGGTCTCAGTAAAAAAAAAGTCACCCATCAGTTTACAAAAGCATTTCTAAAATGCTTGGGTAATTAAACATACCTTTGTAAGTTGTGTTTTCTTAGCATAATCAGCAATATTCATCAGCATAACTCTAAAGCTTTGTTTGGTTGATGGCGAGCCTATGTTGATGGGAGCTTCTAAATGCAAATGATCCCCGATACATTTTTCAGAACTTTTTGTAATTGAAGGATCATGAAGGACTTCTTCAAAACAAGGATTGGCCTTCTCAGTCTCTAAGATAAAACCGCAGCTAGAATCTGGTTGATAGTCAACCATCTGGCTCCCCTTCACCCTTTTTGACTTCAATGAAGATAAAGAGGCTTCCCAGGCCCTCTTTGAACCTTTTGTAGATTGAGAAGAATACTTCACATTAGCATCAATTCCATCCTGTGAACTTTCTGCACTGGCCTGTCTATTATCATTTATTTTGGCAAAAGGAGCAATGCCAGTGCAGCATGCCTTAGCATTGTGACTGTCAAATCCTGTTCAGAAAGTAAGAGATTACAGCAAAAATTACATAAAAAACTTCAAATAGTCCCTATAAAAGATATTTTCTTCACTACTTTTTTAATTACAAAATGAATATCAGAATATCATTTAAATTATAGGCTTAAATGTGTTTTTGGTTCCTAATTTGTTTAGATAGCACTTTAGGGACCAAAAACAAAATTATAAATTTATCAGGGACCAAACACAAAATTCGGTCATTTATTAGGAACCAAAAACATATTTAAGCCTAAATTATAAATTATAAAATATTCACATTTAGAAGTACGGGAGACACACAGATTGATGCACTACCACTGAGTTTGTCATATTCTGTTGAAGATCCATCTTTCACCAAAGTTTCATGTTGATCTTTACCTGATTTTCTTCTATGGGAAGATTTATCTGGAAATTTCAAATCTACATGTAACTTTCCCGAAATTTCTAGCTGCTCATCTCCAGCAGTGGCAGATGCAAAGGAATTCTGATGAAACTGTGAGGGGAGATACTTCACAGTGTTAGCATCGTCAGCTAAGAATTCTTTCCCAAGGTGGCAAACCATGAGAGTTGAACCACCAAGAAAGCATAATGATTTTTGGATATCAGCTTTTACAGGTAACCTGCGGGCCCTTCCTTTTGTACCCACCTGTGCTATTTCTACAAAACCCTGATGTAGTTCACAAAGGGAAACATCATAACATCAGAGAACTTAGGGAGCATCTTTTACAGGAACCAAAATTATGATTTTGATAACTGATACCTTTGAGTATTTATTTTACTATATAAGCTGGCCTCTTTACATAAACGTTAACTTTTTTCTACAATACTAGGATGATCATATATCTATTAAGTATTCAAAACTCAAAAATGAAATAACAATCATTCATACAATAAATAAAAAATGACTCTGTATCTGCTCAAGCTTCCAGAGAATTTCCATTTATAAATTACCTGTTTAAGCCAAAATACTTCTGATTCTTTGTCCCCCCAGCATAAAATAGAACGAACACCAACATTTTGGAGTCTCTTCCTTAGCTCTAGAAACAATAGATGACCAAAACCCTACATGAAATTAACAAATAATTAATTGAGATAGAAACCTTATTTGAACCCATGATTACCACGATTACCAAACCATGTAAACACATAGGAAACATATGACATGAGATACACATAAGTTGCCACAGCTCAACATAACAGAGATACGCATAAACAAGCATAAACAACATCCAAATACAGTACGCCATTAGACTTCTTTAAGAAGTATTATCTTGGCATCAATATGAAAATTCAAATAAGTTCCAAAACGTGAGCTGTAGAAAGAAGATGACCATGTAAATTTTCACTATTTGGTTTGTATTAATCCTGTTTACAAAGATAAATTCTTGTGAAGCTCTGTACTTAATTTTATTACAAGATAAAAAAAAGAGTGAAAAACAAGCAAATTACAATTGAAACTAAAGCAGAAGCTTTATATATAATTTTGTAACCAAAACCAAAAGAATGTTTTGAAATTAACCATTTCAAGTTTATTCTTGAAACTGACTCCAAATGTGGCATTTTCAAAAGGAAAAATAAAGCTTAAAACTAAAATAAAGAAGAATGCAAAATTTAGGAAAGACCTTCCGTTGATAGAATGCATTGACAGCTGCAAGTGGGATCTCGGCATATTCTGTATCTGCAGGGATGATTTGGTACGTAATTGCAGCTATAACCTGCAAAACATAAGTTAATCATAATTTAAGATGTAATTATACATATACTACAATAGTTCTCTAATTTCCACTGCAAAGCTTTGTTGTATAGCTCACATTAGAAGATGGTAAGAAACATTTTTTTCCTTTTACTTCTAAGCTTGATGGTTGATAAGATGAAAAGTGAGAGTATTGGCAAAGATCAATCAGGGAAATTGTTGAGACAATGTCAACTTGCATATAGAACCAAGGTACCTTCAATAATGATGACTAAATATATTCAGTAATTTGATTACCAATCCAACAGACTCCACGGAATCTTAGCAATCTTAGCTGAAATTGTTTAATTTTCTCTTTAAGAAATATAGACATGCTCTTCTATATGTTGTACTCAAACAGACTACCAAATCTCAGGGAGAAATTTGTTACACTTTTTGTTTAAAATATTGACACATGCCTTACTGTAAATTTTTAAAAATACTACTATGACCAAAAGCATTTTCCTTAAATTTAATTTACAGGAAGGGATAGGATAATGTAGCATACATTGCTTATAGCTGCTCCCTAGAAGACCAAAGAAATGTAGGCTTAGAAATATAACACCGATATAAAACATGCTCCAATTTGTGACTTAAGTACAATTGTCTGGCAAATATGTATACCTTTCCTGAAATTCCAACAGAAGTGGATTTGATTAATAGTGTACGATATTTCCTGCAAGACAAAACCTACTGTTAAACCAGGTAAAATATGTTAAAATAAAAACATATATACAAACTTGGGAGTAGATACTTTTAAAATCATTGTAGTCAATGAACCAGCAGCAACACAACCATGGAAGCATTATAAACATGTAAAAGAAAGAAGGAGAATAAGAAGTAGCTAATACCCATTAGTCACACATCTCTCAAGAAACTTCGATTGCTTTCCCGTATTTGCAGCATAATTCATTCCAGGTAGCTCCGTCGTATACATTTGTAATACTTCCTGAAAAAAACATTTACATCGACATTTCAGATAGGGGAAATGGGAATGCCCCCATAAATTAAAATGTTTACAAAAATGAATGAGCAATGCTAGTACATATGGAATAACTTATTTACAGTTTATTTAGACTTATCTTATGACACAAGTACTTGTGCAAGCGTTTGGGAGAATTTATGAAAATAGGTATGATCTGCCCATAAGCTATTTTTCAACTTATTTCAATAAGTTCATTTTCTCTCAATTATAGAAACAACTGATACACAAATGCTTATATGATAATCACTTATTCAATAAGTTCTTAATGAAGATATTTACGCAATTGGACACTAAATATGTGTAGAGAAAGGGGAGTTACCTGAAGGTAGGATTTGCTAATAGCATCAACATCTTTAGGACTAACTAGCACAAACTCGTGTTCTATGAAATTATAAACCAAACAGCAAACATTGTAATCACGTTAATGAGTACGAGTTACTGTTAATTACATACTTAAATAAGATTAATGTTACAACAGATCGATCGTAAATGCAGCATTTTACCTTTATCACCGGACCTAAAATCCTCAGAAGCGCTTCCACGGTTTGCAGCCACTGCTGCTCAAAGGAACATCAGCAAAAAATCGTTAATCAAATCAAACAAGCTCAAACGGAAATTGCGTTTCTTGTGATTTCAGTATTACCTGACACTTTGATCTTTCCGCTTCGGGGAAGAGAGATTACGACGCCGTTTGAATCCGAGTTGCAGGTGAAGCGGTTGGCCTCCACCGTAATCTCGCAGTTGCCTGCGTAATGAGAAAGTGGAAATCGAAGTTAGGAGTGAGCTCTGGAATCGAAAGCATAAATTCTAGGGTTTGAAGAATCACCGATGGAGATTGGAGACGAAGGTTTTCGTTTTGGCGCCATTAATTTTTTTTTCTTCTGTATTTTTGGTTTAAGTTGGCGAAGAAACTCGAGACTGAATGGTTTATATAGAAAATGGCGGGACTGTGCGCGCCGAGGATGTGATCAAATTGCGGGGACATTTTTGTCAACACAAACATGAAAGCAATTTTTTATTTTAAAAAAAATGACATTGTGTTTAAAATCTAATTCCAATTATGTATAATAAAAAAAATCTAATTTTAATTTCGAAAACCACAAAAAATTACTAAATAAGTATAAGTATTTGCAGTTAAAAAAAGTATGAGTATTTTAAGATGAAAAATATTCTTTTGGAAATTTTGGTTCTTGAGAGTCTAATTTGTATGTCTTCATGTTGAAAAGTGAAATGATATATACATAGATTTTTACTTATTTCTTAATTTTAATATGCTAGTAGTTTATTTTATATTATTAATAATGTGTTATCAGGTCATTATATTTTTAAATCATAAAATTTGTATAAAAACTCATTTTCTAAATTATATGTTAATGCATAATTTTATTCTAACTTAACAATTTTAGGAGGACACGCTGAGTTTTTTTTTAGGGGAGCAAGTAATATTTTTTAATAACAAGTTTCTACAACACTTTTTATAGTAAAACATGAACAAGTGGCAATATATATATATATATATATATATTGTAATAGAAAAACAATTGTAACCCACTAACTGGACAGGTTTGTTTTTGAAATCCGGACGGTTTTTGTGAGATAAAGGGACTCTAAAACGACCTCGTTTTGATTTATCTCTAATTTAACTTGGTCACTTCTCCTTCGCTAGTTCTCTTCACGCTCACCGCGCTCTCCTTCACGGCCACCAGTCCACCACGGTCTTCCCTTCTCTTCATCTTCACGCTCGCCGCCGATCGTCGCGCCACCGCACCGGAACCTCGTCAGCCCCTTTTCGAAGCTGCACCACGGAGTTTAAAGCTGCACTAGAAGGTTTGTCTAACTGCTCTTACTTTTAACTTTTTACCATTTATGGTTTTTGAACTCTCCTAAGTCCCAACTGAAATCCAAAAAAAACCCGATTTGCCTCTACTCTTTGAGAAAAATTATGTACCAAAACATATATGACCCTAAGTTGTGTGATTATGCTTAATCAATCTTTTTGTTGAGCAATGTAGCAATACCTTTTTACTGCAGCGCACAGAATTGGAAATTTGCTGCAAAGCACTTTCTGAAACGGTATCCAAAAGATACTATTGTACATTTTTAGTACGCACAAACACAGCTCTGGTTGCTTCCTTTTTTGGTCTGTTGTGTTCTTTGACTATTTAAGCAATATCATCGTATTAATGTGTGGTATATCATTGAAACAGTGGATCATTGATGAGAGATTTTCTGTTTTTATTAAGAGTTTGATTTCTATGTACCACCATTGTCAAACAATTAGAAATCGTGGTATCCGTCAAATTAGATTTTACACTGTCGAAGATATTATCCAATCAAATCATGGTGTAAAACATTTTATACAGTCAATTGTCAACTAATTAGAAATCATAGAGTGTGATTTTTCCTTAGATGTTTCTATTATAGAGTGTGATTTTTCCATGGATGTTTCTATTATGAAGTAACCACATACATATAAGAAACAATGACTGCCAGTTGAAGTTTATCATGAATGTCGGTGAAAATTGTTTCTTAACTCTTGAGACTCATTTGTGTTGTTGCAAACTAGAAGCAACCTTCATCCCCTGCTCTTATGTAAATGGGCTTAAAAAGTTATGCGGTTTCAATTATCTTCATTCTAAATTTCTATTCTGTATTACACTCTTCAAAGCAAAATTGGCTTCGACCATTTAATGGAATGCATCACCATTGTGAAATGCAGGCACTGAATGTAATTCTTCCATGTTGAAATAAAAAAACGTTGCCGTATCACATCATTTAATGGAATGTATCACCACTCGAGTCTTCCCTTTTTCTTTGATTCTCTTTCTCTCCTCACCTTACCTTTCAAGATGTAGACAAATTGCTGAAAACGAATTTCTCACTGTAAATAATAATTCACTGTCCTTATATTTTATTCTTCATCAAATTTTACTTACCTCACGATCCAATTTTGAATTAATCCAAATCTCTTTTTCGAATAAACTGAAGGATTAAAACAAAAAAGATATGGATCTGCCTTGTCCCAAGTTACTTTACCATTTATTTCATTTGTTGTACTTTATTCTAGTTGATATGATTTTTTACCTTTGTCAACTTTTCCTTTTTTAGTTCTTTCCCCTTTTCAAGTTATTTATTTATTTTATTTCATTTATTATACACTTTTCAATTTATTCGGTTTGCATAACTGCTTGTGTTCCCTTATTTTCAAGTTATTTGCATCAGTGGAGGTTTTTTCTTTTAATATCATATATGATGATTGTTCAATAATTAATGAAGTTAATGTTTGCAATTAGACTTTGAAGATGTCATTTAGAGATGTTATTTTGAATTTTGGAGTATGAATGAATTTTTTTAATCAAATAATATTAGTTATATTTATATATCATAAATATATATAATTTTAATTTTTTTAATATACATCGAGTTAAATTAGACTAATTACTGACTTGTCGGTTAAATCGCTGATCCACCATTTCAACCAAATCAATAACTGGAATGAGTTTCATAACATCGCAACAAAACTATCCAAGCAAGTTAAAGCTTTAAGACCCTTCCAAACAACCCTTGAACACTTGGCAAAATAGGCAAACAATAGATTGCAGGAACGCGAATGCACGTTAAGAGGTGCATCCCCTTACATGTTAGAGAGACAATGTGATATTATCATATGTTACTATACTCGGACATAGAGCCAACAAGGACCACACTTGGGCACATGACTAGGAGGAGGTATCATATTACGATGCATGACAAAGTGGTAAAAGAGATAGTGATCTTTGGAAAGCACCCATTATAAAAGGAGAAAGGAGCACAACCCTCGCCTTAAGTTCACGATTAAGCATGGTTGGTGGGAGAGTAATCAAATTCCTTAAACAAGCATAAATAACATTACTCGTTTGATATTGTTAGTTGAGTGAACCATTACTTTTTTTTTCATTTATATTTTGTTTAAAGTTAGTTTTTCCAAAAACAATAAAGGAAAAAAAGTCAAATATTATATAATTAATTAATTGTTATTATTTACACTATATTAATTTTTTTCTTATTTATGTTTTTCTTGCATGATTTAATTTTATTACTATATTATTGAGTTTATGATCTTTCTTTTAGTTCATAAACTTTTTAAGGTTTATGTTTTGAATCTTTGAACTTGTTATTTTGTTTTTAGTTGTTTAATTTTTTTTTTCCTTACATTTAGTCCTGTTAAAAGATTATAAGTAAGAGAAAAAAGTTAAAATACTAAACGTAATTATGAAAAATTAAAAATAGATAAGAAATATTAAGAATTAAAAATAAAATTTAATAAATTTAAGGACTAAAAAGATAATAAACAATATTATCCTATATTATTTAACAATGGTAAAGTAATTAATTTGTATTTGAATTTAAAATCAAATCAATATTATCTCCTTATCCCATTAAATTTAATAAGTAGTATAATGTATAAGTTGTTTATAGGAATTTTTAACTTATTTTTAAAATTCCAATCATAAAATTTAATTTAGAAATCTGATCGACGTTGGACTTTAACATTTCAAATATAGTTACAATCTTCCCAATTGAAAAATCATGTAAATAAAACAATAATGTATTTGCAATATTTAGCATTACATTTTTTTTATTATAAGAGTGGATGATAATTGTTTTTTTTAAAAATACACACTCCAACAAAAAGAAAAAAAGAACTTTAAACTCCTTGCTTTACCTTACCCTCTTCCGTCTTCACGCTCTTTTTAGAATTCGCGCTTGGGTACCTGAACAAGTCTATCATCTCTCAGACTTCACAGCCATGGCTATGTTGTTGTCTACAATCGTTGTTCCTTCTTCTACCAAGCTCATAATCTTCAACAACAACACGCAAGAGCTTGCACTTCCAACTTTTCGTCATTTCTCAGGTAAAAAAATCGACCTTTTTTCATTTGTATCAAATAGCGACACTTCTATTCCATTTTCCTTTTTTTCTCGATACCCATTTGCGTTTTTATGTGCCCTGAACTTAGATACCAGAAAGCGCTTCGAGAAAATGTCGTCCTTTATTGCTTTTGCGGTGAACGGTGACTCCGCTCACGCTAAAGCCACGCATAGGAGAGATGGTACTAGAAACCCGCTTTTGAGTGAGGGGAGAGATGAAGATGAAGCGAAAGGACCCATTTGCCCTGGTTGTGGAGTCTTCATGCAAGATAAGGATCCTAATTTTCTCGGGTATTACCAACCAAGGAAGGTGAAAATGGAAGAGTTTTCAGATGAGGTTGATGATGATGGTGTAGAAGACGATGATGATGCAACGGGGTTTTTGAATGGAAGTGAAAGTAAGCTCGGAGAAGAAAGTGAGGGGTTAACAGATGAGTTAGATTGGGATTCTGATGATTGGGAAGATGAGTTACTGGGTGAAGATGATGATGAGAAGTTGGAATTGGATGGGTTTACACCTGCTGGAGTTGGGTATGGTAACATAACTGATGAGTATTTGGAGAGGGTGAAGAAGAAGAAGGTGACCAAAGCTGAGAAGAAGAGGATGGCTAAGGAGGCTGACAAGGAGAAAGAGGAGGTCACCGTGTGTGCTCGGTGCCATTCCTTGAGAAACTATGGCCAGGTCAAGAACCAGACATTGGAGAATCTGATACCCGATTTTGATTTTGACAGGTTGATTTCAACTCGGCTGATGAACCCTTCTGGGAGTGGCAGTGCTACTGTTGTTGTCATGGTCGTGGATTGTGTTGATTTCGATGGTTCGTTCCCAAGAACTGCAGTGAAGTCGTTGTTTCAAGCATTGGAAAGAATTCAGGATAACTCGAAGCGGGCCAAGAAGCTGCCGAAGCTTGTTCTTGTGGCGACAAAGGTTGATCTCCTTCCGTCACAGGTTTCTCCTGCGAGGTTGGATAGATGGGTTAGAAACCGTGCAAGATCTGGAGGAGCGCCTAAGTTAAATGGGGTTTATATTGTCAGTTCAAAGAAGGATTTAGGTGTGAGGAATTTGTTGTTGTTCGTGAAGGGTTTGGCTGGTCCTCGTGGGAATGTGTGGGTGATTGGGGCTCAAAATGCAGGGAAGTCTACTCTGATCAACGCATTTGCAAAGAAACAAGGAGCTAAAGTTACAAAGCTCACAGAAGCTCCAATTCCTGGGACAACACTTGGGATCTTGAGAATTGCAGGAGTTTTACCGGCTAAGACTAAGATGTTTGACACTCCGGGGCTTTTGCACCCATATTTAATGTCAATGAGATTGAACCGCGATGAACAAAAGATGGTTGAGATTCGGAAGGAACTTCGGCCTCGGACATACAGAATTAAGGCAAGTTACTTAATGCTATTGCTGTTCTCTATCCTGGATCTATATTGTCAGGGCTGCTTTTGTTTTCTTGCTTAGATTTTAAGTGTTCTTTGTGATTGTTCACAGGTTAAGACTTAAGAGCTAACAATAATGATGGAAGGTTTTATTTAAGTGTTATTTTTCATTTACTAATACATAACAATTATGGCTATTATTTGGCATTTGAAGATTCTGATCCTCAACTATCCATATTGAATCAAGTTTGCATGGTTTTTATGCATATTAGTATGTATATTTCAGAAAAGAAGAAATGTTCTCACATGCTGGTTTTAATTTATAGGTAGGGCAGGCTATACACATTGGTGGCTTGACAAGACTTGACCTAGTTGAAGCCTCTGTTGAAACAATATATGTCACAGTTTGGGCATCAGCAAATGTTTCTCTTCACATGGGGAAAATAGAAAATGCTGATGAGGTTTGGAGAAATCATGTTGGTATCAGACTTCAGGTAAACCTTTCCCTGTTCTCCTAGCTACGGGTGTGCAAAAACTAGTTGGGTGAAAAACCGAACGGGTTTCAAACCATTTTAACCGTTTCATTTTCATATCCAAATAGCCAAACTGGTTTTGAAAACCGAGTCGGAACCGAATTGGGTTTAGTAAACCGGTTCTGAACTGAACCAGTTTTAAACCGGTTCCGAACCGGTTTTTGGACTGTTTTTCGAATAAAAAAAAATTGATTAAGGTGAAAACCAGTTTGGTCAACCAAACCAGTTTTGTAGAAACAATTCGGTTAATCGAATTGATTTTGTAAAACAGGGCAGTTTTTTTTTTTCCAAATCAGTTCGGTTACAATCTAGTTGGTCCGAATCGATTTTTTTGCACACCCCTACTCCTACCAACCTATACATAATACATGTCTCAATTTTATTTTATTTTATTTTATTTTTTACTGAGGAGGCTGAAAACTGTATTTTGCCATCTTTATTTCATTTGATTAATTTTCTCATACCTAATCCCATCTTAACAAAAGTAACCATTATAATCTTCACAAGCTAGGGAAAATCTTATATTTACCTGGGAAAAAGGGTTTCCTACACAAAACAATTATAATTGATTATTTAGAGTCAGTTTGGGTAAATTTCTCAAAAAATATTTATAAGAGAAAAAATAAGAAAGTAAAATGAATTAAACTTATTTCATAAATTAAAATCAACTTATGCATTCAACTTTTATAAAAGTTCTCTTGTTTAACTTCTCCAAAAGCTAAGGAGCATAAGTTGATTTTAACTTATGGAATAAGTTTGATTCTTTTTATCCTTTATTTTCTTCTCCTATAAGTGCTTATTGAGAAATTTTTTATTCTTAATATAATTTTTCCCCATCTCACTTACTGGTCTTTCTGTTCTCATTTAACCTTTGATAGAAAAGAAGACTTGTACAGTTCTATAGGTTATACTTAGCTAGTGTATGTACCAAGAATCTAACAAAAAACATAATTTTGTGTTTTCCTTTAAGGGTTGGGAGTTTAAGAATGATGATAGGTAAAATGTGCTTGTGCATATTTGTGAGTTTTGAACTGAAGAATGATGATAGGGGTATGTGCTTGTGCATATTATGGAGTTTTGAACATCATAGGCAATTGCTTCTGGGAAATGTTGGCATAGAGATAAGAGATGTGTTGGAATCAACCTTGTTTTGCAAATCAAATTGATTAATATTTCTCAAGAAAGCTAAAATCTTACCATGTAGAAAAGTGGAGGACCTTTTATTTAATTAAATAAACTTAAATATATACCCAAACTTTTTTCAAATCCAAATTACGGGAAACAAGAAAAGCTTATCACACTTTGATTAACACTGTAGTAGATATTCTGAAGTAGCTTAATGTTGTTTTGAAAAATGAGTTTGCTCTGGTGGATTATCTTGAGCAGTTATTGATATAAAGAGTGACTGAAATGTAGCTAAATATGGTGATTTTGGTGAAAAATGACCGTCTTCTTGAGTAAGAAATTATGAGAAATTTGATTGTTCAAAAATAAAATACTAAAAACCATTTGCAAAGGTTTGGGATCCCTTCAAGCACTTGAGCATTAATAAACTTAAAAGAGGGGAGAAGTGCTACTTTTCTTTTCTGGAAATGCTTGATGTCCTGATAATGATCACTTTTGTACTTCTTCTAATTGATTTTCTGTGGGAAAGTGATAGGATTGGGCTTAGAAATGCTCAATAGGTGGCCTTTAAAGAGTAGATAATTTAGACATTTTCCTTTTGATTATTTAGTTTTATTTTAATTTCCTAAATACTTAATGATGACACATGTATGGTTGTCATCCATCAGGATTAGTATATAATGTAAGGTTTGCACTCTATTGATATCATATCAATGAAGAAAAATGAAGTTTATTTTATTAGCTTTTCTTTGTAGCTTTAATGGTAGATTTACTTTTTGAGCCTATTAGAAAGACTTGGTTTCATTAATTGGATTCGCTTATTGTCTAAAAAAGTCACATATCCTTGATATTGTAAGATTGAAAAATGGAATCCCTGGACGGATTTTGACTTATTCGGCAAAGAAATGCCCTCCTAAATGACGACATTCCTGGGTGAAAAAGGGAATGTTGTACTGTAAATTTTTTGTAGATGAAAGAATTTTAGTCTATCATTGAAGTTCATTTAGTATTTTCACTATTTTGAAATTGTTCTAATTTCTAAATGCTTAGTTATATTTTCAAATTATCTGCAAGTACAATTCTTCACCTTTTCTTCTCTATCCATACTGGTAGAAAGAGGCCTGTGGAGTGTGGTATAAACTTATTTTTGTTGTTCCCACATACACAAAGCGTGTATTGGTTAGTAGATATTACTTTTTATATACAGAAAAAATCTACATACTTTTTTAGTGTTTAAATTCTTGTTAGGGTTTTCATACGTTTTTAGGCTTAGTTGGTCCTTATATTTTATGAAAGTTTCATATCAGCTACAGGATTAGTTTAGAAGCTTAGGAGCTTACTATTTGTTACTGATAAATGCTTTTATTTTTGCTGTGGTCAAGTCATTATGCCTAATGTTCTGCATCAAAGAGTATAGTATACCAATAAGATATGACCCAAACTATTTCTTTGGTTATGTCATATATTAGTTGTTTCTAGTTTAAACTATGCTTAATTGCATTTTTTGTCTCCTAAAATTTTCAATTTTGTGAACTTCATCCCTCCGTTTATTTTTTGCGAGCCCTCAAATATTTTAATTGCAATTTTGATTCATCTATTGACTTAACATTCAATACTTAACGAAAATGCTCACATAACAAAGTAATAGAGTGCCATGTCATCATATGTGTTGGTGTGTCAATGCATTAGAATGTCCCATCAGCATTTTCAAAAAATATTGGGTGTTAAGTTAATAGATAGACTAAATTAAAATAGTATGGGATCAAATTCACAAAAAAAAATGAAGGAACGAAATTAACAAAAATAGAAGGATCAAAAGTGCAATTAAAATTTTAAATTATTAATGAACAGAAACTTCTTCGATTGTCGTTTTAGATACTTCAATGTGACAATTGACAAAGATATGAATGTGAGGAGTGTAGGCTTGACTTCATTTCAGTTGTATATTATACAAAACAAAATTGTGATCTATTCATCTTTCTCCAGAAATGCATGTTGTCTCTGTTTCTCCTAATTTTATTTCATTTTACTCTGATTCCAGCCTCCCATTGCTAACGACCGCGCCGCTGAATTAGGAACATGGCAAGTAAGGGAAGTCAAAGTGTCTGGAACCAGTTGGGATGTCAACAGCATTGACATAGCAATTGCAGGTTTAGGTTGGTTCTCCTTGTGTCTCAAGGGTGAAGCAACCACAAAATTGTGGACATTTGATGGAGTTGAAGTAACCTTGAGGGATCCTTTGGTGCTTGACCGTGCACCATCCCTTGAGAAGCCAGGATTTTGGCTACCAAAAGCAATATCTGATGCTATTGGCAACCAAACCAAACTTGAAGCTCAAAGAAGGAAACAACAACTTGAAGATGAGGGTACGGAGTACGTGGGGGCGGGGGCAGAGTTATCTGTATGAAAAGAATTTTGCCTGATTTTTGTTAAGGATGTTAACTGAATTGGCGTGTTACAGAGGCAATAACATGTTTTTTGCAACTAAAGGGAAAGCTTCTACGCCCATTTCTATCTACTAGTTGGTGTGATAGCCCCCCACCAACAAATACACATAAATGCATTCCTCGCAGAATAGGTGTCACAGTGGGTGATTTATGTAGTTTTGACTATTGAGATGAGTCGTAAGACCTGATCTTTAATATACATAAATTGTTGAGTAATATTTGTGCATTATAGGAGGTAAAGTTTTCCGAATTTTGTGCATTGATTGTCTTTGCACCTAAAAAAATGTAGGAATATAATCCATTTATTTGTGGCCGATTAATTACTCTTGGACTGTGTTTTGTCAGTTTCATGAAGGCGCAACGCCTCTTTTTTAATGCCCGTTTACGGTAAAGATAAAAATAAATAAATAAAAAATACACATTCCAATACAAATATTAATAATTCAGATTGATATAATACATCACAATAGTCTGAAACCATGGTTTGGTTTAAAATGAAAAAGTTAAAAACGAGTTTACGAGCCGGCTGCCTTTCTTTGAGGAGTTGTACACCAGGGATGATATTGTGCGCCCATTTTATGTTGTTTTTATATTTCAGGTGGTGAAAGCCATGAGAAAACAAATCCTAACAGAGAAGTCTTTTTTCCTTTTTTTCTCATTTTGTAATTTGAATACTTGTAGGTTGTAGCGGCTTTTACAACATCAGTACATGAAACAGTCACATTTTTTTCCCATCTTTTTCCTTCCCTATTTACCATACATTTTGGCAGAAGCCAGAGAAGGATAGATTGGAAGTTTTGAAACCTTGCCTATACAAGAAGTTACAGGAAGTTGAAGCTAGGGATAAGTGATAACAACATGATACAAACATATCAGCTAAATGACCTAAAGTAAGGCCTTGGGTCCAGTCTCTTAGGTTGGTAGATTCTTTAAAAGGGTTCATCTCTAAAAGCTCATGCAGTTACTATGGGTCCAGTTTCTTCTGCAAAAATAAAAAAACCCAAACTCAAATCATTATTGCATCATTGAAACAACACAACACTACTCAATTTGAATCTTGAATTGAAGCCTGAAACCTCATGAATTCAAGTATTTATTCAACCCTTTTTACCTTGGGATTCAGAAGATCGAATAAACTCTTCAAAAAGATCTTCACCAGCATCAAAATCAAACGAATCAGGAAGCAAATCAACCACATCATTGCCATCAAACCCATCCTCGCCATAGAAGGCTCCATCATCGTGCTGCTGGCTTAGCCAGTAGTCATGGTACCATGTCAGTGTCGTCACCAGCTGCCACCATTCCGGAGAAAAATCCTCCACTTGGCGGAACGCGGCGGGAATGTAAAGTGGGGCGTTAGGGTTCAGTGTTGATCTTCCTCCGGAGACTAGTGCCATCTTGCTCAACTTGATTCAACGATTCTGATCCTTGTTCTTTGTCTGCACCACAAGCAAATCAACAGAAGCAAAGCAAAACAAAGTGTTAACAATAAACAAAAATTATAAACAACCTTATCAAACATCAGAGTAACACGTTTTTGAGTATATAAACATCGATTCAACACTTCATTTCTAAAATTTCGAAAATCTATATAAAGAGAGATATCACGATTGATTCCATTAACTTCACAAATATGCAAGATATTTTTCTTTTTCGGAGAAATTGTGGACGGTGTCAAAATAAAATGTGGTGATCGTGATTCACTAAACATCTGAAAAATCGTGGCTATGTTTTGTTTAGGAGTCGCAATTTTCGCAACTCTTTTCTCCCATGGAACAACGTAAATCGATCATACATAAAAAAAAATGAAAATTAAAAGAAAAAGGTCAGATCTCAAACAAGAAATTCAACACCACCTCTCTTTTGACTCTTTTGAGCAAAAGATCCGTTCAATTGTTAAGTAATAAACTATTCAAATGATAAAAAAAGAAAAAGATAAAGAACAGGAACAAGAAAAAGAAGATAAAGCGTTTCCTGAATGAAATTTCAAAACCTAGAAATTCAAACAAGCAAGAAAGAACCAAATCCATGAGTTTCCAAGCATCAATCAAGCAAATCATCAATTTCGCAGAATTACAAACAAAAACCAGCAAAGAAAACCGATCGCTCGAGATTTTTCATTTTTTGGAACTTGTTTCCCTTCAATTTCTTCAAAGCACAAGCGACAAGAAAAAGAAAAAGAATATTGAACTTGATCGGGGCAAAACCTCGAAATCGCGAAGCAATCAGAGAGAGAGAAGAGAGAATTACCTGAGAAATTTCGTTGTCCACCAACGCGAGTCACGCGTCGAAGGGAATTGCGAGGGCGCTATTATATAGAGGGTGCGAAAGGATCACTCTGAAGCTACGGTTCGGGGGGAAAAGTGGGACCCACCAAGGTAGGTTTGGAGAACGCACCGTCCTGTGTGCGTCTTGGTTCGGACGCAACGGTGCTGAGGTCAAAGTCAACTCTGCGCGTATTCTTTCTTCCTGCCCCTGTTTGTTGACCCTTTGACCTATTTAATGTTTTTTTCACCACCGTTTCCACTATTTTTCTCGTTTCATTTTCTACTTCTGCGGTTATTAATGGTTTTACACTTTGTTCTTGTGCCTTAACCATCCAAAATTTTTAGCATTGTTTCATCTGCTAAACTGGTAAAATATGTGCTCTACACGCACACCATTGGCTAAATTTAAATTAACGAGTTTTCACAAAAAAAAAGTTGGATGACGTGTTAATTAGTCTTATTTTCCTTGTTACATAAATAAAGCTTATTTTAATACTTTAAAATTATGAGGTTAATCTTTTAGATTTAACCTTTTCTCACGAGGCTAAATCTTAACAATAAAGTTGAGAGTCAACAAATGAAAATGACTAGTAATAATGTAGGTTATTAAAGGAGATGGGAAATATTATAATCCACAAGTATAAACATTAAACTTTAATTATTGTCTTAGTTTATGAAGAAAAAAATTTGTAGATGTATAGGTTGTCCTCTCATCCAAAACCTTCAAACTCAAGGAGAATAAGGTTAGGGACAAACGGACGAGTCAATAAGAGATCTTTTATAAAAAAGAAACATGTGAAATATTTGATGAATTATTCATTCATAATTGAGTTTGAGGATGAGAATCACTTGAAGTTGTGATGCCTTATTAATGAATTTTTTTTTCCAAAAATTATGAGTATCGTGAAATATGTTTTTATTGTGAAACAACAGGAAAAAAAAAAAAACATTTGAGATTTTATACTATGCGGGATTAGTTGAAGGCAATCTGGAATCTAGTAAGAGGAATTAGAGTGGTAGATGTGGGACATGATTTTTACCTCATATTTTATTTATAAGTCATTCAACTTATAAAGTTATTTAAAAAAAGTATAAAATTTAAATGTATAACATGAAAATTAACTTAATTAAATTATAATACAGAACGAATTTAATCTTTATACATTCTCATTCAATCACAAATCACCATTTAAATTACTTTAAGATAATTATTTTAAAAATCAACAAATATTTATAGTATATGATGTTTTATAATTTGATGACTATGTAAAAAAATTATATAAAGCATAATTTTTTTCTAATAAAAAATTAATTTTTGTAATATATTAAAACATAACTTAGTTACAGAAACTAATTTTCGTAGTATTGAAATCGTGTTGGCCACAAATTTTCAAAAATACACACATTTGGAAAACTAGTTTTTAAAAAGAATATTTTTCTATAAAAAAATACCAAAAAACGGATGGAGTGCAAAAAAAAGAAAAGGTTGTAAATAGAATCCCAAGCTAAAATTAAAACTACAAAACAAGTTTTTCGTAAACGCTTAGAATTATGCTATATACACGACATGAGTTTATTTTCCAGCATGATTAGTTCTTGAAGGCTTTTTTAAAGAGAGATACCGTGTGCTAGATAATTATTGAAAGGCATTATTATTTGTCACTTCTTGGCATGTTCATCAATTCTATTTGATTCCATGCATATTTAATTAATTCCATGTCTGATGACGTGGGAGCAACCAGGAAGCACCGATGCAAAATCTCCCCAATAATTAGTTTAGTGCACATGGCTTGCTTCGCGTGGCCAAATGAAATATAAGTTAAGAGGATATATATACAATATAAAAGCGATTCTACACCACTAAAACCAGGTCCGGCAAAAATCATGATCATACAGTGTTTTATGTCACTCTCCTCAATTATATCTTGGAAAGATAGAACCCACTTAATATATAAATGCAACTATTGTTAAGCCCTGCCATGTGGCTTAATCATTAACTTTGATTTAATTATTTAAATATTGAAATAAAGTTGTTTCGTTTTAGATTGACCTTGGAGTGGTAAACAAATATAATATTAGTTTCATATATAGATTATGCATGTGGATGTACGTTTTTTTTAACACATTTTAAAGAGTCAAAATATATCTTTTGTTAAAAATATTTATTATATTATAAATGCAAAAACAATTTAATATTTATTTCTTGAGTAGTTTAAAACATCTAAAAGGTATTTAGCCTTTCTTAAACTATGTACATAATATAAAAAAATAATTAAAATACGAACGGTTTAGTTATTAAATTGTCCAACTCATCATTGTATTGTTTTATTGCTATTATTAAAACTTACTACATTTATATCAACAAGTTATGTTTGGATTTTTGGTGAGAGTGTTTCAAAAGTATATTTGAGAGTAAATTGGTTTAAAGTTATATTTGGTTATCCCTAAAAGTATGTTTGAGAACAAGATTTTGTGTAGTATCTCAGTTTTACAAAAGTAAGACTTGAAATCTTTTTACAATTCAATTTACATGCTTTAATTCAAACATGTAATATATATCTCTTTAATAGTTCTTTTGGTAGCGACAGAGTAATAATTTGTGTTAACATTTTCAAATTATATTAGTATCTATGGAATTAGTAATTTTTGAAATAAAAAACTTTAGAATAAAAGTAAAATAAATATATAGTTAGATGAAGAAAAATGTAAAGTTTCTTTCCTGTACTATACTATTAACAACGCCTAACAATGTGTTTAAGTACTTCAGATTTACTTGGAGTTTTATTGACTTGAATTTGAGATTGAATTGAGCATCATTCTGTTTCCTCCCTCCATGTCTATTCCTTCCCTTGTTCTACTTTGCATTTCCCTTCCTCTACTTTTATATCTCAACACCAATATAATCACATACAAGATTTTATTTGCATTACAACTACACATGGTGATAGTTTCTGATAAATGTAACTTAAATTATCTCCTAAAATTAAGTGTTTACTTTTTTTCTTTTTTGAGGCAATTGTTTACTATTTTTAACCTTCTGTAACTTTTGATATTGATTTTATGTGTTCTCCATGTTTAACACCATTCTTTTGTGTGCAAGGTCACAATCATGTGTTAAATATGTAGAGAAAGCTGCAATGCATAGGCATTCTATATGGTCTACTTTGGTTGTTGATATTCTCCTGGGAAACTTGGTTGGCTGGGCATTATTATATAATGCAGAATCAATTTGCCTTTCAGTTTTGAACTTTCTGCATGGTTTTTCCACATTTTTGCGCTCTGGTGTGTGTGGTTAATGGGAAACCCTGCAGTCTTCAAATTGAATGCTGCATTGGCTGGAGTACTTGGCATGGCTTCTTTGAATGCAGTCCAGATATGGTCAACGCTCTGGGGTCTTTGTGGGTTACATCTTCAATTATATTATTCAAGGGCTTTCTATCTTAGGAATCCTTTGTGGATTCACTGTTCCTGCTGCTTTGATCATATAGACATGATTGCACTGGCAACTTTACACATTTCAACTCTTCACTGGTTCATTTCACTTGCTTATTCATCACAGATACAGGCATTAGCAGCCTTGTGGCGGCTTTTCAGGTAATGAATTCTGGTTCAGTTTTAGATGTTTGCCATGAGTAAGAAAGTGATTTGAATGAGAATTGAATGCCCTAATTTGGTATTTTGTTCCACAAATGGAACTTTCTAATGTAAATTGTTTTAGACAATTCAATAAGTTATTCACATAAGTCCTTGTCTGCTGACAAAATTGACAATTTTTTAAATAATTACATGGAGACATATACTCACCAAATAGATGCTAGTAAGGTGATCTCATTGGTCAAATTTTCCTTTTTTTCTTGTGGAGAACTATATTTTTTATGTAGATAATCCTTCATACTAAGCTATAATATATCTCTGAAAACATTGGCAATGAATTTTTTTAAGGAACAAGAGCCTATTACAGCTAGCTATTTAGAAGTTGAAGCTGTAGTAAATTTGAAGATAACTTGTGATATCATAAAAGTGGAGATCACAAGAGTCCCCTTGTATTTTCTGAAAACCATCATATTTGCTGCACACATCTATTTGTGATTCACTATACTTTAGAAGAATAATTGTTATAGATACACAAATATTTTGCACACATGCTCTTCTTTCTAGCATATTTTCATGAAGTTGCTGACTATTTTGGCAGGGGTCGGAAATAAAATCCTCTGAGGCAACGGTTGGATAGCTTTGACTATACTGTGAAGCAACACATTGTTGGATCTCTTTTATTTCCACCACTTCTACTTGTTTTACCAACTACTTCCGTTTTCTATATATTCTTTAGTATCGTGGACACAACCATTAACCTTGTCTGTCTACTGATTGAAATCACTATTTCGGTAATTCATGTTACCCCTTATACCAAGATATTTCTTTGGTTGGTAAGACCAGGAAGATTCCCTTCTGGAATATGGCTTGAAATTATTGGTTGTCAGAGTAATAGTACTGCTTCTCCAAGTGCTTATTTTACTGATGAAATAACCTCATACAAGGAGTCATTGCATCTAAAGGATTTCAATAGAGAAAAATCTAGTAGTCTAGTTTCAGCTCTCCACAGCAACTACCTGAGCATAGGTGAGGCCCGAAGCTACTTGTGGGTTCAGACTGATGCTTCGGTTGTCAAGATATGTCTCTATGTTGATTAATAGGGAAATTGAATGTGACATCATGTGGTCAATGTGCAGCTTTGTTTTATGAAAATGTGTAGACTTGCTCTATTAATTTCTGTGGCTTTTACTTGAAGAATTTGGATATTTATTGGCAATATGCAGCTTTGTTTTATAAAAATGTGTAGACTTGCTCTATTAATTTATGTGGCTTTTACTTAAAGAATTTGGATATATATTGTGAATCATCTTTGATGTGTATTATAGTAAATCCAGCAGTGTTGATGATCTGTCTTTTAGGTTTTGTTTTGGTAATTTTCTTTCTGCCTGATTGCATATCAAGATAAAAGCAATATATCATAGGATCCAGACATTATGGAACATTCTTTAAGAAATGTATTTGAAAACTTGACTAAAATTTTGATTGTGAAATCAGACTTTCTCCTCTTGATATTTTGATTGCTGTGACCTGGGAGTGGTGACAATTTGCATTATATGCCAATGTTGTATTTTTGCATGGACAAACATTACTTACTTCGATGGATTAAATTTCAGGAAAAATTATCTCACCTCACTACAAACATGTTTTCTAGGGAGTTTCTGGGTCATCCATCTCCACAGTGGCTCATAGAAAACTCATTGGACAAAGGTGTTATATCCTGGTGCTAGGTGCTCTTATGGTTTTTATGATTTGATGATCCTGTTTCTTTGATTTTTTTGTTTAGTTTTTATTTAATAACACCTTTTGTATTTTTCCTTTTACTCCCTTATTGACCACAATGCCATCTATGTGCGGCACAAAGAGTATTGGCGCCTTTGTTATGATTCACTTATTTAATGCTTCACATGACAATGGGCTTTGGCTCAGGTTTTATTATTCTTATTATTAGCTCGGGATTCAATTACACACTCGTTTCATCCAACTTGCTCTACTCTCGTGTTAGTGGTTTTTTCTCTTTTCAATGGGTAGAATGCTTTATCATTGTTCTTCCATAGTTTAGTAAGTTCCTACTCGAGTATGGTACAGTCGTCATTTTTTTATTGCTTTTCCCATGCTGAAAATGGTGTGTGCTATAGAAAAGTAACATTTTTTATTTTATTTTACTGATTTTGTAAATATATTGTGTAACTCTTATAGTCTTATGCCTCGGCGCAAATATATGTTTCATTGTTTATTCTTTCATTTTTAATTGTGGGTGAAAAATTGAAAATTAAAGTGGGAACCAGAGAAAGTTTGCTGGTCTGGATCCTACATACAACTGATGTCCAATTTATTTAGTACCGAAATACATATAGGAAGGGATTTACTTCTTTCAAGAATAAGCTTAGTCTAACTTGATAACTTTTAATAAGTATTGAATTTTATTAATTCAACTTTTAGTTTGAAAATTCTTTTTAAGTAGATTAAGTTTATAATTCTTTTTAATAATTTAAAGATTATTTGATACTTTATCAATTAATTCTATTTTAATGTATGGTTTTTTTTTTAAGTGTAAGTAAATATTGAGAATGTTCAATTTATTTAAAGTTTGACGTGTATAATTACCAAAAAGATATTAAATGATTTAAAGGTTGGATTTGCCAAATTTGTATTCTATAAGTTAATACAGAGAGTAAACGAACTTGGCGAGTAAATGACCCTTTTCTTATATATAATGATAGCATGACAAGAGTAAATTTTAGTAATTTAACTGAAATGTTTAAGTAGTAAAATAATTTTAAGGATTGATTAAATTTTTAGTGCTTAAATTTTTTTAAAATTTAATTTTTAATCTTTAAATAAAGTTTGATCGGTTTTTTTTTAATTTGATTTTAGTTTCTAAATATAAGTTTGATTGATCAAATATTTTCAATATTATAAATAGAAATTTTTACTCTTGAGTGTAAAATGTATTGAACACAAATTAAAAAATTTTAAATCTAATTTTTAGATCTACAAAAAAGTTTATTCTTTTAGAGTTCATTCATCAAGAATAGATAACAAAAATTGATTTCATCTTTAGATTATTGAAGAATTTTTTCTGTTGTTTCAGGAATGTGCATTTAAATACACAAATAATATTTTTATATTATTATTATTATTATTATTATTATTATATATTTTAATGAAAAATAGATCCTAATTTTTTCTGAAATTGTTGGAAAAATTTATATATAACTATCTATTAAGATTTCTGACAAGTGTTTAAGGATTAAGGTTACATTCTCATATTCTGATTGTATTACTTTTATTATTTTTAAGCACTAATCTCGTGATTAACAATGGAATGCATTGAAGTTTTGAAGTAGTATGTAATCTCTTTTGGTTTGAAATCACTGACACAAACCTCTTTAACCGTGCTGAAAACCGACAAATGTTACTTCACGGGAGCAATCCAACAGTACAAACTGAATACCTAACCTTCATTAACTGGTTGATATGGACGGTTAACTCCTCCCACATTTTTCTATGCATAAAAAAAGTACCCGCATTCTAAATAGGATAAAGGAAAGGTGAAAATTGTAACAAATAGAAATATAGAATAAAACAACACCAAGTGTTTTTACAAGCGGTTATACTTATACAAATCCACACCATCACATAGTATCACCAATTAGTCACCAGATGAGTGTTAATAAAACAATCTTTAATACATTTTTTTAACAAACGTTTTAATATATATTTTTTAACACATATTATATTATTGGTTAAAATTTCAAAGAGTGTGTTAAAGCATTTCTCTTAATCACAAATATATTACTTGACTTAATTCAGTTGATGGGCACAGGGACAGCACGATCCATGACATACTAAGAACAAAGCATCTCTGTCTATAAACAAAAAATGCTAACTTTTCACAAGATTTGGTTCGACATGTGATTCCACAGTTGAAAGGGATTGCTGTAAAATGTGAAGGTCATTTTTCATATAACCAGGTAAAATAAAGGTCACAACTACAAGATTAAAGGGCAAAATTCTTTATAGTAAATGCATAAAATTAGTTGAGACCCAAAAAAATGCATAAATTAGTTCACGGGAATGCTATTGAACACTCAAAAGGATTCTCATAGTGCCAGGTCTACGTAACAGACAAGGAAGAGCAAGGGGGTGAGAGGTTAGTGTAGGGTGCTTCCTAGTTCTTCTGTCACGCTCTGAGTTAGTTACTCTGAGGGTGCATTGGGAAATCACATGGGAATGCACATGTGAGATAGCTACCTGTCCTTTTCTCACTAACCATTCACATGAAAGAAATCCATCAGCTCCTTGTTTTAACTTGTAGTAAGATTGAGCAATTATTCGCCATTGTTCCTTTGTTTCTTCTAATTTTCATTTAATTCCCTTGTCATAGGCGTTGGCTTCACTTTGTAGTTGAAGTCATCACCATTAAAAAAGGTCTTCTGATATCTTTCACCCTTTTCCTCATTTGTCACGAGTTCATCCACATTTTCGGCTGTCATTGCATAACAATTATTATACTTATGTAGAAATGACTGTAAATCCATGTTTAGCAAAGGACATCTTTTGTATAAGAATGCTGGTAAAGAATAGTAATTATTTCATCAAAATAGACTAAAACATACATGCACTTAATGTACTAAGATTTGCTAGCTTTTCCAAGCAACTCCGTGCTATTGCCTATTTGTGCAATGTGCATTCATTTGAGAAGTAAAAGGGATTTAATAAAAAGAAAGTTTGGATACAAGATTTAAAGTATTTTTGAGAATTTTTTATTAGAATAAGTTCTATATATCTAACAAAAAAGCTCTCAAAAACATTTATATCTTGTATCTAATACAAAATTTATTTTGTCAGTGTATCACACCACTTTATTTTTTTAAACATCACGCTAGAAAATAACTTTACGGTTGTTATGATTTTTTCAATATGGTTCATCACGTTTTCAAACACGCATTACATTAAGAATGAGAAAATCATAACTCATACATATATGTGTAAATGTGTTCCACTACGCTTTTCCACCACGCCAAAATCACCGTGTCAATGTGTCTCGTCTCGTTTTTTTTCACCACGCCAGAGAGTAACTTTAAGGCCACCATGGTTTTTTCAAGGCGATCCATCACATTTCCAAACACACACTACATTAAAAAAAATTGAAAAAATAATAACTCATACATATATATATGGTCACTTATAAAAAATTCTTATAGCAAAACGGATGACGTGGAAAGCGTAGGGAAGGATGTGCCTGTAATTATCTTTGTCTAAGTAGAGTCTGTAATTGTGTTTTTGAGAAAACAACAGCTAACGTAATTACATAAAGCCATATTTCATCTATAAAATAGCCTGAAATCTCATCTGCCACTAGTTCTTGAAGGCCACACTTGAGCTAACTTATCTCTATTTCTTCTTTTCTCTGTGTGAGGTCCACTTTTTAGCAATGGCGAGAAAACTAAGCATTGTTGTACTCTTCCTTGTTCAAATGCTGCTTCTTCTCGTGGAAAACCATGTAAGCCCAAACAAATAATTTAGTTCTCTTTCTCATTTTCTGATAACTCCAACCTCAGCTTTAGTAGTCTTACTCTGTTACTTCTTCTAAGTTCTGCATTGCTGCTTCCACTTGAAATTCTTCTATATTTTTGTTCTCATTTAGTTTGTTAATTTTGTTTATTTTGACCAGCATTGACAACAAATTTAGTTTGTTAATTGTTAGTGGAAGATTCGAACTCGCAACCTCTTCTTCCTTTCCTTCTCTTTTTATCATTAGATCAATCTTACATCTCTCTCGTGTATAGAAAAGTATCATGTTTAGAGAATGAAATTGAATGTCATATTATCAACTATAAGTAATAAATAAAATAATACCACTTCCTTAACTCCTTTGTTTATAGTTTTGTTTTGTTATCATTACATTTCCCTGGCATGCTTTTTCTATTCTTCATAACGTTGGTTTGGATGCATTTGTGTAAATCATAGTACATGATTTCTTTACGGTGTATTAACAACTTTTTGTTGTTGTTGGTGGTGTAATTATTGTTTTTGACATTATAAACAATGTTAATTATATTTATGTAACATACCCTGATAATTATGATTTCAGGCCGAGATTGTTGTGTCCACCGTTGAGGCTCCAGCTCCGCAGCCTCACAAGAACACCACCCACACCCAGTCCCACGCTCCAGCTCCGCAGCCTCACAAAAACACCAAGTCCCATGTTCCCAATGTGAGTTTATATATATATATATATATATATATTATTTTGGTACCATGTGAGAATTTCTAGCATACATTACAATTTCATTTCTTCTTAGATGCAAACTTTGTCAGTTTTATTAGAATTTGGGAGATATCAAACATGATAAACAGTACATTATCAAATAAAATATTTTCTTTTTATCTTAAATTATCAAGAGTATATAGATTCATTAAAAAATGGAAGCATATTACAAATTAATTGTCATGCAATTAAGAAGTTTGTCTTTCAAATTGTCAATGTCTGAAGCTTTCTAAATGTTCTAGAGGAAAACAAACTTCTTTATGGCATCCAATCTGGGACCATGGTCTCTTATTTATAAATCCAATTTTTTTATATTTTTAATGTAGCCTCTAATCAAATTAAAAATACCACTTTGTCTTCTACACATTAATTTCCATGACAATTAACCCTTCAACTTTTAAAACTTCATTTCTAAAATAGATTGCTAAGCATTTTAGTAATTGCACGCATGACCCCACATGTTGAATTTTGTTCCAACAAGTTTGTCAATTCCCATGTTATGTTAACTTCATGTTTGTTTTCCTTAGTTGCAGCATGGCATCACCGAAGGCAGTCTTAAACCACAAGGTAATAGTTAATACTAATAGTAGCTTCCATCACAAATTCACACAACTTAAATTTTCAGCTCTTCTCCCCCTTTTATTTTCCTATGTACATGTTTTAGAATTTTGATGATGTTTGTTGACTCATGAATGCACAAAACTGCAGAATGTGGGCCACGTTGCACCTCTAGATGCTCAAACACACAATACAAGAAACCGTGCCTGTTCTTCTGCCAAAAGTGCTGTGCCAAGTGCTTATGTGTGCCTCCTGGAACTTATGGCAACAAGCAAGTTTGCCCTTGCTACAATAACTGGAAGACCAAAAGGGGAGGACCAAAATGCCCCTGAAACTATAAATTTTACCTATTAAGTCTCTTAATTAATGCCTTGCTAGTTGCTACCACCACTCCATGTATTTATATATGTACCCACCATATTGAAATTAAGTACCTTAATTTTAATTTAATCATGTTTGTCTTTGTGCGCTTTCATAGTTAATCATTACAGAATAAGACAGAACACTTCTTCTGGCATTGAACTTGTAGTCAAATTCCTTCCTAGAAATATACAAGGCACAAGGAAGACACACAATGCAAATATGTGTCCTCTCGTTATGAAAATTTAAACATTATTAGTGTGTTATAAGTTTGCATTAGTATATGTTTAAATGATATTAAGGGATCTAATTCAATTGGTTGAATAATGTATATGAAATATAAATTATTAAAATTCTGATATTTGTCTTTTACGGATAAAAAAATATATTTAGAAACTATTATGGGAAAGACTTTCTTTTAGGAAAGAGTAATTAATCACAGACTATTGGTTAGAGAATACCGTTAGTTCAAAAAAAAAAAAAGGACATAAAAATTAATATATGCTAGTTTTGTGTATTATTCAGTTACGTCACAGAGGCTAAGGAAAATTATGAAGTATAAGCTGTTCGGCACGACGAAAAATACAATGTTCTTTTAGCTCAAAAGGAAAATTTTCTATATGTCCTATTGCTTCTTGTTTTAATTAAACTCAATATAGTTTTCGCCCATTTTTCTTTTTTTGGAGTCAAATGGTGCACTAGTGAGTTTGGCTCCTTTTGATGTATGATATGGTAATAGTTCAATTAAAAACTCACTGGAATGAAAATCGAAGAGGCATGTTTATTTATTGGTTTTGCAGTAAAAAAAACGTAGTTGTAAATTGTGATTGCCATCACAATTATTGTTGTGATTAGTAAAAATAGAGACCAATGTGATTTATGTGACTGCAAGTCCGCAAGTAGAAAACCATTACTGATATTGGCGTATTTTTTAAATTTATGAACAAAAAAAACTGTTACATTTTGTTAATTAATATACTTCTTAAAACTGATAAAAACAACAATTTGTTATTAAAACAGTTTTAAAAAAGTAATTGAATTTGTATTGAAATGGCAGCACATGCAGCTGATCTAATACATTGATTATTTGGACTAATTATAATTCTTATACAGTGATGTTCGGTGAGCTTTGGATTCATTTTTACAATTGACGAAAGTGGCATTCAAAGGATTTGGTCGTGTGTCAGTGTAGGGAACAAGTGGCACCACTATGATGTTAAAACACTAGTAGTTTTTGAGGCTTGGGTGGGTGTTTCTATATATATTTGGCAACTCATTTCTTGTGTAGCCCTTTTGCTAGGCTTTGTCACACCTTGTGACAAGTTTAGTGGTATTAATAAAATTATATTTTGCCCATAAAAAAAACAAGACATGCAAGCACAGCTTTGCCTCATGGATTTGATTTTGGAAACTGATTGTCAAATTCTATACAACCAGTGGCCAAAAAAATCAACCTCGAGTAGCTATTTATTTACAAGCAGTTGTAGCAGATTGTAAATTTCTAGCTCACACGTTGCAACTTGCAAGTTTCAGATTTTCATTTCTCTAAGAAAGAAGGTTATAAGGAAATGCATAGCGTGTTTGGATTCATTTTGTAAGACGTGCGTGCGTATCTTTGTATTTTAGATTGTGAATTGTGTGTTTTTTTTTTTTGTGCAAATATTTTTTGAAACACATATTGTTAACAGATGAATACTTCATCTGAGCTTGAAATCAGTTTTCCTTAAAGTAAATTTAAGTTGTAAAACCAAAGACATAGATTACACTTTCAACTCCCTTAGTTGGTTTAAACAAATAAATATAAGGAAAAAAGAGAAAGCACAAGAGATTTATGCTGCACCTTTTCTTCCAAAGACTACATCTAGTCCTTAATTAGCTACCTACCAAGAATTTAACTAACAATAGAATTACAGGAACCACTGCACCACACTATTACAACTATTTTTTTTCCTTTAGTGTTTTTAGGCTCACACATAAATACTCTTTGGTTCTTTGCCTCTTTAGACAATCACAACAAGAGGCAAACTACAATTAAATTTTTTTTTTAACTAAGTACAGGGTAAATATTTTTTTTAGACAATCACAATCTAGGCTCTATGCAAAACAATAAGAAATGTTTACAGGGTAAATCACAAGGCTATATCGTGTTAGAAGACAAACGGAATCTTATATACTTAGAGAATGTTTTCTAATGATACAAAGAATATATAGGGAAATTCTTGAATATTTTCACTTCAATTCATGTAAAAAGTTCTTTGCACTTGTTCTTTTGAGCTTTTATAAAGAGTTGGAAAGCATACGTTACAGTATGTTGGAGCTTTCTTGTTCTGTCCTTCATAATTTGAACATTGGTAATACTACATTTAATGCCTTTTATATATCAACTATAGTCACGAAAGATTTGATAAATCACACTACTGCTTATCTTCCTTTCTCAGTATCGATGCTATAAAGCATGTAATCATATTTTCTTTTCAAAACCGAGTACTCTGTCAGTTTACTGCAATATAAAATCTTTCAACGAAGGTTTCGAGAGGTCATTAACGATGATTTTTAATTGATATTGAAACAACAAATATTGAAACTCAAAGGTTTCTAAACCGATATATAAACTGACTTTTCTACATTGATTTTTAGAATCAATGTTGAAATCATATAAAAAATGTTTATATACAACTTTCAACGACAGTTTTATAAATCGTGTTAGAAGTATCTGTTACTATCTTTCTTTTGTTTTTTTGTTTTTATGTAGGAGAAGATAGTCTTCTATAAATGTTTAATTTTTTTGAAAGATAACATTTAAATTTATTCATTTCTAAGTTTATATTGATAAGTTATCCTTCTTCGAGGGCTAACTTCTTAGGTCATCTATGTTTAATGAGTTTCTTAGAATAAAAAATAATTTTTTTATTTTTTATTTGTTGGAGAAGTCTAATTGGCATTGTGAGTTTTGTCCGGTATATCTTATATAAACAATCCATCTCTAAAATTTCTTAAAAATAAAAAATAATTTAATATACTTTAAAATACTCAAAATAAATATCTTAAATATTGATTATCAGAAATGTCCTTACATAACAACAATTTAAGCACTTAAATTAATGAAGTGCTAAAGACAATCATTATGTACTTGGACTGATATGAATCTGCTAGGACTAATATTCGCGAAGATTCGTCTTTTCTATTCAAATATTTGGTTCTCCGTATATTTAAAGCTATTATATAAAATTGAGCTTTAGAAACAAAAAAAAAACTTACAAAATTATGCATAGTACACTCAAAGAATTTCTAAATTCCTCCTGACCCCAACAGTTTAGTCCGCCTTACAGATGTATGATCCATCTCTCGTAATCTCCAAATCATCTCCTCTACTATTTTATCAAGGGTTTGGCAGAACAAAAGTCAACCATAATATTCACTCTAGTCGAGATCTTCTACACTTTCATTCTATACAAGAATTCGATATTGATTAAAAAATTTATTTTCGAACTAAATGAAAATAAAACACCTTATAATTAATTAAATAGGAATTTTTGAAAGCTAACATTAAAAATTCAGGAGTTTTGTTGTCCTGTGTTGTAAGATACAGGCTAAGAAATCTTTATAAATTTATCAATTAAAGTTATAAGAATTTAATATTTTATTTTTTAAAATTATTTAATATTTTTAAAATTTAATTAAAATCATTTAACGTACAATAATAAGCATGTTTTAATTCATAACTTGAACATTGAAATCTACAAAGTTAATAAATTCGAAAACAAATAGCAATTTTTGAAAGTTTTCAAGAGTACTCAGTCTCAAACACACAACGAGTCGCCTCAGTTTCGTCTTTAAAGAAGACGAGGTTGCGCACATGCTAATGCGTTTACAATAGATACTTTATAATATTAAAAAATGATTTGATTCTTGTACAAATTTATAGGGAATAAAAAAATAACAGAATATACAATTTTTTAACACAGAATCAATCATAGTCATTACCTATTTGAATCTTCCAGCACAAATGTTAGGTGAGGTCCAGAACCTGCGTTATTCGAACGCAAAATATTTGGACTTCTTTATGCATGATAAGTAGACACAGATACCATGGCAATTGGAAAGGTAGGTTCACCTCATGATATACTTTACACGAGTTGGTTTTGTTAGGTGGAACACTACTACTGGTTATTAATAATGCTAATTTCTAACAACCCATGACCCCATCATATAGTAAAAGCATGCAAGATTTTTTAGCAAAACTTATGGTCCTCGTTCATTTTTGCTAGGATAGCACTTTGGACAATTGATTGATTAATTTGGATTGAGTTTGTTAAGATGATTATTGACTGCAAAATTCTTCTTCCCACTTTAGTAACATTAATCAATTAATACTCAGGCACACCTAGCTACATACTCAAGATAATCTTTTCTCTAAGCATTACTAGCATATATGAGTGGTTCTAATTAGCTATTGACCTATTGGTCGGCTAAAGATTATAAAATTTATGTAATATTATGAGTTTAATTTTCATATGTAGTATAAAATTATTAGCATTAGATGAGTTTAATTAAATTCTGATACTATTGTCTACTTTATGCAAAATAGTATATATATTAAAATCATAATTTATTGTATCAATTCAATCTCTATAGGAAAAAAGATTCGTTTTTTTTTACAACAATCTTTGATCAATAAATTAGTGGGAAAAAATCATACTTTAAGTTTTGATAAGCCAACTAGATTATATTGTCTTCTAGTAAGCCATGTTCTTTATTTAGCAAAGAAGCATATTATATATAGGAGTATTGCGGTACATTATATTTGGATGCTGATTTCTTTTGCTAAAAAAGAATCTCATGTCAAGGCCTTTGCAAACTCGTTTTACTCCACAAAAGGACAATAATATTGGTTGGTTTGAGGTTCAAGTAACAGTGAAACACATGCATAATCAATTTAGTTACTATGTTGCCATATAAATTATTAGGCTCATAGAGGCATATTCTTGGTATATTCGCATTTTGTTCCAGAAGTGACCCTCTGCGTATGAATTACGCCGTGAGGTTCGGCATGTTGTCACATGTTGATTTTTGTTTCGTATAGTTGCTTCTTTCCTCTTCTTTGTGTTTTCTTTCCCCATAGGTCTCTGTTCAAATGTTGCAAGAGTTGAATATTATGATTTGATGTGTTGAACATTTTTTTGAACCAAGATGGTTGAAGCAAATCAATATTGACTTTTATCTTTTAAAATTAATTCTACACAATATGTTGACTAATAGACTTTGACACATTCATTGTACCCAGTTATCAAGAGTTGCTCGTACGATTTTCATTTTCTTTGGTCTAAGTAAACAAACATGTAAATTGTAATGAAACATAATTTAGACTTCCAAGCAAGCATAGAATTGAACAATTTCACAAGCTTCGGTTCTGTTTATGGGAACTTCATTATCTTTCACATTATGCAAAACCCAATTCTATTATTCACCAAGTCCAGTAATAAAATCCTTGAAGTCTCGTTCGGCAGAGGAGAATTGAAAAACGGAGAAAATTTAAAAGAAGGCAGAGAAATGAAAAAACACATGATACAAGCTTCAGTTTTATTGATTTTCATCTTTGTATGAGTAGGACCATTCAGGTTCTATAGTAGTGTAAACTAACTCAAGTTTGTTCATGAAAACCAATGAAAAAAAAGAAGTTAAAGAGAATTGATCAAAGGCTTAAAAGTAAAGGGGATAAAAAGGAAGAAGCGTAAGTCCCTTAAATAATAATTTACAGTGTCCTAACTCCTAAACATGAAATGATCACTTAATCTTATTCCTCTGCTCTTTAACCGAACCACGTAGTATGATCCATGTAGCCGACTTGACCAGACCACTCTGGGGGAGAATTGAAGGAAAATTCAAAAAGAGTCAGAGCAATTTTCATCTTCATCTTCAGTCATCCAAAGCAACCAAGAAAGTGGGTCTGATGAGAATTTGGAAACCTTGTTGTCAATGACAGCAATAGAATGACCCTTTTGGCTATAAACAATAGCAGAGGTAGAAGGGGTGGCATTGGTCCTAGGTGGTTGTTGATGCTGAGTGTGATCTTCAACATTAGGGGTTTGGAGGGGAAGCACGGTGGGCTTAGGAGAAGCTTGTTGTGGTTGTGGACGAGGGTACAAGAGATCGGTGGGGAAGAAGTTATATTGTTGAAGGCCAGCCATAGAAGAAGAAGTGTGTGTTTTTGGTTTGGCTCCTAAAGAGAGAGAAGAAACAGCAGTGAGAAAATTAAGAGAAGACCCTGATGATGAGTATCTATGTTTTGTTTCTTAGAGCAAGTGGTTGAGTTGGATTTGGTATTTATAGAGAGAAAAGAAAGGGTGAGAGAGAGTGATGTCAAGAGTTTGTATTGGTGGCTTGGGAATCAAGGTGTGTTTTCTTGGAGAAGGGGAAGGTGTAATTAATGAACCTTTTTCCGGATTGTTGCTTACTTGCCTCTCTCATTCAGCGATGTTTTCAATCACACAGTAAAATTGTCGTGTTTTTTTTCTTAAATAATATACCCTTCTTTTAATTTATTACCTTTTTTTCTTTTATTTTAATATACGATATTTTTTATTTTTAATATATACTATTAGTTAGTTTGACGAAGTTCATTAGATGATAACATCACACTACATTAATCTATTTAATCATTATTTAATCGACAATATGATACTATATTAATTTATCATGTTATTACTTAACGAATTAAGATTAACAATAAATATTAAAAACAAAACTTTGAAAATATTAGATAATAAAATAAAAAATATTTTTATGCAGTAAATTGAAAAAAAATTATAAAAATTAAAAATATACTTAAGTCTTTTTTTTTACTTAATTGTACATATTTTTTGACCTAATTAGTATTTCCTTCGTCTTATATTTGAGAAAAAATTGTTTTAAAATAAATATTATGTTAGTGTTTCAATGTAATATTTTCTTCATTCTTAATTATAGGACATATTTATACTTATTAAAAAATTTGATTAATTTAATTATTAGCATTAAATTTGTATTTTTCTAAAATTATCCTTAAATAATTAATTTGGAGAGAAAGTAATAGTGGTGATTTTTAAAACTAACTCTTATATTCTCCAATCATCTAAAGATAAAAAAAGTGACAATCGAAAATATTTATTATTTATGAACTACATTAATTAAAGATATTTTGTTCAAAACATGATTAAATGAACAAGTATAAAATAATCTTGTAAAAAGACAAAAAAAAATTCAAAACAATGTCTTATAAAAAGGGTTAGAGAGAGTATTACTTATTTTTTCTAATAGTATTCCTAATAAAGTCATATTAGTTTTTCAATGTAATATTACATTAATTCTTATATATAAGATTCTTTCAATTAATTCAAACTCCTTTAAAAAAATTAATTAATTTAGTTACATTAAATTTATTAATAATTTATATTATTCTTTTAAGATTATCCTTCATTCCTCGCTTTATCTAATTACTTCTCACCTAGTTAATTATTGTGATGAACATTATATATAAGGATGGAGGTAATATTAATAATAAGGTTGATTTTGTAAAGATATCATTCTCTTTCTATTTATTAATTTTTCTTGATAAAAATTATTTTTTCTTGATTTGTGCAAAATATATTAAAATAACACTTATATTGAGATGAAATGAATAATTATAACTCTTTTTTTCTGAACCAAAACTAATATTACCTCCATTTCAAATATATGGTCCTTTAATATTGTGGATAGTACTGATTAAGAAGCATTTAATTGGTATAAATTTACATTAAAATATTCTCAAATTTTTAATTATTTTTGTCATAAATTATCTGACTAACTACCAATGGTATATTTTACTATCCACTAACTTATTTTTATGCCAAATATCTTTATTTAATGTAAATATTAATTGATCTTTTTAATTATGTTTAGGGGTATAGCGGAAAGAAATAGTTCAAAAAAATTAAAAGGACATTTATTCTGAAAAAAAATAAATACTAAAAAGACCATTATCATTATATTTTAGAACGGAGGGAGGAAGAAAATTTTTAAGAATAATGCACATAATTTAAAAGATATGGTTAAGAAATAGTACACTGTTTATTAACTTCAAATTTGGAACAAGTACTATAACAGTCCTTTAGTAGTTAAGAAACCCCTAATTAACTTTCCATTTCAGCATCTTTATAGAATAGAATATACCCAATTTTTCTTTCTTTTTGTACCGCTCAATACCGGATTTCTTTTGTCATCAACGGTTTCTAGATGCCAAAAATTGTGGAATAGAGGTAGCCAACTGGTTAGGATTCAAGCCACAAGTCACATTGGCAGGGCCACCTTGTGGTTAATTAATCATTTCTATTGTTTTCGATCCATAAATGCTATTCCTTGACAAAATAAGGTATTTGTTGACAAAAGAAACATACTAGTCTTTGAACACTACAATGCTTCTCTTTGTGTTTTATATGTTTCTTTCTTTTTAGTGTTAAAACAGAAATCAAATATATGATGAAGTCATTCAATATTAAAAATGAGGTCAACAATCGTTTGTTAATTTAGTAACACCTTTGTTACTGGACAATGGGAGGTTCAGGATTATTAAACTTATGATAGTTCTCCTCCTTGATCGCAAATAACAATGATCAAGTCTTGTTTCATTAAATAAAATTGATATAACACAATGAATTTTTATCCTATGTCAAGTGCCCTCTTCGACCTTAAAATATAATATAAGAATATCAGGTAGGGCTTAACATATTCAAAGAGTTATGTATTATAATACTGGAATACTATTAAAGAGTTCAAGTTTGGTTGAATATAATAATTGCATCATTATAAAAAATTTATATTAATCTTTAATTCTTACATATTTTTAAAAAAAAAACCTGAACACAATGTTTGATTGTTTAAATAAACATTGACTTTTGTTAATTTAACTGTTAAATTTAAAGATTTATGGGATATATTAAGTGCATGGAATTTTAAAATTAATTGATATTTTGTTTAGTTGTATATTAATATTCCATTTTAAGTATATAATATTGTGATAATTTAATAACAAAAATGTGGATATTGAATATTAACTATATTACATAATTATAAATATTTGAATAATGTAAAATTTAATATGTACTTATGATCATGACGATTGATATCAGATTTGAAAATATTGTAATAATCATGTATTGGATTTATATTTTGTCTAAACTAAGAACGTCAATCAGTTGAGATTGAAACTCAACTCGCTGAAAACTTGATTAAATTTATATATTTTAACAAATAAATTAACTCATACTTAATTTTGGGTTTGATTAATATTATATAAATATTTTTTTTAATTTTATAAACTTGATATTACAAAGTTCGTATGTATTATGAATATATGTTTTTTTTTTTTTTGTTGAACAGGGGAGAGCTTACAGCCCCTGATAGATAACCCGAACTTGGCAAGGTGAAGGGCAACAGCTCACGTTGAGTTCGTTCGGTAGACTAAAACATAAAAAACAAAAAAAAAATGAACTGAGATAGAAGTTTTAAATTAAAATAGAATTTAAAAATATAGTTTCTCTCATTTTATTGTTCATTTTTTTTTTTATCATTCTTTTTCAACTCATTTTATTGTTTATTGTGTGCCCATGTAAATATGCTTTCAGGAATAACGACCTTTTCTGAAAACAAAGTTATTAATAAGCTTGACCAACTGGTAAGTATTATTTCCTTCTCATATCTTTTGATGGTGAAGGTTATTGGGTTATTGTACATAAATTAATAAATATTAAATGAAACTAAAAATTATGATATTTATATTAAAAAAAATTTATTTAATATCTTGATCTTTGAGACTAAAGTGGATATTAAATAAGAGTATATTTGAGAAAAATACACTAATTAGACTTTGAAATTCTAAAACATAAATTTGGATAAAAAAATTGAAAACTAAAACATCTTAAGATATGGGAAGGAAATAGTATATATATATATATATATATATATATAAAATAAACCTTATCTTGCATATGTGAGTTTGTTTTCAAATTCAAATTCATGATAAACAAGTTATCAAGACATAATATAATTTTATCGCTTTATTAGGACAAAGAGAAATAATATAAATTAGTATTTTTTTTATCATTATATATATATATATAGAGAGAGAGAGTATATATATGTAATGATAAAAAAAATACTAATTTATATTATTTCTCTTTTTTTTGTTATAAGAATATTTTTTGCCCCTTTTCATAAGACTTTCTTAAAATTATCTACTGTATTAATTAAATTGGCAAGAAAATAAAAAATAGAATTTCAACAATTTTAAAGGTAACTCTAAAAAAATATAAAATATTGAAAATTTTAATATTACTAATTTAACTAAATTTTTTAATTCTCATCAAATAGTTAAATGGATCTTTAGAGGTAATATTTAAAGAAACAATACCTAATAAATTATTAATTTTATTTAAAATTTATCATTACATATATCTTGTATTCAACCATTTTATTATTTTTCTTCTGTTATTACTTTCATATCATCTAAGATGAAAATTTCTATTACATACTAAATTAATAAAATTAAAATATGGTATTTGACCTATTCAAATACCATAAATTTTCTATTAAGAAAATCTAAACTTAAAATTTACCTCATTTAAACGAGTTAAAACTTGAATATGATATTTTTTTTACAGGTCAAACTTAAGCTTTAAATATTCAACTCAATCAGTTCTTAACATTGATAATAACAAATTGTTACTATATATTTGCTCCTACATTTGATGATTGCTAATCCTTCTTTGTTTTTATCTTTGGCTTATTTATTTTTAGCTTTGGTATATTTGCAAATGTTATTACATGTTTGAATATATAGGATGATCCATCTCCAAATCCGCATGTTGTCACATGTTGATTTTTGTTTTGTTCCTTCTTTCCTCTTCTCTGTGTTTTCTTTACCCATAGGTCTCTGTTCAAATGTTGCAAGAATTGAATATTATGATTTGATGTGTTGTACATTTTTTTTAACCAAGATGGCTGAAGCAAACCAATATTATATTGACTTTTATCTTTTATAATTAATTCTACACAATATGTTGACTAATAGACTTTGACACATTCATTGTACCCAAGTTTCAAGAGTTGCTCGTATGATTTTCATTTTCTTTGGTCTAAGTAAACAAACATGTAAATTGTAATGAAACATAATTTAGACTTCCAAGCAAGCATAGAATTGAACAATTTCACAAGCTTAGATTTTGTTTATGGGAACTTCGTTATCTTTCACGTTATGCAAAACCCAATTCTATTATTCAGCAAGTCCAGTAATAAAATCCTTGAAGTCTCGTTCGGCAGAGGAGAATTGAAAAACTAAAAAAAAAACTAAAATCTAGGTAGTCCATTATTCAGAGGCTCCTTGTTGAAGAGGCTCCTTGTTATGTAAAGGTAACGAGAGATATATTGTTCGTAGTTTTATCCTTCTATATGTAAAAAGACTGTTTCTGAATTCGAATTCATAACTAATAAGTCATCAAGACACAACTTTATCGTTGTACTAAAGCTCAGTTCAAGACGAGAATTGAAAAAATGGAGAAAATTTAAAAGGAGAGAGAAATGAAAAAACACATGAAACAAGCTTCAGTTTTATTGATTTTCATCTTTGTGTGAGTAGGACCATTCAGGTTCTATAGTAGTGTAAACTAACTCAAGTTGTTCATGAAAACCAATGAAAAAAAAGAAGTGAAAGAAGACAACTGATCAAAGGCTTAAAAGTAAAGAAAGGGCATAAAAAAGGAGAGGGGTAAGTCCCTTAAATAATAATTTACAGTATCCTAACTCCTAAACATGAAATGATCACTTAATCTTATTCCTTTGCTCTTTAACTGAACCACGTAGTATGATTCATGTAGCCGACTTGACCAGACCACTCTGGGGGAGAATTGAAGGACAATTCAAAAAGAGTCGGAGCAATTTTCATCTTCATCTTCAGTCATCCAAAGCAACCAAGAAAGTGGGTCTGATGAGAATTTGGAAATCTTGTTGTCAACGGCAGCAATAGAATGACCCTTTTGGCTATAAACAACAGCAGAGGTAGAAGGGGTGGCATTGGTTCTAGGTGATTGTTGATGCTGAGTGTTATAATAACCAAGGTTAAATAAATAAAAGAAAAAGAAAGAAAGTTTAAAATTTGTTAAATTCCGTCAGAAAAAGCGTTAACGACAGATTTTGCGATGGATTTTCTGGCGCGGTTAGCGCTATATATGTTGGATTTTGGCGAAATTAGCGCTAAAGTGGCGCGGTTAGCGCCATAAGTGTCCCAGAAAGCCTGTTTTCGCTGGAATTTGGCGCGGATAGCGCCAGAACGCGACCTGGACCACTATAAAAGGCCATTTTTACGAATTTTTGGGCCAAAACTCAGATTTCTTCTTCCTTGAGCCATTTCTGCCATTGACAAGCATGGGAAGCTTCATATCTTCACCATACTTCATCTAAACACCTTCTACCCAACTAGGAAAGTGATTAGACCCTCGAGATGAGCTAGATCCTAGTTTCAATCTCTCAAAAAGATAACCAATCGGATAAATCCAGTTCTCTAGGGGATATCCTCGGAGCTTGGATTTTGAGAAGAAAGGAGTCATTTCAGAGGCATTCAAGCTTGGAAAAGCTATCCTCTAACCTTCCTCGACTGTTTAGAGGTAAGAAACTCGAGCTTTAACCGGTTATTTCTGAAAGATAATTCTTGATGAGTTTTGATGAATTTTGAATAAATGAGCGAGTTGGAGTCGAAATTAGGCTTGGATTCTGTTGAAAAGTATGCTCAGGAGGTTGTTCTGATAAAGTCTGAGCCTTGAATCATGAGTATTGATAAAGTTTAGTTTTGACTCTGACATCTGTATGAGTAGGAAGATTGATGATATAATGATGAGTTTGAGCCTAGATACCTTTACAAAAGATGTTCAGAAGGCTAAATAAACAGTGAATATGTGTTGAAATAGTCGTTCTGATAAACTTGATAAATGTTGATATTTGGCCTGGATGAAGGCAATTGAACTGATAGAATTGACTTGTGCAGAGTCTTTGGGAGACTCTAGTACGTTAGATAGGCCGAGATAGATCCTGTTGAGGGTCTGTGGAACGCCTTTGAGGTGATGAGGTATGATAACCTTAAGATAGAGAACAGAGAGGCTGTTATGGAAAGGAATAGAGTTTCCTTTCATTCTAACGGTTGAGGACCGTTATTGATTGATTGTTGTATGCCTTGTGTAGGGCGTGATACAGACATCACTGGTGGTGGTGACCACGGATCCGGGAGAGCTGGTACAGTGCTGAGAACAGGTAAGCTCTTTGTTCTTGGGAGTGTTTCCCTTGATTGTGTTCCACCATACTCCTGAAGGAGGAATGGTCATTGTATGAGTTAATGCATGTATATTGAAATTGTGTGTTACTGTTTGGATTGAAACCATGTACTTGATATACATAGATTGAGGTTATGTGTGTTGATTGAGGAGATTCCTCTGACCAGTAGAATAGAATAGAATAGAGGGTATGTATATGTGTGTTGAGTAAGTCCTGATGTGAGATGTACCCACATAGGTGGATGTAGCTTCCTCAGGCTAATGGTAGGGAGTCCTGATGTGAGATGTGACATAGGTGGATGTAGCTTCCTCAAGAATTGGTAAATGATGTATATAGATATATGTCATGTACATGTGATTGTGTTTTAATGTGTTGTGAACTGTTGAGGGCCGTGATGGCTAAATGATGATGATGTATGTTATGAAAAGGGTACTGATAAACCCTTGAGACATATGTATGTGTGTTGTTATGGCTTGAGAGTGTGATGGCTAGTTGTAACGCCAATTTTGATATTATATGCATGATAGTGAACCATGGGGAGGAAAGACCTCCAAGGACCCTGAGTTTACTGAGATTGTTATCTCACCCCTGTTGGGGGTTATGTTTTGCAGGTGATATTCAGGGAGCTACTGAGAGATCCCAGGGCAAGAGGCCCGAGCAGGGATAGGTCTTGTAGGGACCTTAGGCATAGAGTTTGAGAGCATGTTGGCTCCATTCTTTTGTTGTTTATGCCTATTGTTTTGTGGTTTTGTACCCTGAGGGGATTATATGTATACTTGTGTACAGGGGATGTATATTTTGATACTTCACCATGTATAATGTACAACTGATGTGATAATGACGTCATATTTTGTTTTGCTTCCAAATCAAATTGTTTATTTTGAAAATTGCTGCGCTTAATGACCATAAATCAATGTTAATGAACCGGATATATACGGGTCGTTACAAGTGTGATCTTTAACATTAGGGATTTGGAGGGGAAGCATGGTGGGCCTAGGAGAAGCTTGTTGTGGTTGTGGACGAGGGTACAAGAGATCGGTGGGGAAGAAGTTATATTGTTGAAGGCCAGCCATAGAAGAAGTGTGTGTTTTTGGTTTGGCTCCTAAAGAGAGAGAAGAAATAGCAGTGAGAAAATTAAGAGAAGACCCTGATGATGAGTATCTATGTTTTGTTTCTTAGAGCAAGTGGTTGGGTTGGATTTGGTATTTATAGAGAGAAAAGGAAAGGGTGAGAGAGAGAGAGTGATGTCAACACTCAACAGTTTGTATTGGTGGCTTGGGAATCAAGGTGCGTTTTCTTGGAGAAGGGGAAGGTGTAAATGAACCTTTTTCTGGATTGTTGGTTACTTGCCTCTCATTCAGCCATGTTTTCAATCACACTGACAGTAAAGGAATAATATACTCTTCTTTTAATTTATTACCTAAAAAATATTTTTATTTTATTTTAACATACAATTTTTTTTTATATTTTTTATACATATACTGTTAGCTTGCCTGAGTTGATAGATGATAACATGACACTTAATCTATCAAACCAATATGATATTAGTTAATTTTTCATATTATCACTTAATAAATTAAAATTAACAAAAAAAATCAAAAACAAAAATTTGAAAATGTCAGAAAATAAATAAAAAAATATTTTCTAGATAGTAAATTACAAAATATACTATAAGTATTAAAAATATATTTAAATACTTTTTTTTACTTAATTGTACATATTTTTGGACCTAATTAGTATTTCTTTGGTCTCATACTTGAGAAAAAATTGTTCTAAAATAAATATTATGTTAGTTTTTCAATACAGTATTTGCTTCGCACCTTATTATAAGACATATTTATATTTATTAAGAAAGTTGATTAATTTAATTATTAACATTAAATTTATCTATAATTGTATTATTTTCTAAAATTACCCTTAAATAAATAATTTGGAGAGAAAGTAATGGTGGTGAAGTTTTAATTTTTAAAACTAACTCTTATATTCTCCAATCCTTGTAAGATAAAAAAAAAGATAATTGATAGCATTTATTTTTTACGAACTAAATTAATTAAAAGTAAATTACACTCGCACTCTATGTGTTTTGCTCAAATTTCACCCAATACTCCTCCATTTTTACACATTACTTTTACCCCATCTATTGTTAACTAACGTTAGTCAATTGAAATATATCAGCAGCCAAAATTGCCCTTATATTTTAATTGTAAAACCCAAATTATCCCCTCCCAATTAGTTTCAGAATTTAGGATTCATGTTTCATTTCTCTTCACCATTCGTGAGTACTATTCATCTTCCTCTTGTTGGCGAGTTCTTCTTCTACGTCCAGGGGGTGTGAGGTCCTCTTTCTCTCACGACATTCACGTTCCATTCCTCTTCACCATTCGCGAGTTCTTCACCGTTCCTCTTCTAGTTCACGAATTCTCCATTGTTCCTCTTCCAATTCGCGAGTTCTCCATTGTTCCTCTTCCAGTTCGCGACGTTCGCAAACGCCTCCGTTTGTCTTCATCTTCGATGTTCACGAGCGCTCTGTTTCTCTTCCTATTCCACGATTTCTGTTCACGCTAGGGTTATGCTTGTAAGTGAGCACTGGACCTTGTATATAGGTTACTTTTTAAGATTACTTATTTAATTTTAATTGTTTATTGTTACCTATTTCTGAATGTGTTTCAATGGATGACCAATTTGGGACCACTTATTATTTTTAAAATCATTTGTTTATTATTGTTGATTAAAATAGTATTGATGTTTGGGACCACAGGAAACACAATGGATGAACTGGAAATCATTTGTTTATTATTGTTGATTAAAATAGTGTTGATGTTTAGAACAACAGGAACACAATAGATGAACTGGAATACATGGCCGGTCCTGAACCAGGCTACGTGGATAGTTTGATCCACTTTACGGACTAACGTGACGAACCAAGTGAGATATATAATGTTAATCTTGATAAGTTTGGAATGTTCAACGCGTATGACTGTGTGAACAACATTGCTAATGATTTGACTTGTCACCATGTTACCCTTTTATTTTGTGATTTTGTTCTACTGCTAGTAATAAAATTCTTCCATTTAAGACTGATCATGATGTGTTGAAAAATGTTTGCTGAGAATCAAAATTCAATTCATATGTATGTTAGTAGAACAAAGGATGAGAGGAAGAGTATTAACAACGCATACCAACAAAGTGGGTTCACGTCCAATAAAAAGTTGGGTTTATTTTCAATTGCATAAAAAACAAAAAAGAAGCAAGATTCTTAAAATATTTTCAGGTTGAGAGGAAGAAGATGAGAGTATTTTAGATATAAAATTTCGTTAAAAGTCATGTGACCAGCATGTGCCTAATTTTTGTTAAATTATTAAACAGTATTTAGGACAGAGGAAGTCTGGTTATAATGTGAATTAAACAATTAAGAAATTTTTTGTATGATGCAAAAAGAGAGAATTATTAAGTAAAATTTAAACAAAACATATGGAGATTACAAGTATAATTTACTCAATAATAATGAAAGATATTTTGTTCAAAATATGATTAAAAGGACAAGCATAAAATAATCTTGTAAAAAGATAACAAAAAAAATTCAAAACATGTCTTATAAAAAGGGATAGAAAGAGTATTAATTATTTTTTCTACTAGTATTTCTAATAAAGTCATATTAGTTTTTCAATGTAGTATTACCTTGGTCTTTCAATTAATTCAAACCCTTTAAGAAAAGGAATCAATTTGATTACATTAAATTTATCAATAATTGTTATTATTCTTTCAAGACTATCCTTCATTTCTCTCTTTACTTAATTACTTCTCACCTAATTAATTATTGTGATGAATCTTATATATAAGGATGGAGTTAATGGTACTGCTGCTACTTATTGTGACGTTCGAGTGCGTAATTTATAAGATGAGATGGAGAAACTGAACATCAAACATTCTGAGGGTGCTGATATCGCCAGAGATTTGGCTATTCTAGTATTAGTTCAAGAACTGATGCTGGTGGTTAGCAGTCTTGTGCTCAGGCTACTTATGAGAATATGGGTGGGCAATTTGCCAAAGTGGGTGGATTAAATGGTGTTCAAAATCTAACTGCTTGTGGTACGTGTAGCCTGTGGTTCTACAGGAATACATTGCTCTAAGCCATCCACTAGTCAGGAAGGCGTCACAGATTTCCAGTGTGGCAAAATTCCAGAATGTAATGTGTCTGAAGATTCAAAAGTGAATGGAGCTGCAGCATCGTTTTCCTTCTCATCATTTGGTTTTGATTCCCATCCAAATAATCATGCTTCCATGGGCCATTCCTCAAGTGCAGATAATGATAAGGACAGAAATTGTTTTGCAAGTACTCCAGAGTTCCAAAGTCTTTTGCGGACTTCAAACCCCTAACATGGGATCCTTCCATTTTCAAAGAAAATTTATTTCCCAAGTTAAATAAAAAAGTTGAATCCACAGCGAAGGGCCGATCTTGTAAGGAAAAAGGATCAAAATATATGAGGCAAAAATTGAAGCCGCATTCCGTAAATAAGAAACAGTCAGGGCTATACCATTTGTCGAAGGAAAATGGTTCACAGAAAACCCCTGATTCTTCTGGTATCCACTCACCCATGGATTTTTCTCCCTATCAGGGAACAACAGCAAGTGATCATGTGAAAGCTTCTGAAAAATTAAATGATC
>CM023959.1:27621031-27652388 GCA_013407115.1 Glycine latifolia | reverse complement strand
TTTTTTTCTCCCTCTACAGCTTCGCTGAAAGGAGTTCTTATTTTTTATTTTTCTTCCCTTTCTTCTCCTGCTTTACAGAAAGGAATTCTTTAATCAATCGTTATACTTTTTATATCGATTGGACACTGATTCTGGAAATTTCTTCACAAAGTTCTACTTTGATTTATAAATGGAACCTGTTATTTTTGCAATGATTCATTTCAATACACTGTTGTTTCTATTTCATGATATGTAAAAGAGGATGTTATATACACTTAAACTCACCTAATGATTGAAATAATTCTTAAACAAGTTAATAGGTTTCCTTAAATTAGAGAACAAATATAACCTAAACAAACCTATAGATACTCTAAGTTTGATGATAATTCATGAATGAATTTAACAACTTAGATGACATGATCAAAGCAACGAATACAGATTGAGAGATGGTTCAGCCTTTTCGGAAGTTAAATGTTCAATCAAACATGATAACAATAATAAAAAGAACATCACAAGTTCACAACCAAAGTTATCAAACTCGAGAGTCTACATAGACTCGACTCTCAAGAGTCTACTTCATATGAAAATAATAACAAAATACCTATAAATAGCATACCAATTAAACATTTCAACAAACATAATATAGTAAAATAATAAACCAACAATACTTAAATAACTAAGTCTAGTTGTAATACATCACTACTATATAATAACTTGTGGAAGTGATAGTAGTGGTAGAGCATTCCCATCGAGGGCTTGATGTTGTTGGAGAACGAGGGTTTGATGTTATTAGAGGTGAGATTCTTCAATTCAGGAATGATACACCAAATGTAGATATGTTGAACCCCAAATGAGCAGAAAACAACCCAAAATGACTTTTTTTTGGTATAATTTTTTTAACTTGCTGACTCGATAGTAAACTCGATAGTTACTGAGTCTATCAAGTCTACTTAAAAGAGAGTTGGCACACAAGTCAACTCGCAGAGGATAATTGAACTCATTAACACTTAAGAGGTAGCGAGTTTAACTCGGGAGTTTGATAATCATGTTCACAACAAATACATAAACGAGGCCACATACTCTTCAATATTCTTTTCTATTAATGGATGAACTCCTACACAGAATCCACATTAGAGAATAGACCATATAGTTATTTAATGAGCCAACATAACATTTCACTTGTTAATAATAATAGTGAAAAAAATGCCAAACTAAGTGTGTTCCCCACATACCTCAAGCAATATATGAAGGCAAAATTGATGACATATAACCAAATTCCAGCTCAATGACAGAATAAGGTATATGGAGTCTAGCTAAAAACAATTCGGCAACCAGTAAACAATTATTTTTGCCATTTGGCCAAAATATTCAAGTTTAGCATTAAAATATTAGAGCAACTATATACCTGGAATTTTCTAATCATCAACTAAATCAAATAGTATAAGAATTCTATGTATTTAGATAACCTCGCATACAATCAAAAGTAGCACCCTTAAAAATTTCAATTTACTCACCCTGTCTTTTTCCTAATACATTGTGAATAAACCAACTAGCCTCAAAGAGTCAAAGCTCACCATAATTTCAAATTTCTTTTATAGGTCTAAATTGATGCAACTGGGACGCCAGAATGTACATCTCATGGTCTAATTGGTCAAGAAGTTGAAGTATATACCGCTTGGGGTTAAAGAAAGGGTAGCGTTAGGGACTTTGCAAAGGTCACAAGCTCATTGATTGGATCCTTTTTTTAACCCTTCCTCCAAATAGAAAAAAAAAAAAAAAGAATCTGTGAGGCTCTCATATCCAGTGTTTCTTTGAATAAAGAATCATCTCTAAGCAATGCTCAATGGTTACCATATTTAACAAACTGCCCAAAAGAAAAACCCTGGCATAGAAATGAACAATAACTAAGCAAATCAAATCACCCCTTGAATGGCAACTATTAACTACGGATGAATCTAAATAGTCAATATAACTGATATAACTCTACCATGACCTAATCAAATAAAAACAGAGAACCAAATGATTGTGTTAGACTTAGCATTCAAATTCATCTATCATCCCTAAACAAAGTATGCTACAAAGCAATCCACAAGCTATACAACAACAAACAACCTTAAACAAGCAACCTCGCAGTTCCTCAATTCAAGGAAATCCAATGAATCTCACAATAAACACATCTTCCTCCAACCCAAAAAACACAAGCCAGGACCAACCACTTCACCCCAGCTCAAAAAATACAAGCCAGACTTAAAAAAAAAAGAAAAAGAAAAAAAAAAAGAGATTTTGACTCATACCCAGTACATCAAATCAAGCCTATTTTGAAGGGCAATCGAAAATTACAAAACTTGCAGCATACCCAATAAGTAAAGTACCCATCTTGGACGAAAGAGAGCGTAATTGGATCAACCCACATGAAAGGGACCAATATCGCCAGAGCGTAGAGAAGAGGCAAATTCGTCAGCAACAGTTAAACAAGAAGAAATCCAGCCACTGAGAGCAATCCATGTCATCTTCACGATCCAGAGTGCCGCGTCGAGTGCCATGGCCATGGGGGTATGTGGTTTCAGGGAAGAGGGTGAAGAAGGAAACCCATCCAAAGAACAGAAGAGGAGATTCTGGGAGTGGCAACTGCGGTGGTTGGTTGGCGTGGATTATTACCTATTTATTTTCCATTTTCTTAATTCAGCTCAAGGACCTTCCAGACTAAAATATTCAAGACTTTTGTTTTTCTCAACTATAAGTTGATTGGGTTTGGTCCGAAAAGTATTTTTCTCATTTGATTTTTTATTGTTCTTTCGTGTGACAGTAGATTTGTGGTGATTTTTTTTCCAGCAGTTAAAATCACCAAAAATTATTTGGTAAAATATTTAAAATGTATTAAACCATTTTTAAGACCTAAAAACCATCAAAAATTATTTTCCTTGAACTTTAGACAGATGTGAAAAAATGGCTCCATTACTACCATTACAATCAATTTCCATTAAACATTCATTCAATCACAAACCAACAACGAAGTAGTAGTTTATTTGAATTACATTACAAGAGTAAGTTATTATTTAGAAGGTTTACATGGAAGCATTAACTTTAACATATGAAAAAACAATGTTTTTCAACATTCCTTAAGCATCATTCGATGTTTTACAAACAAGATTGATTGTCAATTTGGTTGAGATACCAGGTCAATGAATCACCAATAAAATTAATAAATCAACAATTAAACCACATGAACCAATATAAGTAACATAATATTTAAAAACATGTATGTATTATTTATGTTATATGTTAACAAAATAACCATGCTGGTAAGCTAATGTGTTGAAGACCCTAATGTCTTGGGTTCAATCCTTGGAGCGTATTTTTGCTATTTTTTTACTTAAAATGATGTAGCATGAGTACACACATTTAGATATTGGAGGCATCATTTGAAACTATGTGTTACGGATTTGATATATGGGCTTAATGTTAAGGCCCATTAAGAATTTAAATCCTGGACTGTTGAGTATAACGACAGAAAAAGATCGTGGACCTTTAACATAATAACTGTCATGAGGACGTTTGTATAATGTAGTTGGAGATATCGGCCAAGAATATCGAAGAACATCTTCAACTGACCTGGAGGTAAGTTTAGTATAAATAAGGGTTGATTTCAGAGGAAAAAAGTACACACACTACTCGTTCTCTTTTTTCTTTTCCATTCACACTGTGCACACACTTCACCCCCCTGATTGAGTGTCGTTGGTGCATAATGATCATCTTTCTGGAGGTATTTCTCTCCTATAAATATCTTGAGAGAGAGCCTGATCCAATTTCAAAATTACCAGCATCCTAGCTGGACATCTTGTATAATGTAGCTAAAGATATCGGCCAAGAATATCAGAGAACATCTTCAACTGGCCTAGAGGTAAGTTTAGTATAAATAAGGACTGATTTCAGAGGAAAAAGGTACACACATTACTCGTTCTCTCTTCTCTTTTCCATTCACACTGTGCACACACTTCACTCCCCCAATTGAGTGTCGTTGGTGCATAGTGATCATATTTCTGGAGGTATTTCTCTCCTATAAATACCTTGAGAGAGAGAGCCTGATCCAATATCAAAATTATCAGCATCCTAGCTAGACATCCTGTTCTCAAGAAACAGAACACCATGGAAGTACATGAAGTCAGTCAATAGAGAGTAGAGACGAACTTTGGACAACGTGTGTGGAGATTAATAGTTGACCTTGGTCATGAGTGGTCTTCCCAGAACCAAAATTCACTACTTTAATATAGTTTTTGGCCGATTTGATGACATTTTCACCTGCCAATAATATATTCAAATTGATTATTGACTCGACCCACTTATTAATCAGATTTCTAGTCAGGTCGGTTCGATATGAGTTTTGAGATATTAACATCATTCAATTGTCATTCTTAAAATTAAGTATTTATATTTCACAACTTTTAAGTTGTTTTGACCTTATTCTTTATATTCTCGTGCATGATACCTTTACCCTTAGATGGGAAGAAAACCTTGTGTGCATGGATAGCCAAAATCAATGGGATAAAAGAAGCCTACAACAACAAATTATGCATTAGGTTTAAATGTTTATTCTAACAACACAAAACAATGTTGTTATAATAATAAGAATCACCTTCAGATGCCTAAGAAAATTTCGCATGTGGATTGATAAGTGCATCCAAAAAAGCTTTTGCATTAGGTGTACTTCCTTCCCACTTTGAAAACGTACATGCAAGCATCATATTGAAATCACAAACCATTTTTTTTCTTGTATGGTTATGGAGTGGGGTTTTATTTTTGGGTACAATAGGTGGTAATTGCAAAATATTGACAATAGACATATGATGGACTCATCACAACAGAGGTGATGATTAGGTTTAATGTTAGCAACTATTTTTTTTGTCCAATAATTCAATACCAAATAAAATCAAAATATGTATAAAAAAATAAAATCAAAATAAAGACCATAGTAAAAGAGTTAGAAAGCCAGTCTATTGCAGAGAAAAAAAAAAGAGAAAATAGAGAATAGAAGAAGAGAACATTGCCAAAAATCAAAGGTGTCAATAATTAATTTTGGAGAGACACCTCTATTAGTTCCTCTTGTATGTGGATTTGTTTCACATTTTGATAGTTCTCTAAGGTTGTGTTCGTTTCTAACAAAAGAAGAATGAATAAAGTATAGATATCTAAGAATAGAAAAGAAAGTTTGCCTTTTAACCATTCGTTTGAGTTTAAATTAATAATATATATTGTACAAAATATATGGGATCCACCAATCAACTTTCTTCACAAATTTGAGCGACTTTGTGAAGAAAGAATACACAAATTGCTAGGTTTACAAAATTACACTCTTGTGGGAAACAATAAGCTGAGAGAGAGAATCCACGCCTAAATCAAATTTGCAACACCATACTCAAATATGGTAACCAAGAGAGGCAATCAAATATGTATCCCAACCAATTCGAATATGGTAGAAAAAAATATATAGCTTTCCAAATTTGACCCTACTACAAGACAAAAAAAATATTCAGTTTAAAATTAGTTTGTTTCAAAAAAAGTTAAATGTTTTAAAAAAATAACACAGGGATACAATTGAAAGTTTACATATGCTTTATATATATATATATATATATATTATTTACTAAATTGTTTTTTTCCTTTCATTTCATTTCTCTTTGATCCATAATTATTAAAATCGATTTGGCTCGGTCGGTCGGATCGGTTAGACCGGGACCCGATAGCATAATCGGTCCGATTTTACTATCGGACCAATTATGCAGTTGACTTGGTAAAATTCGGCCAAACCCTGTCGGTCTAACCCAGGAGGTTCCCTTTTTTTGTATTTTTTTTAAAATTTGAATTATTGTCAATAATTATTTTAGATTTTGGAGTATGAATGAACTTTTCTTACTAAAATAATATTATTTATATACTATATAATAGATACATATATAATTTTAAATTTTTAGTATATACCGAGTCAAACTGGATGACCCACCAATTACACAACTGATTTATTGATCCACTGTCTCAACTGAATCAATAACCCAACTAATTTTAATAATAATACTTTTATCTTTATAAAACAATTCCACTTTCCATTTTCTCTCTTTTCTTTTCATCAATTTTCTTTTCTGACTCTTTCTTTTCTTTTCTTTCTATCACAACCAAACACAATATATTGGACGTATATTTTTCTGTTGGTGCATCTTGTATCTCATATCATAACCCAAATTTTTTAAAATATTACAATAATGTCATAAAAACAGTCTATCTCTTCTCAATGTAGAAATAAAAATAAAAAATAAAACAATTAAAAATAGATAACATTTTTATAAAACTGACAAATTAAACAAAATTTTAAATTATTTAATGCTAAAAAATAAAAAAAAATGTGAAGAAACGAATGAATTTCGTATAATAAATTCTTAGAAAACCCCCACATCCCACATACCAAATGCAAAGACCGCATGGAAGTTGAACAATCCATCACTAACACAAGCGCAGACAACAACATAACCCTGCTCCAAACACATCAATTTCAATAATGTTTTCTTCTGCAATTTCTGCGAAGCCCTTCTTCCTTCAGTCCCTCGTCATTGATCGTTACGCTCAGGTAAAAAAAACTTCCCATATTCTTCTTTTGATTTTGGGGAAAATGCTAAAACGTGATAAAAAAAATGCAGTCTTTTCTAGATATGAGAAGTTTGAACTTTCCCCTCCATGATATTGGGATACTTGATTTCAGGACCCTTTTGCTTCAAGAGCTCAAATCATGCTTCAAAATCATATTTTTCACTCAATGATGATAACCCATTTTCATTTGTATAATGATTCGCATTCTCTCCTTGGCATGGTGTGTTTTAGAGCACAACTGCTGCAACCAGGTGGGAGTGCTTGGGGTTTAACATGTCAGAAAATTTCAGTACCAAGAGAGTGTTGTGTGCAGAGGGGTTCAAGCTGAATTGCTTGGTTGAAAATAGAGAGATGGATGTGGAGTCGTCATCATCAACTTTGGTGGATGATGCTGCCATGAGCTTAAGTGGTATGTGCCGTGTTTCCTGGGCAGACACCAGATATATATAGTTTTTGTTGTATTTGTAAATGCTAATTCTTTCTGTTTGCAGAAGAGGATTTAGGGGAGCCTAGTATTTCAACAATGGTGATGAATTTCGAGAGTAAGTTTGATCCTTTTGGAGCAATTAGTACCCCGCTTTACCAAACGGCTACTTTTAAGCAGGTGAAACTTTGATTTTGTGCATTATTATGTGGCAGAAGTCCCTATAGCTGGATTTGTTCATTTGTGTAAATTTGGTGTGTTGGATCAATCCATGATGAACACATGCGTATTGTGTATTTAGCATCCCTGTTGAATATCTTTCTTTTAGCTTCTTTATGTCTTATACTCTTCGTTATGCAGCCTTCTGCAATCGAAAATGGTCCCTATGACTATACCAGAAGTGGAAATCCTACTCGTGATGCTTTAGAAAGGTTTGATCATGATGTGATTGGTTTGTGTTTTGTATTGCAACCATGGATGTTCCATATTATGTTTCGTTGCCTATCCTCTTTTAATTTGCATGTTTTATGTTCTCAGTTTACTAGCAAAGCTTGATAAAGCAGATAGAGCCCTGTGCTTCACCAGTGGAATGGCTGCTTTGAGTGCTGTTGTTCGTCTTGTTGGAACTGGTACTTTTTCTTTATTCAGTGTGATAAAATCTGATCCTTCTTCTTGGTTAGTTATTTGAATTTAGATTAACTTACATGCTAAGTACCTACAACTACAAGGCCTAAGGTTACTTGATTGCTCCCATGTTGGATTCATAACTAATCTAGAACTGAGAAAAGTTACTCATCAACTGTGGGGCTGCAGCAATGTATTCTGACAGGATAGCCTTTTGTTTTTCTTTTTGATAGAATATTCCTGACAATGTACATATAGGTGAGGAAATTGTTGCTGGAGATGATGTATATGGTGGCTCAGATAGGTTGCTGTCTCAAGTAGTTCCAAGGACTGGAATTGTGGTGAAGTTAGTCTGATTTGTTATTTGTGCTTAGTTATTTACTATATATTGAGTAATTAATTATACGAACAAACCAGCCAACTTTGTTGGTTCTGTGGAGTATAAGTCTATTAGTGATCTTCAATTCTTGTTTGTGCAGGCGGGTAAATACATGTGATCTAGATGAGGTTGTTGCTGCCATTGGACCCAGGACTAAGCTTGTGTGGCTTGAGAGTCCAACCAATCCTCGGCTTCAAATTTCTGATATTCGAGTAAGGTGTTGTATTTTGTAGTTCTGATTTTCAGAGTGTCAATGATATTGGTTAAGTTTTACTATTGTGGTTGTTGTCCATCTTCTTTTCCTCCCTCAATGTTATATACCTAAGAAACTGTTAGGAAGTTTTGTAATAGGTATCTAAATTTGAAATGTCAAGTGCAAAGGAATATTTGTCTTAGCATTCAGGAAATGCTATGGAATTTATGTTTTTCAATAATGCAGCATCTCACTCTGATCCTCCTCCCCCCTCCCTTTTCCAAAAATATGAAAAGATAATGATATGTTGTACTTCAGGAAACATGATGCCTTTTCTTTCCTTTATGTTTGGAGTGTTACAATTATGAATAATCCCTAAATCATACCCTGAATTTAATTTCAATCAGGTTGTATATCTACGACTACCAGCAATAAGTATTTTTTCCCTACCTAGATACAAGGTTACTGTAATGGTGAAACTACAGACTTGCCAATATTAACTTTCTTACTCTAATGAAGGGGATGGTGTATAGTTTACTTATGAATTATTAGTTATTAATCATGTTTTCTCTCTTGGCAATAATTACAATTTCAGTTTATATTAGACACTTGTCCTTTGTAAATGTATAGGAGTTTTCTTTCTTAAATTACTATTAGCTTCTCTACTTTGTCATTGTTGCGTCACTTAGTTATTTGGAGATATCTAATATAAAATATATTTCAAAATTCAAATCCTATGATATGAAGTTCTGATATTACATATTGTTAAATGGCTCTGCTCTCAATAATATAAAATTTATTTTTCTTTCTCCTTTCTTAATTTATGTCCAGAAAATATCAGAGATGGCTCATTCACATGGGGCTCTTGTGTTAGTGGACAATAGTATAATGTCACCTGTGTTGTCTCGGCCATTGGAACTTGGAGCAGGTATAAGTATTGTATTCTAATGAGTATAAATATATTTACTCCTTTAAAACATGCTTGCTAACATGGAGCAGGTATAAGTATTGTATTCTAACGAGTATAAATATATTTAATCCTTCTTTTCATCTCATAACCCTATTTTTCTATTTGGTATTTCTGTTTCGCATCAAAATGTTTGTGAAGGGTATGATTAAATGCAAACTCCATTTCCAACTCTTTTATTTTTTAATGTACAAAGGAATTTATTAAGAACACCTCAACATGACTAGTTCTACACAAAGTATACTCAGACTAGTACTTTTGTGTTGCAGATATTGTCATGCACTCAGCTACAAAATTTATTGCTGGACATAGTGACATTATGGCTGGTGTGCTTGCTGTGAAGGGTGAAAAGTAGGTACCCTTTTAATGTTTCTCAGCTTTTCAGATATTAAAGATATGAATTTGTTGTTGTTGTTCTTTGAACTTGTCAGTCTATATCTCATTTTCAGTAATGCTGTGATTTAAATTTAATTGAACATCTTTTTATTTATATTTTTTGTAAATGCTTTTTCTTTAGTATATTAAATGGATCAGTAAATTTTGACAAGCTCTTCTACACGACAGACTGATGCATATTTGAATTGCTTGCGTAAATTATTTTTGTAAGATATGTAGTGAAAAATACCATGAGCTTGGTTTTAAATCAAAGGTTAGATTATGGTTTGAATTTTTTAATTAGAAAGCCCTTTCTTACTGCAAACCAAAGGGAGAAGCAAGTAATCCCTTTGCTTTGTTAAATTCAATGTGCTTGAGCTCCTTCAAAAATATTTAATGATACTCTTGTCACTATTTCTTTCATTCCTTTTTTTACTCTTTTATAAGCTTTATTTAAGCCCTTCCACTTTTTGTTTTTCCAACCTCGTCGAATCTATCATTGGGTTCATCTACTACCGACCCTAATTAGCTTGGGTTAAATGTGCTATTGATGTTGATAAACTTTATTTAAGCCAAAGTTGAGTTTAAGATTTTATTCTTTTGTAAACTACTTGCAATTTTACTTCTAATAGAGTTTTCATTTTTATATTTATTCTTTTAATTACTGTGGTGTGGATCAGTACTCATTAATTACTTTGCATCCCCTCTTGGATGGTTGCCTCCTTTTGTCAATCTTAAGGTTGGGAAAGGAATTGTATTTCTTGCAAAATGCAGAGGGTTCAGGCTTAGCACCATTTGACTGTTGGCTTTGTTTGCGAGGAATCAAGACAATGGCCCTGCGAATCGAAAAGCAACTGGTGCTACTTTCTTCTATTTATATAATAATATTGGGGCCATGTCTTGCTTGTCACTATATTATTTTTTAGAGTAGTTAAAGATTTTTTTTAATGATCAGTCTAGTGAACAACTGAATGCAACTGGCTGAACCATCTTCTGAGCAAAATACACATGGATCTTTTTGAGTACCTTACGTTCAATCTATTGTATTTCATGTAATAAGTTCATAAGAATGAAGAAGATACATAAAATGAATTCAGAGAGACAGTGACAGTGAGGGTTATTTTAATTAGGGAATAGGGATTCATCTCAGGAGTTTGATTGTGCATGAGGAGATATTAGTGTGACTGTGACACCTATTGACAAAAAAGAGAACAAAAAATCTGTTTAGTGCATTGGACACGTGCAAATAAGGCCACTGAAAGCATTAGTCAGGAGAGTAGTTTGAATGGCTTTTATTCCTGAGAAAAGGAGAGGGAGACCAAAAAGGACATCTGAGGAATTGATTAAAAGGGATCTCATGGTAAATATTATCCTTGATTATTTGATTTTTGACTAAACCAATGGCTTTGTGTGATCCATATAGCTGACTTTACCTAGTGGGATAAGGATATTGTAGTTGTTGAATACATGTATTCATCTTGGGACTAGGGTTTCAAATATTCAGATTTTAAATTTTATCGGTTACAAATTTTATCTTTTTATTTTAAAGAAAAATCCTTTCGCAGTCTATTTCTCATTTTGATACTATCTTAGTTGTTAGAATTAGTTTTGTAGACGGGATATGAATATCCCTCTTTTCCAACTCACAAGTCATTTACTTGAATATTTAATGAATTTTCAGAATTTGCTTGTGTGCTTGGTGATTTGGGTTCTGCTTCACATTATCCACATATTCACATTCCTGAATATCTTTCAGTCTCTTATATGATTGGCTTTATACTTCTGATTTTGAAGCTGAACAGCTCCTTTAACTATATTTCATATAGAAATTCAAGCCGTTTACATCCTTACGGCATAATTATATGCTTGGATGGTGTTATGACGAGACATGCGTGTACTAATTGTAATTTTGGTCAACAGTCTAATGTGTTACATTACATCTTCAATTCCCATACATTTCTCATTGTTCTGTTAAATTATCATACTTTCTTTGATTATGCTTTTAGAGTTTAAAATTGGATTTCAAATTTACCTTGAAACTATAAAGCTACGGAAGTTCATTTTTTATGTTGCCTAGAAGGTTAAATTTTTTGGAGACAGGATGCCAATTTTTTATGGTCTCATAATCTGCTATGTGCAGATTGTGATATCCTAATTCTGGGTTCCAGATCCATTTGGCATGTCGTTGTCTTTTATGTTGATCATTTACTTTGTTATGAATTATGATTGTCATTTTTTAGTGAAAATCTTGTGCAGGATAACGCACAGAAGATTGCAGAGTTCCTTGCCTCCCATCCTCGAGTGAAGGAAGTGAATTATGCTGGCTTGCCTGGTCATCCTGGTCGTGATTTACACTATTCTCAGGTGTGGTATGAGTTGAAAATTTAAGATTGTTGTTCCTCTATGGCCACTATTTATTATCATACAAGATTCATATAGTCTCATTGCAGGCAAAGGGTGCAGGATCTGTGCTTAGCTTCTTGACTGGTTCATTGGCACTTTCAAAGCATATTGTTGAAAATACCAAATACTTCAGTATAACAGTCAGCTTTGGTAATAATTTTTCCACATAATGCTCTAATGAAAGAATTGTCAACTTGTTATAATAAAATATTATAATTATATTTAGTAGATTCTCCAGGATATCAATTCTTTAATGACAGTACAGATTGTATGAAGTTGTACAATTCTCTAAGCAGACCTTTGGTTCAATTTAATATATGAACACTAGTTTTCTCTCCCCTCTTATATTGCAAATACTAATTTAGTTTGAGGAATAACCGAAGTTAATATTTTCTGTGGTGATTTTAATTTCCTGGCACTGAAATTAGTCGAAGAATTAAAATAAAAAAATTGAGGGAAGGTAGGTTTCTAACATATATGTCCAAACATAATGGTAGACCAAAAGGTATACGCGCTTCATATTCTATGTTCTTGAACAACGAACACTTTTCTCTCATTTAGGTGTGTAAAATTTGGACTCTTGCACTTTATTTTTCTTTGGAGAAGTTAACCCCTCATTCAATTTAGGACATGTTTGAGTACATGTTGCAACAGATATTCTCTCATTCCAATAAAACACAAATAAACAGAACTGTATCTTTTGCGTTTTGTGCATTGGGAAGATGGAACTACGTGCTTAGTTTTCTAGAACACTTTTTACAGAGTTTTGGTGTCTGCTTGTGAATATTTATGTGGAGAGTTTGACCCTGACCCTGTTGACCTTGGTATTTTTGTTGTTGGTAGGGAGTGTGAAGTCCCTTATTAGCATGCCATGCTTTATGTCACATGCAAGCATACCTGCTGCAGTTCGCGAGGCCAGAGGTTTAACTGAAGATCTTGTACGTATATCTGTGGGAATTGAGGATGTGAATGATCTCATTGCTGATCTTGCCAATGCGCTTAGAACTGGACCTCTTTAATGTTTTCTTTCCTCCCCTCCTAAAATATTTAAAGTTTTCTTTCCTCCCCTCCTAAAATATTCATCCTTAAGAAGTTGGATTAGCATGTTGAGGATTTGGGAGCATTGCTATCCTGTCTTTGGATTCTTGAGTGGAAATTTGAAGTGTTTCTTATGTACATGCAATAAAATCCATATTTCCTGTAATTTTGTTGTAGCAATTGTTATCCTTACCTGCAATAATATGTCACACAAGTTACTATTGAAGAGTGGTGAAAATATTTCCATACGAAAATTAACAAGAGCCTAGTACTAATTTGTTGTCTTGTTTCTATTCATCACTAAATTAGGATCGAAGATATTTTTATGGAAAATTTTAATTTGCAATGCCAATTTTTTAAAAATAAACAAGTATTTTCAAAATAATCAATTGATGAGAATGCTAAACCATTGACTTTACTCGTATCTGTTAGAAAATAAGATTATAATTTATTAGCACGATGTTCAAGGTTGGATTTGTAATTCACTAATCAATGAAAAAATTTGATTTAAAGTTTTTATAATTTGATTTTCATTTATTTTTTTAAATATTTAAAGTCGAAATGGGGTTGAAATTATAATCGATAGAAATTTTAGAGATAAAGTCGTGGACGTCCAAAGGAAATACGACAAGATTATGATGATTAAACTTGTAGTAGGGGATCTCATGTTGAATATCCTTAGTGTGTACGTACCACAAGTTGGACTACAATCAAATGAAGAGAATCAATTTTGAGAAGATTTGGAGGGGGTTTTGAGAGAGATACTTCGAGAGGAGAAGATTTTCCTAGGAGGAGATCTAAATTGTCATATTGGTAAAAACAGTGGAGGTTTTGATAGAATTCATAGAGGTTTTGGCCATGGGACGAGAAATGAGACTGGAGAAGATGTCATGAATGTTGCACTAGTCTATGATTTGATGCTAGCGAACATATTTTTTCGAAAAAGGGAGTCTCATTTTATCACTTATTATAGTGGCCAAAATTGTAGTCAAATTGATTTCTTTATGGCTAGAAGAGAAGATAAAAATTCTTGTATTAACTGCAATGTTTACCCTGGAGAATGTGTGGCGACACAACATAAGTTGGTAGTTCTAAAGGTTTGGTTCAACAAAATTCTTAATTTGAAAAAGAAGGATCAAAACCCAAGGATAAGATGATGGAAGTTAAAGGAGGAAAAACAAATAGAGTTTAAGGAAAACATGATGCGTGAAAGATCGTGAGAGTTTATTGAAGATGCTAATGAAATATGGAATAAGATGACTATGTGTGTCCAAAATGTGAGAAGGAGAGTACCAGATAAAAGTAAAGGAAACAAAGTTCTTACAAAGGAAACATGGTGGTGAAATGGAGAGGTGTAGAAGGCTATTGAACATAAGAAGGAATGTTTTAGATCTTTGCATAAATGTCTCAATGATGAAAATTTGCAAAAGTTTAGAGAAGCGAGAAAAAATTCAAAGAAAGCAGTGCGGGAAGCTAGATGCAAGGTTTTTGACGATTTGTATAAAAATCTTGGGAGCAAGAATGGTGAAAAATGTATTTACAAACTTGTAAAATGAGGGATAAGAAGAGTAAAAACCTCACCCAAGTTAGATGTATCAAGGATGAAAATAATTTTTTTTTGATAAGATATGAAGATGTAAGTGAAAGATGAATGAACTACTTTAACAAACTTTTTAATGGGGATGGCGATAAAAGTGAGTTGGATTTGAATGACGTTTCTGATGATCTGAATAAAAGATTTGTGCGCAGAATTAAGATACATGAGGTTAAGGAGGCTTTAAAGAGGATGAAGAATAATAAAGCTTTGAGACCCGATGATGTCCTTATTGAAGTGTGGAGAGACTTGGGAGATGTGACAATAAAATGGTTGACCAATATTTTTAATAAGATTCTTCAAACAAATAAGATGTCTGATGCTTGGAAGAAAGGTATGCTTATGTTTATTTACAAAAACAAGGGAGATATCCAGAATTGTTCTAACTATAGAGGCATCAAGCTCATGAGCCATACTATGAAGTTGTGGAAGAGAGTTATTGAACATTGCCTAAGGAGGGAGACAAATGTTTTCGTAAATCAATTTGGATTTATGTTAGGAAGATGTATCATGTAAGCTATTTTCTTGATGCAACAATTAATGGAAAGGTATAGGAAAAGAAGAAAGACTTACATATGGTGTTCATAGATCTTGAGAAAGCATATGATAAGATCCCAAGAGAAGTCTTATGGTGGACTCTTGAGAAGAAAAAAGTAGCATTAAAGTATGTTAATGCAATTAAGGATATGTATGATGGGGTTACCACATGTGTGAAGCTTGTAACGGAACATCGAGGTATTTTCCTATCACGGTAGGTGTTCACCAATGTTCGGCTCTTAGTCCGTATCTCTTTGCCTTAGTGATGAATGAAGTAACGAAAGATATTCAAGAGGAAGTGTCGTGGTATATGCTTTTTGTAGATGATATAGTGCTTATTGATGAGACCAAAGATGATGTTAATAAGAAACTGGGATTGTGGAGGAACACTTTGGAGTCTAAAGGATTCACGATAAGCAAGAGCAAGACGGAGTATATGAAGTGTGAGTTTTCACGAGTAAGAAATGGTGATTAAGACACAATGCATCTACTTGGTCAAGAGGTACCCAACAAAGATGTTTTTAGATACTTGGGATTGGTTTTGTAAAAAAAAAAAAAATAGAATTAGAGTAGGGTGGAAGAAATGACGAAGTGAATCAGAGTTTTTGTGTGACCGCAAAATTTTCCTTAAGCTAAAAGGAAAATTCTATAGAATAATTGTAAGACCGGCAATGTTATATGGAGCGGAATGCTGACCACCACATAAGCAACATGAGCATAAAAAATGGGTAGCAGAAATGAGGATGTTAATGTGAATGTGTGGTTATACGAAGATAAATAAGATAAAAAATGAGGATATTCAAAGAAAGATATCAGTGGTACCAGTATGTAAAAAGATGAGAGAGCATAGATTGAGGTGGTTTGGACACGTTATGAGACGACCACTGGATGCTCCCGTAAGAACAATAGTTTGTTACTAAGAGCTCGACACAGAGAGAGTTAGAGGTCGACCGAAACTTACTTGGGAAAAGGTAGTTAAACAATACTTAATGGAGTGAGATATAGATTGACAGACGATATGTTTTAGGACGGAGTGGAAAAAAACTATAAGCTTGGTGGAGGGTTAATTTCATTAGTAGTTCTATGTTTCAGTTATTTCCTTTGTTTTAGTTCTTTTTCTCTTTATTTTCTCTCTTTTATTTTAACTTATTATTTCTCTATTTTATCTTATTTCCACGTTTTTCTTTCCCTCTCTCTTTTTCTTTTTTTTTTCTAATCTATCATTAGATTCATCTATCACCGACTCCAATTAACTTAGGTTAAAGGTACTGTTGTTGATATTGATAATAAAATATTTAAACTGTTTATTAGCTAAATTTTGAACTAAATACGTTTGAGTTAATAATTTGTAACTAGTATCCTTATTGGTTTCATTAATGATTTAGTTTTAAAAAAAATAGTTAAAACTAGAAGAAATTGAGAGTGAAAAATAAATAAAATTAACATTATGAAAGCTAGGGGCACTTGCATTAGTGTCAAATGGGGCACGTGGAAACTGCATAAAACAAGCCACTTTGAATGGGGCATTCCCCCAACCTTAAATGGTTTCCTAGGCTAACAAAAACTACTTTCGAATTTCATTTTGTTACTTTTGTATTTTCAATAATAAATGTGCAAAAAAAATATAGAATGGTGTTACAATTTGGGTCTGTCAGACAACCGAGTAACCATCCCAGACATAGGTTCCTGTCTCCTTGGAACTCAAGGACATAGATACTACCCTATAGAACAGATTCTGTTCAATTAAGGTCATAATCCTGGGCCTCAGCGTTTAGTTATATAAACCTGCGTCTTAACCTAAACTCTTCAGTGTGGGACTATCAGTGTCAGTTATGGTGACCTATTGTGACTTTTGTTACATGAGGAGGCATGATTGTCAGAAGTGTTTGATCATTACTGGTAGATTGTAAAATTATACAAATGCATGATCATTACTGGTAGATTGTGTCTGGTGAGTTGACTCTTTGAATTTCATCATCATTATACTTTTTCTAAAGGTTATATAATTCTGCCGCTTAATCGTTTATACTTAGTTTGAGTTGACATATATTCAACAATGTAGCACGACTATTGGTACTGGTAGCAAGGCGGCGAGTTACTGAACAAATATATTGATGTAAACATACAATGGCTTCAATTTTGTTGCTTATTCCATAATGCATTTCAAATCTCTTGACATGACAGTGATCTGAATCAAGAGGAACGAATACATGCATTTGCAACACATGGTTTCTGTGCAAAGGGAATATAGTCTATAAAATGATGGAGCATTTATGATTATTTTTTTTATATTCTCAATGGAGCATTGATGATTCATCATGGTTCATGAAAAAAACTACATGAAAAGGGGCTTTAAATAATAAAATTGACTGTAAACTTGATTAGTATTCTCTTTGGGGCATAAGTTCTACTGTGTCTGTCTAGGGAGGTGCCTTTTTCCTACTTGGTTAAAGTGTTTTTGTGCTTAATTTTTCATTCCTACACGTCAAAGTGATTTCATATTTTGAGAAGAGTTTTGAAGTCCATTGACTTTATAAGCTGCAGACAAGCTTTCAAGTTCCAGTATATTATGCCATGTTTTTGGTTGACAGATGTAGTTTAACTCCACGAATTACTTACATTTTATTTTGACAAATAGTGCTGCCTATTTCTCTTCTCTTATAAGTCCCACACTAAAGAGGCATAAACCAAATGTAAGAAAAGTCATCAACACCTTTATAAGATATACCTTGCATTGCACTATGGGTCTAGTGCATCCCACTCAACTCAAATCAGATTAATGGTTTTCTGGGATATCTCTGAATTTTCAGATAAATTTTTGGATTTCTAATTAATTATCTACCCGACTATCACTATTATTAACAACTTCATGTGGCTCTAATATTCAGTTACTCCTCTTCTTCCTGTTGTAAATTTCTTTAATAGGTTGTTTACTAACAATGCCCACAAGAGAAAGAGCTGGTAGAGGAAAATTTAGCAAGAAAACTTTAAATGAAATAAGGAATGAAACTTTACAAAACAAATAAGTTACAATAAGTTATTATTATTATTATTACCAAATAAAAAAACACAAGCCAAATAAAAAAATCTCACAATCCTTAAAAGACATACTGTTATAACTTGTTTTACACATTATTATACATCACAAATTGTCGTAAACATAGACGACTTTGTTAAAGAAGGACAATTCCACATATTCTTTTTATCCATGGACCAAATAACCAATCCTGAAACAAAACGATACAATGCATTGTTGAAAGCGCAACATAGAGAATCTATATTTCAAAGCTTTGAAACCCAATTCCTACCAATTCAAAGCACAATATTAGTACGGAGCAGAGGCGGAGACAGGGGGCCTTGGGGGTTCACCGCTCTCCTAAAATTTTATTAATATAAATTTTATTATATATATATATATTAAAAATTAAAAATTAAAAAAATAATTTGATAATAAAAAAAAGTTGCATTGCATAATATAATAAATATAATATTTTTTAATATTACATTAAAAAATAAGATAAAATATTTTTGAGATTGCATTACATAATATAATAGAAATATTTAAGATTATATTACATAATAAGATAAAATATTTTATAAGATTGCATTCAAAAATAGGACAAAATATTTTTTAATATTGTATTAAAAAATAAGATAGAATATTTAAGATTGTATTGCATAATATAAAATATTTTTAAGATTGTATTTTATAATATAAAATATATTTAAGATTACATTGTATAATATGATAGAATATTTTTAGGATTGCATTCAAAAATTGGTTAAAATCATATGCTTAAATTAGTATAAATAGAAACATATTTTTGTGTTTATAATATGCATTTCATTCCAAATAATATTAGAGCTTTAGAGGATTTATGTTTGCATCATTGAGAGAATTGTTATGAGATCATATAGAAGCGTTTGACATGTCTGATTCTTAACTCTCATTGAGGATTGAAAGGTACTTATTTATTATCATAGTGGAGTTGTCCATTGGATTGATTATCCAATTTAGACGTCGTGATTTTTTATCCAATTGGATTTTCCACGCTAAAACTGATTGTGTCTTCTTTATCTCTTATCTCCATATTATTGTTTTGAGTTTGATTTTAAATTGTGAATTATTTTAGTAAGACTCACTAGACTTTGTCAGTTTGTTCATCAATCCATCTTGTTTGCAATTTGTCTATCCGCGGTTTGTCGTTTGCCTCTTTTTGTATATTAGATTTGTATTGTCTTCGGAGTACTTTTATTTATTATATAGTTTTTTTTATGTTGGCCCCTCCCAATAAAATTCCTGACTCCACCACTGCTACAGAGCATTACAATGGTGAGACTTTTGAGAGTATAAAGGTTGAAACCAATATCTCTCAAAGGAATAGACAATATCATAAAATTTCTTGTGACAAATTGGATAATTTTATCCTTAGGGTCCGTTTGATTCATTAAAAATTATGGTATTGAATAAAATACATATTTTTATTTCATGTTGGTTTAAAAAAGATTAGAAAACAATACAAATTAAGCAAATATAAACAAGACAAAATCTCTAATTTTTGTTACTCAGAAAACCATAATCTCATTACAAAGTATTAAAAAAAACACATATATCCCTATTTATATTTATTTAATAACAAAAAAACTAGTAATAACTAATATAATCATTTTAAAAAGGAAATACAGAATTTTTTAATTCTAATCTCTTTTTTTTATTTGGTAAACAAATTAAATTTGATATCAATTGTATTAAGATAATTAATATTAGATATTTTACTAAATTTTATATTATTTTAATTATATTGTCCATTGTTAGTCAAATGATAAACATGATAAAAAAAATTATTGTTGTCATGTGTTGTTATTTATGTCTTGTCCAGATCATAATTTTAACCAATCAAAGAGACTCTTAATTTCTATTGAGTGATGTAGAACAAAAATAAAAAGAATAAAGCATATGATAGCAAATAATTAAGATGACTCAAGATAAATAAACTATTTTTGGAATTAAATACAAATTATATATCATGATGACTAAATAGTAAACCATGTTAAAAATATCCTTTAATTCAATCCTGGTATTTCCTTTACTTATACTTTTAATGTTTATAATTAATTAAAAATATACATTAGTAAAAAACGACCAATAATTAAAAAAAAAGTGTTGTCATTTAAAAAGGATGCACATATATACATGAAATTTGAATCGCATACAACATATTAGGAAGAAAAGGCATACCTTTTTATGAATTCTAATGCCATTAATGACGAATAATGCGTGGTCTTCCTCCGATGTTAGCTATTCTTACAAGGGGCACATGTTGGATGGCGTGGTGCTCTGGTCCTCCATCGGGAGCAATGCAGTCATTGAATTCATCTGACATACCATATATAATTAGAGAATCAAGTTTTTTCAAGTGTTGAATGCCAAGAGGTACTGTCTTGAGTTGAGATATTATAAACAATCCGAGCATTTCCAAAGAAACGAGTGCTCCTTCATTGATAATGATGGATTTCAAGCTAGGGAAGAATCCGAGACGTAGCTCCTTTAGTTTCTGAAACCCTCCATCTTGAAAATACAAAATGTCACCTTCATATACATGGACCATCTCGAGGAGCAACAAATGTGGCATATTCTGTAATGATTTCAATGGATCATCGGTTAACGCAGAACCCTTTAAATATAATTTGACAAGATTTTGAAGGTGTGGAATCCACTCTGGGAACTTTTTTAACTTCCCATATAGGCAAAGCTTCTGAAGCATAGGCAAGGATGAAATAACAGGAAAATCAATGACTTCTCGGCCTTCTCCATAATTTGACTCAATAAATAGTTTCTCCAAATTCGTCATCTCATTTATTGAAGAACACAGTGCACTTCTTTGTCCTTCTTTGACATTAGTCAAACATAAGTTTCTTAACTGCTTCAGCTTTCCCAGTTTTATTATTAGCTCTACTCCATCATCTTCATCACCATCCATATTTACACGACGCAACGTTTGTAGGGATGCCATGCCTTCGAGACCATTCTTCATTTGAAACAATGTCAACTTATCACCCAAAAGATGTCTCAGTTTTCCTAGCTTGCAAATCTCCTTTGGCATTTCGTTGATACCTGTGTTCCTTATGTCCAAGGTCTCCAGGTTCTGGAGTTTTCCCATGAATTTCAAAAGCTGAGTTGGCAACTTTGAATTTCTTAAGTTTAAATACTTCAAGTGTGCTAGATTTCCCCAATTTTCAAGAACATGACTCAGTGGACTATCTTCAAAATCTAGTACCTTCAATAGCCTATATTTTGTAGGGATTCTTTGCACAAAGTTTTTGGCTGATGTTGATTCTTCACGTGCAAAAACAAGTAGCGACCGGGTGTGTGAGCTTTCTGTACTCTCCATTAAATCATTGGAGATGGCTGTTATTGATATGCGTCGAATCATTCCACTTGACATCGGCTCATCTTTTTTACCAATATTTTGGCAGAAACTTAAATCCTTGCATTTTCTAAGGATCATCTCGTGTAATAGGTCATGAACATGACAACTTTTAGGTTTGCCATCTATGTTAAATCTAGACACTTGCACTAAACTTCTGCCAATCAACTCAGTTAAATGTTGTTTTGCAGTGTCTTCTAATGTTTTTCCCTCTTCTTCTTTTACAAATCCTTCAGCTATCCACTGTCGAGTTAGTCTTTTCTGTTTAACTTCATAGTCATCGGGATACATTCCAAAATACAATAAGCATGGTTTAAGATAGTATGGCAAATCATCATAACTGAAACCTAAAATCTTTTGTATACCAATTAAATGAGGATTTTTCTCCATCTCTGAACTTAGACTTCGCCTAATTTTTTCCCATTCAAATGGAGTCTTTTCTTTGCTAGATAAAAGACTACCAATAGCCACAATTGCTAGAGGCAAACCCTTACACTTTTTAACAAAGTCAGAAGATATATTCACAAGGCCTTTTGGACAATGTCCATTGTTGTGACATCGGAATGCCTTCTTGCAAAAGAGTTCCATGGATTTTTCAAAAGTTAAAGGTTTCAGCTCATGAACTTCATCAAAAGGAGAGTTCTTACAAGAGTCTACAACATCCTTGCTCCTAGTTGTGATTAATATCCTACTTCCATTGTTATTATCAAGCATGGCATTTTCAATCTGACCCCAAAGTTCCACACTCCACACATCATCAAAAATAACAACATACTTCTTTTTTTGCAAATATTTTTTCACTTCGACAATCAATGAATTAAGATCCATTTTAGAAATACCTTCAGGAGGATTCTCGTCTATTTCTTTGCACATCTTCTCCAACACGTCTCTCAGCAATCGTTCCACAGTGTAGGATTGAGAGACTGTGATCCATGCACGACAGCCACCAAAGTGTGCAATCACCTCCTGGTTGTTGAAAACTCTGCCTGCAAGAGTGGTTTTTCCTAGTCCTCCCATTCCTACGACAGAGATGACAATGCGCTCCACTGGTCCCTTTACTAACCAACCGATCAATTCATCTCTTGGATCTTCAAAGCCAACAACTTGAGCTTCATCAAGGTGAGGGGAAGCCGATCGAGGGTCAATCCATTGGACACTTTGGCTACCTGCGTTACTGCTTTGTCCTTGTTCAGAACAAGGTTGTCTTAGGAAGTTATACTCTCTTCCTCTCTGCTTGATTCTGTCAACAACTGACTTAATCTGCTGAATCTCTGATGCTATTCGATGACGAGACATCAAAGTTTCAATCAAGTGAATAATCTGACAGAGTAAAGCAGCACATCCAGGATCATGAGGCTGTTGTTCCACAAGGATCATGTATTCATCAATGACATCTTCTATGCGAAAAGATGCTTCCCTTAGCTCTCCCACCCATGTTTTGATTCCCTCATTTGCGTTGCCTCCTTCTGCAGCCCTTGTATCTGCATCCTTGAGGAAAGCTTGAATGTATTCTAGTTCCTTTTTTATGTCTGCAAATTCATTTGGGATGTCCCAGACCAATTTTGCTTGATCGCTTAGTAGTGGAAGCAATTTGTTTCGTGCCAAGGACACTGCCATTTCCGCCATTTGAGAGTAGTTAGCTTTAATTTCTGTCTGTGGTGTATTGTGTGATATCAGAATTTTGTGTTCTGATACTTATTTATTGATAAGTCTACAGCGAGAGGAAGACTTTTGAATATTCATTCCCAAGTCTTAGTTTTTTGTTAAATATTTCGTTAGCAAGTTGAGCCTTTGATTCATTTTATTTTGTCATAATAGAGCAAGTTCTGAATATAGATTCGACAGCCCACATGGTGGTTGGGGTGCCTATCTGCTTACTGGACGGCCATTTATTTTTAATAAACAGTCAAGTTCACATTTATTTAAGATACTTTATTTTAATCGTCATAGAGCAATTGTTGATCTCGTAAGCTAAGCTTTGTCCTTTTGCTAATTTTTAAATGTAGCTAAACAATACTACTATTAGTTTTGAAGGAGTGCATGTGCATGGCTTGCTTGTCAAAATTGTATTGTGAATATAATTTTCTTTTAAAAATGTCATATATTTTTTTTAAAAAAATGAAAAATTTCGTATAATTTTAAAAAAATGTTATTTTATTAAATTACTTAATGTTAATGTCCTAAAGGTCCATTCTGAAATCCCCGCGGCAAAATAACATTAGATGAATAAACTAATGAGGGAGGAGATAGGAAACTAGGAACAGCATCATGAATTAGAATGGGTATGGACTAGGGAGGGATAGATTATTCTTGGCTAGAAAATCAATTGCGTGATTTGCCTCTCTCAAAATGTGATTCCATGATACAAAGCTTTGCGTTAGGATAGGATTCATGAATTTGATGCATCGGAGCATGGCAGGAATGAAGATTGAATTTTTTTTAAAATAAGTATTAAGTTATGGTAAAAATAAACTTACAATTTATCTAATTATTGTGATATTGTATTCTAATTTGCATTGGTCAGCTACAACATTCATAGCCCTTAAGATCTGGCAGCAAGAGGATGAAGTTGGGGTCTGTTTCCCAATGATGAATGAACCAAAATTGTGTCAGTTATCCTATTGTGTCAGTGTCAGTTATCCTATTGTGTCTTTTGTTACATTATGAGAGCATGATTGTCATAGTGCGCAAATTGTTAAGAGGCAAATGTCTAGGCTTGATCAAACCTTGTAGAACGAAAATTAAGTTTGAGAGGTTTTGTGGGATATCTCTGAATTATGAGATACATTTTGGATATTTAATTATCCTTTGTTTCAATAGGTATAAGCTTTTTCCAGTGTGTTTTTTTGTTCTGCTATTACTATATCTCAAAAACTTGAGAACAGTTTGCTTGAAATTGAATTTTCGGATTGCTTTTCTTGGGATCCACATTACACTACTCAAAGAAAATGAAGAACAGTTTTTAGAGACTCAAAGAAAATGAATGCTCTTCCATAATCTCTTCTTTGATTGGCTTTGTACTACTTATTTAGAAGCAGAACAGCTCCTCTAAGTCTAACATTGTCATATAGAAATTGCATGAATGGCGTGTTGATAGGACATGCACGAACTAATTGTGATTTTGTAGACAGTCTAATGTCTCACATCCTCTTTAGACTGAAAATATCATACTTTTTCTAATTCTGCTTTTAGATTATAGCATTAGATTTCCAATCTTTCCCTAATGTTATAGATGGAAATATGCAAAATAATGAAATTATTCATCTTTTCTAGTAAGAGCCAGTTTGACAAAACATGTTTTTTTTCCCATCTTTTTTACAAATAATGATAAATGCCACCTTATTTTTGCATTTTCTTTCATATTTTTAAAGATCTGTACATGAATAATGAAAATAACTTTTTTTTCATGGTTTTCTGTACAAATCTTTGATTTTCATCATCTAATGAGAAATTACATGATGCAACTGTAAAAATATGTGTGCATTGATTGATTAAAATTGTATGAGTTTAATTAGAGAAGCAACCAAAAATATTAAAGACGAGAATAAAGTTTGTAATTGGATATTATTAACATCAAATATTAAAGACGAGAATAAAGTTTGTAATTGGATATTTTTAACATCCTGATAGTGAAACTAATCAATGTGTTAAAGACATTTTGAAAAATAGGAGAATGTGAGGGGGAGGAAAAGGACGTTCAACTTTTCAGGCATATAATTAAGCTCGCATAAGGTCCATAAATCATATCCTGACTTAAAATTCAATCAGGTTGTATATATATGACTACCAGCAATAAGTATTTTTTCCCTATCTACACTACTAGAAAAATCGCTTTCCACATCGATTATTTTGAACTTTCAACATTGGTTTTTAACCGATGTTGAATCCACCAATGTTGAAAGTATCAACGTTAACATCGGTTTTTGAAAACCGATGTTAACATAACTACACAACATCAGTTTTGTTAAGAAAATCGATGTCGCCAAATGAGAAATTAATAAAAAAATGTAAAATATGTAAAATCAATATCGGTTTTTTGTAAAAATTGATGTTGAATTATGCATATCAACATCGGTTTTTACAAAAATCGATGTTGTTATGAAGCACATCATCGATTTTTAGAAAAATTTGATGTTGTTATGAAGCACAACATCGATTTTTCAAAAAATCGATGTAGAAAAGGGACTTTCTACATTGGTTATTTAAAAAACCAATGTGGAATAGCACTTACAACATCAATTTTGTCTAAAATTGATATTGTATGGTAACTTTCTACATCGGTTTTTTAAATAACCGATGTAGAATGTTATTTAAAAAAAAATGCGGCCTATTCTTTTTATTTACCTTTTAGTAAGTTTAAAAGACACATTAAAAGTTTAAACAAATTTTTTAATGCACTTCTATTTTTTATAGTCTCAAACATCTTGTTGAGACTGAATTTATTGAAAATAAATTAACATTCTATACCTCCTACATACATGTATGCATGATCAACTCTTGAACTAGTTCTATCTTGATTGGTTCTGACCCTTATTTAAAAGATTGTCAAACTCTACCAAAAGCTATAAAATAAACTACGAAACCAAATATAATGACATATATAAAATTAAACAATCAACTCTTACAATTTTAGTCGAGCGAATAAAATCCAAAAAAATAGGGAGTAATCACAATGAGCCAATCAAAGAAGCAAGTCTGTATTAAATTATCTCAATCTCAGATCCAGAAATAAACTAAAAAGACCAGTGAACTCAGAATCCACACTATATCAATATTATGACATTAAGCACGAAAATAACCTATATAAACTAAGAACCTTCATGAATTGTGTAGCCAGTTTTACATTCACATATTCCACTGGAGAGGCACGTGCCATTGCCAATGCAATTGCTAGGGCAGGAACCTAGAAAGTGAAGAAAACAAGAATTAATAGAAGGAAAAGTAAAAGTTATATTGTGTCACTAGATAGGGGGTTAGAATCAAACCAGTTGTGTTAAAGACCTTGATGTTGAACATATAAACTTCAAAGGTCATAACTTTTGATAGAAATGTCCGATTGAGGCGTACGATATGTCAAAACACTCGAAATTAAGAGAAGAAGCCCCGGGAAAATCCCCGGGGCTTTGGTCAACTATTTTTTTTTCCAAAAAACGCCTCTAACTAGGTGAAACATAGGATTCAACATTCAATCCCCCAAAATGTTATTTTGTTATTATATAGACAAGTAATATTGTATGCTTGTTTCCAACTTCCAATGACTATTATGGTCTTACTATAGCATTCATATTTCATATTACAAGAATAAAACTCTATTAACTACATACAGACCAGAAACTCAACATTACCATCAAATTAAAGCGATAAGACTTCATCATCTATTCCACCAAAACGAAAACTAAAGCAAAATCCATCACAGTTATGGGACATACAGCGAATGAAGAGAAAAGGAAGTGAGCAACGATGGAAACCACGGTCTCGACCAAATGAAGCCTACTACCTTGGAAATCCATGACAGTAATATAAACAGTGAATAACAACCAGTGAGTACGAAATGTGAGAGTAACATAAACATAAACAGAGCAAAAGAAAAATGCAGAACCACCAAGCGTACCTGAGCTGCGCGAGTGAGAGTGAGACTAAAATGTGAGTTGCGAGCGATAGTGGAAGCGCCACCAACAACGACACCAAGACTACCGTAAGAGTGAGAGTGAAGGCTGAGAGTAGGAGTAACCTAGGGCTAAGAGTGGGAGTAACCTAAGGCTGAGCGTGAGGGACAGAGGCGCGAGTAAATGGTGTTTAATTTGGGGGCCAACGCTTTTATAATAACAATAACAATAACAATAAATACATCGATTTTCAACGAAGAACCCATGTTGCTATCTCCTGATGTTAACATGTATCTGTTAACATCGATTTTCGAAAAAACCTTAAAAATCGATGTTAACGTGTATATGTTAACATCGGTTTTCTAGAAAACCTTAAAAACCGATGTTAACGTGTACATGTTAACATAGGTTTTTCAGAACACCTTAAAAACCGATGTTAACGTGTATATGTTAACATCGGTTTCCCAGAAAACCTTAAAAACCGACATGTTAACATCGATTTTCCAAAAAATCTTAAAAATCGATGTTAACGTGTACATGTTAACATCGGTTTTTCAGAAAAACCTTAAAAACCGATGTTAATGTGTACATCAGTTTTTATGATTTTTAGGACAACCGATGTTAATCAGGTCCTCTTAATTATGAATTTGTCATCGCATTTTTATTAACATCGGTTTTATCAATAACCGATGTTAACTTAGCAATGTTAAAATCCATTTTTCTAGTAGTGCTAGATACAAGGTTACTGTAATGGTGAAACTTGCAGACTTGCCAATATTAATTTTCTTACTCTAATGAAGGGGATGGTGTATAGTTTACTTATGAATTATTAGTTATTAGTCATGTTTTCTCTCTTGGCAATAAATTACAATTTCAGCTTATATTAGACACTTGTCCTTCGTAAATATATAGGAGTTTTCTTTCTTAAATTACTATTAGCTTCTCTACTTTGTCATTGTTGTGTCACTTAGTTATTTGGAGATATCTAATATAAAATATATTTCAAAATTCAAATCCTATGATATGAAGTTCTGATATTAAATATTGTTAAATGGTTCTGCTCTCAATAATATAAAATTTCTTTTTCTTTTTCCTTTCCTAATTTATGTCTAGAAAATATCAGAGATCGCTCATTCACATGGTGCTCTTGTGTTAGTGGACAATAGTATAATGTCACCTGTGTTGTCTCGGCCATTGGAACTTGGAGCAGGTATATGTATTGTATTCTAATGAGTATAAATATATTTACTCCTTTAAAACATGCTTGCTAACATGGAGCAGGTATAAGTATTGTATTCTAACGATTATAAATATATTTAATCCTTCTTTTCATCTCATAAGCTTTTTCTGCCCTATTTTTCTATTTGGTATTTCTGTTTCACATCAAAATGTTTGTGAAGGGTATGATGAAATGCAAACTCCATTTCCAACTCTTTTATTTTTTAATGTATAAAGCAATTTATTAAGAACACCTTAACATCCCTAGTTTTACCCAAAATATACTCAGACTAATACTTTTGTGTTGCAGATATTGTCATGCACCCAACTACAAAATTTATTGCTGGACATAATGACATTATGGCTGGTGTGCTTGCTGTGAAGGGTGAAAAGTAGGTACTCTTTTAATGTTTCTCAGATTTTCAGATATTAAAGATATGAATTTGTTGTTGTTGTTATTTGAACTTGTTAGTCTATATCTCATTTTCAGTAATGTCGTGATTTAAATATAATTGAACATCTTTTTATTTATAATTTTAGTAAATACTTTTATCTTTTAGTATATTAAATGGATCTGTAAATTTTGACAAGCTCTTCTACACAACAGACTGATGCATATTTGAATTGTTTGCGTAAATTATTTTTGTAAGATATGTAGTGAAAAATTTCATGAGCATGGTTTTAAATCAAAGGTTAGATTATGGTTTGAATTTTTTTATTAGAAAGTCTATTCTTATTGCAAACCAAAGGGAGAAGGAAGTAATCCCTTTGCTTTGTTAAATTCAATGTGCTTGAGCTCCTTCAAAATTATTTAATGATACTCTTGTCATTATTTTTATCATTCCTTTTTTTAGTCTTTTATAAGCTTTATTTAAGTCCTTCCTTTTTTTTTTGTTTTTCCAACCTTGTGGTATCTATCATTGGGTTCATCTACTATCGATCCTAATTAGCTTGAGTTAAAGATGATGTTGATGTTAATGTTGATAAACTTAATTTAAGCCAAAGTTGAGTTAAAGATTTTATTCTTTCGTAAACTACTTGCAATTTTACTTCTAATAGAATTTTCATTTTTATATTTATTCTTTTAATTACTGTGGTGTGGATCAGTACTCATTACTCGCTTTGCATCCCCTCTTGGATGGTTGCCTCCTTTTGTCAATCTTAAGGTTGGGAAAGGAATTGTATTTCTTGCAAAATGAGAGGATTCAGGCTTAGCACCATTTGACTGTTGGCTTTGTTTGAGAGGAATCAAGATAATGGCCCTGCGAATTGAAAAGCAACAGGTGCTACTTTCTTCTATTGATATAATAATATTGGGGCCATGTCTTGCATGTCACTATATTATTTTTTAGAGTAGTTAAAGATTTTTTTTAATGATCAGTCTAGTGAACAACTGAATGCAACTGGCTGAACTATCTTCTGAGCAAAATACACATGGATCTTTTTGAGTACCTTAAGTTCAATCTATTGTATTTCATGTAATAAGTTCATAAGAATGAAGAAGATACATAAAATGATTCAGAGAGACAGTGACAGTGCGAATTATTTTAATTAGGGAATATGGATTCATATCAGGAGTTTGATTGTGCACGAGGAGATATTAGTGTGACTGTGACACCTATTGATAAAAAAGAGAACATAAAATCTGTTAAGTGCATTGGATACGTGCAAATAAGGCCACTGAAAGCATTAGTGAGGATAGTAGTTTGAATGGCTTTTATTCCTGAGAAAAGGAGAGGGAGACCAAAAAGGACATCTGAGGAATTGATTAAAAGGGATCTCATGGTAAATAATATCCTTGATTATTTGATTTTTAACTTAACCAATGGCTTTGTGTGATCCATATAGCTGACTTTACCTAGTGGGATAAGGATATTGTAGTCGTTGAATACATGTATTCATCTTGGGACTAGGGTTTCAAATATTCAGATTTTAAATTTTATCAATTACGAATTTTATCTTTTTATTTTAAAGAAAAATCCTTTCGCAGTCTATTTCTCTTTTCCAACTCACAAGTCAATTTGCTTGAATATTTTATGAATTTTCAGAATTTGCTTGTGTGCTTGGTGATTTGGGCTCTGCTTCACATTATCCACATATTCACAATCCTTAATATCTTTCATAGTCTCTTATATGATTGGCTTTACACTTCTGATTTTGAAGCTGAACAGCTCCTTTAACAATATTTCATATAGAAATTCAAGCCGTTTACATCCTTACGGCATAATTATATGCTTGGATGGTGTTATGACGAGACATGCATGTAATTATATTAATTTTGGTCAACAGTATGATGTCTTATATCTTCTTCAATCCCCATACATTTCTCATTGTTCTGTTAAATTATCATACTTTCTCTGATTATGATTTTAGAGTTCAAAATTGAATTTCAAATTTACCTTGAAACTATACAGCTATGGAAGTTCGTTTTTTATGTTGTCTAGAAGGTTAAATTTTTGTGGAGACAGGATGTCAAATTTTTATGGTCTCATAATCTGCTATGTGGAGATTATGTGATATCCTAATTTTGGTTCCAAATCCATTTGGCATGTCATGGTCTTTTATGTTGACCATTTACTCTGTTATGAATTATGATTGCATTTTTGAGTGAAAATCTTGTGCAGGATAATGCAATGAAGATTGCAGAGTTCCTTGCCTCCCATCCTCGAGTGAAGGAAGTGAATTAAGCCGACTTGCCTGGTCGTGATTTACACTATTCGCAGGTGTGGTATGAGTTGAAAATTTAAGATTGTTGTTCCTCTATGGCCACTATTTATTATCAGACAAGATTCATATAGTCTCATTGCAGGCAAAGGGTGCAGGATCTGTGCTTAGCTGCTTGACTGGTTTCATTGGCACTTTCAAAGCATATTGTTGAAACTACCAAATACTTCAGTTTAACCGTCAGTTTTGGTAATAATTTTTCCACATAATGCTCTAATGAAAGAATTGTCAA
>CM023959.1:27564436-27611031 GCA_013407115.1 Glycine latifolia | reverse complement strand
AGGAGTGCATGTGCATGGCTTGCTTGTCAAAACTGTATTGTGAATATAATTTTCTTTTAATCGTCTTTTTTACCAACTCTGTTACTTTCCCACTCTTTATGAATAAAAGGGATGAATTCATACACTAAGTGTCAAATTTAATAAATGTATAATTTTAATGTTAAAGCAAAGTCAAATTTAGAATGTGTTTAGGTAAATAATTTAGTTTAGGTATTTATTAAACAAATTCTCATCTTGGGAGTTTTTTTAGTAAGCTTGACTTTGAAACTTCTTGAAATATGTTTTTCTATTAAATTATTTATGTCTTTCTATGAATTTTATTAAAATAAATTAAAAAGTTATTTTAAAAATGTCATAATTTTTTTAAAAAAAATGCAAAATTTCGTATAATTTTAAAAAAAAAGTTATTTTATTAAATTACTTTATGTTAATGTCCTAAAGGTCCATGCTCAAATCCCGCGGCAAAATACCATTAGACGAATCAACTAATGAGGGAGGAGATAGGAAACTAGGAACTGCATCATGAATTAGAATGAGTATGGACTAGGGATGGATAGATTATTCTTGGCTAGAAAATCAATTGCCTGATTTGCCTCTCTTAAAATGTGATTCCGTGAGACAAAGCTTTGCGTTAGGATAGGATTCATGAATTTGATGCATCTGAGCATGGCTGGAGTGAAGATTGAAGTGTTTTTTTTTTAAAATAAGTATTAAGTTATGGTAAAAATAATCTTGTTACAATTTATCTAATTATTGTGATATTGTATTCTAATTTGTATTGATACAAGATTTAAAAATAGAAGTAAAAGAATAATAAAATACAATTAGAACTAATCAAAGCATTCGTGTATTGTACAACATGAATATAATACAATACATTGTATTATCCATGAATATTGTGGGAATTAAGGATGTTAATAATCTGGTTGCGGATTCACTTAGAATTGGGTCTCTATCTTTTTCATATATCAAAACTTAGGAAGAGTTGGTCTTATTTTCTTTTCTTGGTTAGGAGGAGCCAACTAAACAGGAACTCTCCAAGGAGAATTAAAAACATGAACACCTAATAGCCCTTAAGATCTGGCAATAAGGATGACGTTGGGGTCTGTTTTTAATGATGGATGAGCCAAAATTGTAGAATGGTGAAGAAAAATAAAGATTAAAGTCTGTCAGACAACCGTGTGACCATCCCAGACATATGGAAGTGCCTGAGAACGATCATCTACAGCCCAAGATGAGACTTCCTCCTAAGAGAAACTCATCAGGCCGTTAATCACGCTCTGATCACACGGTCATGGTTCATCCACCAGACGTAGGTTCCTGTCTCCTTAGAACTCAAGGACACAGAGGTACGAGCCTATAGAACAGATCCTGTTCAAGTAAGGTCGTGACCAAATACCTCAGCGTTGAGTTATATAAATAGTTGTTTTTTATTAAAAACGCCCGATGTGGGAGCTTCAGGTCGCTTGTGCCACGTTTCTAACTCTTGTAGGTATCTCCTATTTTCTAACAGAATTGGTCTCAGTATTGCACAAACATGGACACAATCTACGTCCCATGGTGTTTCCTACATTACAACAGCAGCATTGATCCCAAATCTTCATCTTTTTTAGAAAAAGAATAAGAAAGAATTCATTATTACTACTAGAGGCTTTGTAAAGCTCTTATTTTGATTGATTCCATCACTTCAGTCAGGGAGCTAGCCCGCAGGGATTATTACTTTTGGCGAATTAATCTAAACCATATATACTCTACAGTAGAACAAGGGTGAAACTGGGTGATTAAAAGGATAAACTCTAATTCCAGTACCCAATTAAGCAAAGGGTATATAAGTACATAGCCAGGTGGCTGAGATGTACACTTTACTTCCCCATATTTTCTTTTTCTTTACTGGCTATGATGATTGTTGTGATAATTGTTTGAGTAGTTTATTAACTTCTCTGGATTCTTAGCAATTATTTTGATTGTATTTCTTTCATTGTATTGATTACTTTAACCACCTAATTGTATTGGCATTTGAAGTTGCAGCATTGCAAGAACTTTTAATAGATGCTAATTTTAATGTGAGTAGAACAAAATATTACTTGCTTAAGTGATAAAGGAAAATGAAAACGTGGTTTTCAGGAATAGCATCACTATAACAAGTGCAAGCATACCTACTGCAGTTCATTTTTAATGGTCTCAATCTGATTTGTGCAGATTATGCTATATTCCATTTTCGGGTTCCAGATCCAATTGGCATGTCATTATCTTTTATGGTGTCAAATTTTGACTGAATTTTGTGCTGAATAACGCACAGAAGATTCCTGATTTTCTTGCCTTCCATCCTGGTCGTGATTCACACTATTCTCAGGAATGGCATAAATTGAAATTTAAGATTGTTGCTTCTATGTGACCACTATTGAATATTGATATTCATATATTCATATGATAAACAAAGCATTATATTCAGATGGTCTCTTTGCAGGCAAAGGGTGCAGGATCTGTGCAGCTTCTTGAGAGGTTCACTGTCACATTCAAAGCAAATTGTTGAAACTACCAATTACTTTAGCATAACCGTCAGCTTTGGTAGTAATTCTAAGTGACATGTTGGTCATCCATGACATATTTTCTTTTAGATATTTTTTGTTTTGGTGCCATATGTAAGGATCGCATAATTTCAGTCATTTTCAATCAATCATATTGTCCCATTCAGAAAAAAAAAAGTTGCTAATCCACACTCAAACTTATTATGTGTTGGCTTCTTTTTCTAAATTTGCTTTGTGCAGGAAAAGAACACTACCGCCACTCTCCTATAACATTCTTGACCTGATTTTTGTTTGTTGTTGGGTTGTTCAGGTACTTATTTACTTCACTTACAATTACAAGTTCAGTTTGATTTAACCATCTCTGGTGATAAAGGAGTTCATGCTAGTTTTTGATTTAATCTTTTATGGATGGGGTTTTTTAGTTTCTTCCTTGTCCCTTTTTCCTGTGCCTTGTTTCTTGCAGTAGCTCAACCATCTTCAGGTTCTTCTTGGCCTGCTTCACTACTTTGTAACCTTTGTTCTCCCCCGCTACACATAACATAACCTTCACAAACTTGACATAGTTCTCTTTTAACAAATTTTAATCAAGATCACCATGACTTGTGAAACTTGAGATGGACCTTTCTCAGCATCAGAATTTAACACTTGCTAATGATAATTCAATTCAAATTAGTATGAATAAAGTAAATGATCTCAATAAAGTCATGCTCATACTGGTATATCCGTATATGTACTCAGAAACTGCATTAATAATTTTAAAATAACGAGTCATGTCTTCTGTGATGCTGTTGATGATTCTGAACCTTCAATTCAACATCCCTCTTAGGATTTGTGTACTAGTATTAATTTTGAAACAGACTCCTACAAGTCCTTGATGGCCTGAGCCTGAAGAAGATAGGTCCCACACAAGCATGAGTATACACACTGCAGAGATATCTGCCTATTATGGTTTTGGGTTAGTTATAACTCTTCTCATGCTTTTATTGCAATGGTTCTCTGGTGTGTGCTTCTTGATGCACCAATATTTCCAATGTCAATATGTTTTTCTGGAATTGGTCACAGGCCATATAGATTATTTTCAAGACTAGCTTATAAATTATGTTATTTCTCTTGTTAATAATCAAAAAGTGAATTTAAAAGAGTGTTAAAACATTGGATTCATACTCTGTATTCTAAAAAATAAGATGGTTTTAATACAAGGTAAGAAATTTTATTCTCGGGAGTCATATTTCCAAGAATATCATGCTTGAGAATACTATTCTCATCAGTAATTTCAGAAGAAAAAATATTTAATTAAAAATATAAGCAAAAATAAATAAATGTGGACAAATAAAATTAGGATAGGTAGTTATTGTAAAAAATTAACTTTCATTCTCATGAGAATTCAATTTACTCATCCTTCTCCATAAGAATAAGAAGCAAGATAATTATGAATATTTTATATTCCTAAAATTAATCATTTCTTGGAAAGTTTTTATAAAACTTGTATCAAACATGAGAATGTGTTATTTTAAGGGCACATTCTTGGAAATTTTGCTTGATACCTTGAAACAAACTGCTCCAAGTGTATTTATTATTTATTAACTTGTAGGACATACATTATGATCATTTCATGCTAATTTAAAACTTATTTTTATAATTTTATATTCATTATTGAAAATACTATTTGTTCTTACCAAAATCTGAAAATTCCACGTGTGAGGTAGGCGTGACCAATGTAGACTCCAAATTCTGCACGTCGGACAAGGTGTAGACTTTGCTTAGATGAGGAACCTGCAAAACAAAGGAAAAACACTCTGACCTCAAGTAAGTACATGGTCAATTTATAAGAGAATAACTAAGTGTGAGAACTCAGCATAAGATGTAGAGAATGAGTAACTTGAGTAATGCGTTCAAGTACTGTGTTAAGGTGTCTTTAAAGAGAACCTGTAAGATTGTATTTATAGTGTGGAGTGTGGGCTTCGGGCATTTGTTTGTTAGTAATCTATTTGAATATCCTAACATAATTGATATGCTGTTAATATAAAGATATGCACAATAGATATTATCATTCCTGTAGCAGTTCGTGTTTGCGCTCCTGTAGCAGGGTTGACAAGGAACACAGACAAATGTGTTCGGGTTGATACTTGGAGAATGAATAAGCACTATTTAATGTGGCAGTGCTGATGTGGAGGGTGTCCACGTGTACAGTGACCCCATGATGAAGGCCACGTGTCATTCTACTATTTTGTACTGTACATAAGCCCCCCAGCCTTTGAGCCAATTTATGGGCGAAAGAGGATGAAAGAGTGGCGACATAGGATATCCAGTATTATAGTAGTATGACAAGTGCTATGAGCCCCCGAGGGTGGACAAGCAGTGTCATGTGTCGAAGTCAATAGCTTTGTTGAGATCGACCAAAACTTTAGACTTGCAAACCATGACGGTTCAGCGTAGTTTGGATTTATGAACCTGCAAGTTACCAAGAACAGACCTTGAATTTTGTATAGCACCAAGGACGGACCTTGGATTTTGTATAGTACCAAGGATAGACCTTGGGTTTTGTAGAGTACCTAGGGCGGACCTTGGGTTTATGCCAAGAGAGGTTCCCGGGCTCAGATCTTGTTGACAAATGAACCTGGACAAGGTAATTTGGGTTGTGAATGTTGAGTTGTCCCAGGCAGACCATTTTGTCCTTTAGTAAATAAGACTGATCTTGGTAGGCAGGTGAAGCGTCGAGGATAATAGCAAGTAAATGAAAAGTCAAGGCTGATGAATTCTGCCAAAGTGTGACAGTTTGATGTGATCATCGAAAACATGCATTATTCCTTCATTACTACTATCAGTCTTGACATTGCAAATTTGCAATAGCTCGCAGGCTAACAATAACTTTTCCAGGTCTAATTAGGTATCCAGTGCAATTCCTTTCTCAATTTTCTTTTTAAAAAAAAATGACGAAAAAATGGTAAGATCTGTCAGACAACTGTGTGACCATCCCGGACATATGGAAGTGCCTGAGAACGGTCATCTATAACCCAAGATGGGACTTCCTCCTAAGAGAAGCTCATCTAGCCATTAATCACGCTCTGATCACACGGTCATGGTTCATCAACCAGACGTAGGTTCCTGTCTCCTTAGAACTCAAGGACACAAAGGTACGAGCCTATAGAATAGATCCTGTTCAAGTAAGGTCGTGACCAGAAGTATCACGCTTAGTTATATAAACTCATGTTTCTACCTAAACTCCTTCAATGTAGGACTATGTAACCTTGGTGTCAGTGTCAGTACTAGTATCCTATTGTGTCTTTTGATACATTATGAGAGCATGATTGTCATAGTGCGCAAATTGTTAAGAGGCAATTGTCTAGGCTTGGTCAAACCTTGTAGAATGAAAATTAAGTGAGAGGTTTTGTGGGATATCTCTGAATTATGAGATACATTTTGGATTTTTAATTATCCTTTGTTTCAATAGGTAGAAGCTTTTTCCAGTGTTTTTTTGTTCTGCTATTACTATATCCCTCAAAAACTTGAGAACAGTTTGCTTGAAATTGAATTTTCGGATTGCTTTTCTTGGTTACTTGGGATCCACATTACACTACTCAAAAGAAAATGAAGAAAATTTTTTAGAGACTCAAATATGCTGAATGTTCTTCCATAATCTCTTCTTTGATTGGCTTTGTACTTCTTATTTAGAAGCAGAACAGCTCTTCTAAGTCTAACATTGTCATATAGAAATTGCATGAATGGCCTGTTGATAGGACATGCACGAACTAATTGTGATTTTGTAGACAGTCTAATGTCTCACATCCTCTTTAGACTGAAAATATCATACTTTTTCTAATTCTGCTTTTAGAGTATAGCATGGGATTTCCAATCTTTCCCTAATGTTTATAGATGGAAAGATGCAAAATAATGAAACTATTCATCTTTTCTAGCTAGTAAGAGCCAGTTTGACAAAACATGTTTTTTTTATCTTTTTTACAAATAATGATAAATGCAACCTTATTTTTGCATTTTCTTTCATATTTTTAAAGATCTGTACATGAATAATGAAAAAAGTTTTTTTTTCATGGTTTTGTGTACAAATCTTTGATTTCCATCATCTAATGAGAAATTACATGATGCAACTGTAAAAATCTGTGTGCATTGATTGATTAAAACTATGAATTTAATTAGAGAAGCAACCAAAAATATTAAAGATGAGAATAAAATTTGTAATTGGATATTTTGAACATCCTGATGGTGAAACTAATCAATGTGGTAAAGACATTTTGAAAAATGGGGGAATGTGAGGGGGAGGAAAAGGAGGTTCAACTTTTCAGGCATATAATTAAGCCCGCATGAGGTCCAAACCTAGCCAATGGCCATCCCCACCTTTTATTCTAGCTTCTTGAATATTACGTAGCGTAAATCTATCTCATTACTCTTTTTGTTTCTTGGGTAAATAGTCATTTTCGTCCCTGAATGTGTAAAGCGCTGACAAATTTGTCCTTGAAAGATGAAAATTCAAATTTTTGTCCTCGAAAGTGTAAAAAGTGCAACAAATTCATCCTTCCGTTAAATTTTGTCCGTTACTGTTAATGAAAGTGCCTACGTGGTACAGAGAGACGGAAATGTCATACAATTGATTGCCAATATGTCAGTAAGTTACCATTGGACTAAAATGTCAGTAATTTTTTATTGGACCTAAATGTCAGTAAGTTACCATTGGATCAAAATGTCAGAAATTTTTTATTGGACCAAAATGTCAATAATTTTTTGTTGAATAAAATATCAATACATTTTTATTGTACTAATTTGTTGGACCCCAAATTTCATTTAATTTAAGGGTAAAATATAACTTAAGAATAAATCATAATAATAACAAGCATTTGAAAATAACAACCATAATATTGTTTAACAAACACCAATATTTTGATCTGACTTAAAAGGACTTAAAAGTTGGAAGCAATTGAAGATGCAACTTAGTCATGCGAATGTCACAAACTAAGAAGATTATTTATAAAATATAATTTTTATGATTAATTAAATTTTTATTCTTCATATAAATTTCAATTTTTAATCCTTCAAAAAATTTATAATTTTTAGTCTTTCATTAAATTTTAGGATAATATTTTTAGCCCTTCTAAATTTTTTTTCCATTTTTAATCTTTGTTTATTTTATTACTCAAAATTAGTTTTTGTTTTATCCATTTTTAATCCCTTATTTATTTTATTTGAGATTAATTTTAAATAATAAAAATAAATCAGAGACTAAAGTGGGCAATTTTTTTTAAAAGAACTAGAAGTGATGACAAAAAATAATAAATGATTGAAAATTGTAAAAAAATTAAGGAATAAAAATTAAAAGCTAAAAAAGTACATAGATTAAAAATTTAATCAATCCTAATTTTCTATCGCAAGAAAAAGAAGATTATTTAAAAACATAAAAATAATAATTTTATATTGAAATTATTAATTTACTATAAATTATTTTTTTAAAAATAGGTACATAAGACACCTACAAAAATAGGTACATAAGTTTGCTTGATTTTTTTAAAATATTACTAATATATCAATCTTATCCTTATCAATAATTATTAATTTACTATGGGTGATATAAAAATATTAAAGTTTAAGAACATTGTAAAATAATAGAACACATCAATAAAAGAACACATATACGTACGTAGATATTTAATAAGAAAAAAAAACGTTTTAAAGAAACTGTAAAATGTCTTATAAAAATGATTATATATTTCTTCTAAATAATATCTTATATTAAGAATACTGTAAGGTTTTGATGTTTTCACGGGTCTTTTTTAAATAGTAATGGATTGATTATTTAAGACTGAAATTAATTATTTTTATAATTTTTTTAAAATAAGTATATAGTCTATATATAATATAAAGAGGTTTTAGATTATAATTTAATTACAAATTATCAAGTATAAGTTAAGTTTGTTAATTTATAATAGATTGCGATTAATTATTATAACTTTGATAAATTTGTAATGATTAATACATTGTTATAATATTTATTTTAATATACCGGTAGAATATTTATTTTGGATAATTTTTATTGTGACAGACAAATTATGATTATTAATCAATATTATGGTTGTTATTATTATGTTTCTTTTAACTTATGCTTGTTTTCCTATTTTTTAAGTAATTATTGTATTGTTATTATTATGCTTGTAACATAAAAAATGGAATATTTATCCTTAAGTTATATTTTACCCTTAAATTAAATGAAATTTGGGATCCGACAAATTAGTCTAATAAAAACGTATTGACATTTTCATTCAACAAAAAATTACTGACATTTTGGTCCAATGAAAAATTACTGACATTTTGATCCAATGGTAACTTACTGACATTTAGGTCCAATAGAAAATCACTTACATTTTTGGTCCAATGGTAACTTACTGACATTTTTGTCCAAAATCTAGTCAGCAACCATGTTGGCAATCAATCGTATGACATTTCCGTCCCTCTGTGCCACGTAGGCGCTTTCATTAACGATAACGGACAAAAGTTAACGGAAGGATGAATTTGTCGCACTTTTTACACTTTCGGGGACAAAAATTTGAATTTTCATCTTTCAGGGACGAATTTGTCAGCGCTTTACACATTTAGGAACGAAAATGGTTATTTACCCTTGTTTCTTTGATGACTTTCAACCCACTTTACCTTTAACCATGTGCTTGCCAACAAAATGTATGAAGAGGTTCATCCTGCTGTTTTTGTTCTTTTTATTGTTGTCACTTGGCAGGGAGTGTAAAGTCTTTCAACAGCATGCCTCGTAGAACAGCAGGTGAATTGATACCCATTTCATTAGTTAGGCCATGTTTGGATTAGTAGAAGAGGATGAAATGGAAGAGAATGGATAATGGTATTATGTTTCATTGTCTGCATTGATAAAATGAAAATGGAATATGATACAAACTAGTGAAACCTATTTCATTGTTTACCTACATTTTTTTTTTCTTTTCCATCAATTTGGGAGAAATAAAATGGGATGAGAATTTTGTTTCGTTCCATCATAACATATCCAAACAATCAAATGTTGGTTTTATTCCATTCCATTCCGTATCACTCCATTTCATTTTAACATATCTCTTTTTTATCCTTTTCTTTCCGTCAATCCAAACATAATTAACAAGTGATACATCCACGATAGTTTCGAATTCAGCTAACCATGTTTATAAATTATTATAAGTACAAAATTTTCCTTTTTTCTTACTAATTATACAAATTGTCCATAATCTGTCTATCTATTAGATAGTTTGCATCAATTAGAATTATCTTATTATTGTTTTTGGCCTGAAACTCTAATTTTGATGGGTTCCAATTTTACAAATTAAACTCATTCTGTGTAAGTACCAACCTATAGAACAGACACTATTCAAATAAAATAATATTTTTTAATTTTGAGTTTAGTCATATAAACACCTGTCTTTCTCAATGTTTCCTAATATGGAACTCAAATTATATGTTAGAAACCGTTGCAGCTTTGGACAAGGTGGTTATCATGGTCTGCCATATTTTTACAGGAATTTGTCCCACATGTTGCTAGCATATAGGGTTCTTAACCCAAAATTTCCTAGATTAAAAATGAAATTTGAAATGTAAATGGTAAAACTCTGCCACAAGTGTTAGTTACACACAGGTTCTGGCCTGAATAACAAATGAATGTCAAAAATATATTTAAATTGTAATTAAAAATAATAATTAGCCATGATACCAGATTACCAGTTTCATAATTCCTCAATTTGATGTACAGGTAGATGGAGTATTGCTGGTGAATTGGTTCTTTCGAATTCAATCATCTTTGTACTTTCTTTAAAAAAAAAAAAAATCAGCTTTATACTTTCTTAATTGTTTATACAGTTCTTCTTAATGCTGGTCGTGTAAGTTATTAGGTTGGTCTACCTGTAGCTACTAGTTTTGGCATACCCAACAAGATAGTAAAATTTTCAGCTAACACGGTAGAGACTAGAGAGTAACCAATCACTTCAAAGAATTTTATTTATGTGGCCCTACAATGGCTGCAATTATGTTGCTTTAATCTCTCCCCAAATCTCCTAATATGTCAATGATGTGAGTTAAGAGGGGAAAGGGGAAGATGCAAGAGTCAGTTTTTGACATTGTGTACACAGGGAAATTAAGATGAAGCATTTTTGGTGTATCGTAAAACAAACTGCAATAAAGCAGCCATTGCTTAATACATAAAACTATTTGTGAAGTTGGTTAGTATTCTCACAAACAATTGTCACTGTTGCTGCTGTCATATTAACTTCCATTGTTGCATTGTCATGGAAAATGGCAATCCATGATCTGTATTGTTTCCAGGGTGCCTTTTATCTACTGTTCATCTCGGTTAATGAGTGTTTTTCATTCCTTAATTTTTTTTCTTCTTAAACATGTCCAAGTGATTTCAATTTTGAAGATAAGGATAGAAGAGTTTTGTGGTCCATTGTCTTTGTAAGCTGAAGACAAGCTTTCAGATTCCAACCACGTGTAGTCCAAAACTCCTAAATAAGTTGCTAATCAGCTCTACAATTAATATTGTATATTTCTCACATCTTTGACAAGTCTCACACTGGACAAGCATCAAGCACATTTGCAAAAGCCAACAAAAAGAATCAACTAGAGTATCTATTTTTATCAATTTAATATTTGATATGTGAGCTATTGGTTATTAAATATATTTTTTTTGGGAGAGGGCCCTTGACAGTAGTTTGCTACTAGGATTCTCATGTGTTGCCATGCCTTGCACCAAAGCAGGGACTTGGCACATCCCCCCAAATCACGTTTAATCTTGAGTTAGAAATGTAAAATTTCAGTGTGATGTTCAAAAATTTCTACTGAAATTGCAAATGGTTAGAATAAAGTTATTGAAAAAGGTGTGCTAGTAAAACTCTCTACTGTTGGTTAAAATAGTTAGTTGGATTTAAACTATTGAGATAAAATTACTTAGTGCTGCATTGGTTGTGAAGATTGGAGCATTAGAAATTTCAGTGCTCATATTTGTTCTTAAGCTAAAACATTATGTACTGTAACAATCTTGCCTTTTATTCTGACAGCATGAAACAATTAAGGCCCCTTTTCAGATTAAAGACTGCAAAGAACAATTGTACCAAATTTAATTATTTGCTGAATATGTGAAACTGCAGTGCTCTTGATAATCTGGAGGTTGTCAACTGTCCAAGCAGAACTTAAGGGCTATCAAAATTAAGTAGTTCTACCAGATTGGCTCATTGAAAACATCAATGGTCTGTCAAAGTTAATAGCTCTACCAGATTGGTTGGAATTCCATGAAAGAACTCTGCCATGTCTGATCAGGTGCATCAGTATCATGACATAGCTCTACCAGAATGCTTTAGTTATGTTATGCAATAAGAATGTTACTGAGGATTTGCTAATTGCCCAAAATAGCTCATGTGACGTAACATCAATTTATGTTTGCAGAACAACCCCCAATCCCCTAACTTTATTTTGGTTTACAAAAGTTTGTTAGATTACTAGAAGATCTATCTTCAATTTCAGCAAGGTAGCATTCTTATTTATGGGATTAAATAGTAAAATACTATGCACAGATACATCAAAGACTATTCATTTATTTTAAGCACTCTAACCAAAAACTAACAACCAATATTAGCCGTTAAAACAATAATAATAAGCACATTTCATGATAGTTTCTCTGTCCTCCCTTTTCTTGTTTTTAAAGCTTAATGAGCGGTCTGAAAGCCACTATTGCAATTCCATTTCACCTTCTCACTATAGATAACAAAGCCTGGTAAAATAACACACAGGTAACACTTTTTTAGAACATATAAAGGTTGTAACATTTCATTCCCCTTTCTTTTGAAATTTGAAAAGGGTTATGAGTAAACCAACAAAGTAGATGAAACAGCTACTTTAGCAACTCAGACCCGCATATGAACAATGGAGTTGTGGCCTGTGGTCTCTGTGTCTCCTGCCCCGGGTTGGCCACCTTGTGGTCCTTCTCAATTATGATATGTCTATTTTGAGGGTTGAAATGATGACAATTTTCATCCAATTTTTTTTCAGTTTGCTTTGATATCGTTTCTTACCACGCCACATTGCAATTTTGTCATTAAGCCTAAAAGCATTTGGTTGCTTTAAAGGATGTTGTGTCACTTTTAGAGATTGTAGTATGAAATTATAATCATTGATGCATGTTTATATCACAATTCTAACTATTGATTTTTCAAGGTTGTAACTCAACTCTTTATCCTTACTTAGGAAGAATCTAATTTGGCCAACATGCTTTTTAGTCATGTATATTTTATCATGCTATTGAATGTTTATTCTCATCATCTTTTTATATGCAAAGCTACATAAGGTTTAAAATCGTTTCTTAACAACCAGCTTAACTTAACATTACTCTCGTAATATGACATGTGATTTCCCCAGCAGTATACTTTGATGTTGGTAGGGGTTACCTGTTGATGATTGCAATATGATTTGACTTAAACCGACATGGGAATTATATCATTCACTATTAATTGGATTGGATGTGTTTCAATAAGGACTGTGAGAGTTAGTCATGACATGTGGCTCACGTTATAATCTTTTCTGGATTCGCTATATTTATCATGAAATTTAGCTATTCTATTAACACATTAATGTCAGGAGGCAAGACTAACAAAGTAAATCGTTTTCGAGGATCTATCTTTCTTTCTTTCTTTTTTTCTGAAAATAAACAGGTAATCTATCTTTCTTTCTTTCTTTTTTCTTCAAACAATGCCACCCTCATTAGTGAATACTATCTCATATCTCAGCATTCGCTTCCCACTTTTTTTTTTGTTCATTTATATTTTAATTTTGCTCTGTTGCTGCAATATGAGGTGATATACATCTCCTAATTGTGCATCATTCAATTATTTTCTCCCCTTTTAGATACAGAAAATCAACGTCATTGTTTCACCTCCCTTCTTTCTCTATTAGGTGATGCATGTCTTTTATCACCATAAAGGGATATCAAAAGATATTAAGACACTCACCCCCTCCCCATCAAAGAGATTTACTTTAGTCCATATATTCCATTTTAACAAGATCATTTATTTATATCAAAACACGACCTAATTTATAAATATTTTAATATGACAAATAGTTAAATTATATAATTTAAATTAAAGTGTATTCCATATATTTTTTTAAAAAAGATAAATAATATTAATATAAATAATCTAAGATGTTATGTAAAATGTTATTTTTCATGTTAACAATTCTTCCTATTAGTATATAATTATTAAAATATAAAATTAAAAATTTCAAAATATCAAGTCAGATCAAGAAAATTTGAATCATTAAACAAAATTGTTCTCAAAATATATTATATCTAGCTCATTTTGTAAAATTCAAATCTATCAAAATTAACTTCAAGAAGAGAAGAAGTGAATAGAAAAAGACGGATTATGAACACCTTGATCATAAGGTTTCAGATGATGGACTAACCTAGCTTTTGGTTGCTTGTATTGACTTTGTGAACATATATTGGCTTTAAAGGTGAAGTTTCTAACTGCTTGCACTATCGACTTTATACATTGATATGTTTTTCTCTTTGTTTTGAGCAGAGGTTGGATAGGTCCAACCAAATCAAGCTCTCCACCTAAATGAAAATCAACGCTAATGAATATCATATACAGCTTGTGAACTTACCGACCGATGAATATTTTATGGTTCTCTTCAGTTGAAAGTTTATGGCATTAAATAAAGAAAAATGTGCACTTCACATGGGGACTGAAAGGATAATGGGACTTTAAGGTAATTTTACTAATATTCATCTATTCAAATAAGCAAAGTATACCCAAAAACAAAAGGTATAAAAGAAGAGATATGTTATTGTAATTACACTAGTATTATAATGTGACTTGTTTCACAAATTTAATTTTACACTACACCACATCATATTTATTATTTTTACTCTCTTTCCTCATAAGATACCTACAACTACAACCTTAACAAGCACCGCTGCACCAGCTTTCTTTTCTAATTAATAATAACGAGGCAAAATATATACCAGTAAAATCCAATTATTCAAGTTCCATTGATTGTCGGTTTCTCTTTTCTCTGGCAACTATTCAAAGGAATTTAAATGCACTGTAGGTCGCAAATAACGATGCCCATTATTAAAAAATTTCGAACTGAACAAAAAAAAAATACTATGTTGCTAGATTTAATTTAACATTTGAAAAAACAGGGAGGTTGTCAGATCCAATTTAATCAGGTTGTCTCTTCTTTGGTTCTGGAAAGTCAAATACGCTTGTGTTTTTACATGTTAAAAATAGGTTACATTACAATACTTAAAAAAGAGGCTTTAACTTGAGTACCCTTGATACGAAAAAATGTGTATACCCTACAAAATTGCACAGGAATCTTCCAATGCTCAGTGTCCCTTTTTTTTTTACCACTTTATTGTCCTCCAAAAAAACAAATGGTCCCTTATCAATTCTGAGTATTTTTTTTTTAAAAATAGTCCTAACCTAACTGCTTTTGGATGCTCCCAATTGCATATAGCATTGAATATTGATGCTCATCAACCTTCCCCCTCTAACCCAATTGAAAGCATCCTTCTACCACCTCTCACCACAATATCCTTTGCATCTAAGCCTCCAAGACCCTCTCTCTCACATCATAATATCTCAAAGGACAATCATTATTTCACAAAGGTCTTCCAAAGAAGACTTTCTTCACAAAGCCAAAAAGTTTGGAGTGAGAAGGGAAGGGATAAAAAAGTGTTCATTTTTTTTTATCATTAAGCTAGTAGGCAAGCACACTAGTACTCACTGTTGTTCATTGTGAAATCATCATCATCATCATGGGTTGCTCAGCCTCAAGAACCATCACCATAGTGGCCAACAACAACAACCAATTAGAGGATCCATCTCCTTCTGCTTCTCTTGCTTCTTCTTCTTTCTCTTCCTCTTCTGCTTCACACAAATCCATTAACTCTACTTCTTCACCAGCAGCAGCACCAGTTAGAAGAAGAGCTCTTTCTCTCCCAATGCCTCTTGTTCATCACCCTCCCATCAAAAAGGGTGACACACACCACCTTGTCTCCCTCACCTCCACCACCTATGGCTCCCTTCTCCTCATTGACCAAAAAGACCCAAACTTGACCCAAAAAAACCAACCCCGCCTCACCAAAACCTCAAACCAAACTGACCCAGAACACTCACTCTCCCCAGACTCAGTCATCAACACTTGGGAACTCATGGATGGCTTAGATGAAGAAGAAGAAATTGCCAATGCCAAGAAGAAGCCTCCTTACACTTCCATTTTGGACAAACCAAGTTCATGCAGGTACACAGCATTTGATGGTTCTGCAAGGAAGAAACTGTTTGATTCCTTTGAATCACTGAAAACTTCACCGACAGCAATGGAAAAGGAAAACTCTTCTTCTTCTCCAGCACCAACCAAGAAGCCACTTTGGCAGCACTTATCCGAGGAAGCTTTGCTTGCTAAGTTGGATCCAAGTGTGGCTTGGAGTTACAGAAGAGCATTATCATCAAGGAATCTAGGTAGAAACACCTTATCTAGAGATGTAAGATCAATGGGATCTAGCCCTTTGATATTTCATTCCTCTTCTTCTTTTTCATTTGGTAAGTACAATAGTTTGTGCCGTTTGTCTGGCACTGAGGACAGAATAGTGCTTTATTGCACTAGTTTGAGAGGGATCCGAAAGACCTATGAAGATTGTTGTTCGGTTAGGATGATTCTGAGGGGCTTCAGGGTTGCGGTTGATGAGAGGGACATCTCAATGGACTCGTCCTATAGGAAGGAGTTGAAGGATGCTCTTGGTGGAAAAGCAGTGACATTGCCACAAGTCTTTATCAGAGGGAGGCATGTGGGGAATGCTGAGCAAATGAAGCATCTGAATGAGTCTGGAGAATTGGCAAGGCTTTTGGAGGGTTTCCCCACTCAGGATCCTGGGTTTGTGTGTGACAACTGTGGTGATGCCAGGTTTGTGCCATGCCCCAATTGCAATGGTAGCAGGAAGGTGTTTGAGCATGAGGAAGGAGGGTTGAGAAGGTGCCCTGATTGCAATGAGAATGGCTTGATAAGATGTCCAGGTTGCTGCCCATGATTGGTGGAAATTAGTCATCTAAATCAGGTATACCCCAATTAGTGAAGACTAATTTCTAGAAGTACTGATATTCATTTAAGAGATCAATATCTCTTAAGTTATGTTTTTCGGTGCACAGAAAGCTTATGGATCGAATTCTTGACCACAAACTTAAGAAATGATTAGTTATCTGTCAATCGTGTCACACGGTATTGACGATGGTGTTCTTGTGTTTGTTTATTGGAGTAGAATTTGTCATATAAATTTTGACAACTACCAAGAATGCACATTTCAGTTTCGTCCTTTGTTTTTGGTTAGTACTACTTCAGTTGTTATTTGTTTGTCAGACTTTTGCTTTATTAGCGTTTAATTACCCTTTGAACAGTAGAAAATAAAAAAACTGACCAGGTTATGTGTACATGCTTAATTTTCTAATATCTAAGTGTCTGAGCTATGAAGCTATGTTGCGTGTTTTTTCTATGGCATAATATGCAATTATCAAGGAGGAGGCTAGTAAAAGGTCACTGTTGAAAACAGTGAAACCAATAGAACAAACTACAAGGCCTTGAATGAACAACCGCACTTGTGCACTCCATGATTTTTAGCAGACTCACACAGAAGTTGCAATATTATGTGGGGTTACTGGTTTTGGCATTGTGTTCCGTGTTTGTGCTTTGTCAGTTTCAGCCAATATTGGTTATTTTTTATCATAGGGCCAATATCATAAGACTGACCCATGTTGCTGCAATTGGTATAGTCTTCACGTTCACGGCATTGGGTGTGTTTGGTCTCATGTGTTTGGTGAATTTAAGAAAATAATTCACTGCATGATAGGCTAGTTTAAACAATATTATTTGCCTATAAATATAATAGATGAATTAATATCTTGTTTGATGCAATAGTTAAACATGTTTAACTTCAATACTATGACATTCAACTTTTCACATGGTGTGCTGAGGGGTCCTTTATAGGACCATCCTAATCCTAATGATGTTACATAGAATCTTGCCAGTGAGGCTCATATTGTTGACATATTTAAGATTGAGAAATGTTGGTGAAAAATCAATGAGTTAAATTCAGTAGAAAAAACTAGGCTCTTACAATATGAGCAAGAAAAAAAGTTGAACAAATGTTGGTAAAAAAAAAAAAAAGTAGAAGGTCATGACAAATTTAAATCGTAAATTATAATATTATTTGAATGATTTTAAAGTTATAAATTATAAAAAAATATTAATTATAACTATTATTAGAATGAATTTAAAATCGTAAATTATAAAAAATATTATTTATACTTATTTTTAATTTTAAAATAATTAAACAATAAAATTAAAATACCTTTAAAGTTGTTGAAAATTATTTAAAAAAAATGAATCACAACTTTAAAGTCTTGAAAATTTATGATTTTATATAAATAATTTAAAAAATTAAAATCGTTAAATTTTTTAGAACTTCATTGTAATAAAATCCAAAACCGTGAATTTTTTTATGATTTCATATTCGATGTAAAAAGTATACAACTTTTCCTCATTTAGAGATTAATTCAAAAAATACTCTTATTTAATAAATTTCAAATGAAACTATTCCTTTTGATCGAAACTCACCACATGTGTCACATTATAAAAGAAAAACATCAGTTGGTAAAAAATCCGGAGGGAGAAGAAAAAGATTCCTTATGTTTCTAATTATGAAGGAGGCACATTCCTATAAAATTATTAAAGTATGAATTTTGTTTTTATAAAAATATTTATCTGTTTTTATTCTCATGAAATTAAAATGTTAATTTTTTGGCGAATTAATATCTATATCTATATGTCAGTCTCTTATTTATGTGTCAGTCCCTGATTGACCCAATTAACGACCACTATTCTTCATCTTTTGGAGCTTAAAAAAAATCTCACAAATTAATTTTCAAATCCCACATTTCCTACCTTCTTCGTCTTGTTCAAAAATTAAACCACCATAGTCAGAATCATCCACTCTCCTTGCTGTCGCACCATAGCCCGAACGAGGACAGAATATTATGAGCTGAGTCTTCTGCAGAGAAACAGAATAGTGGAAATAAAAGAATGTGGTTACATCGGCAGCACCTATGGAATCTGATAGAACCTTCTCGGTGTTTCTACGCATATAAGGATGGGTTTGAGAGAGGCAAAGTGTTGCTGCGGCTTAGCGGCAAGTGCGAAACGTGGTTGATGAGGGATCGATACTCGCCGGACCAGGGGAGGCTGTCAAGAAGGAGGTGAGTTTGTTGAGGATCTGCCACTGGGATTGGGATTGGGGAATAATAAAAGATAACGATGCTATTGCTACAACAAACACTGTCAATAGGGTGAGCTCTCTCTGGTTTGAGTATCACATATGGTGGTTTAATATTTTAGGAAAAGTGGGGAAAAAATATAAATATTGTATTTTTAACAAATATTTAGGAATTTGTTGTAGTTTGGAAATTATATGTGAATTTATAGCAATGAATCGTGTTTCACCTAGGCGTGATCCATTCCATCGTTAATTCAGTCGCTAATATTTTTTTGACAGAATATTAGGTGTGATCACAATATTCAGTCGCAAAAAGTGTTAGCGATTGAAATAGATATCGAAATTAACGTACGACTTTAAAATCAATTTTTTTATTTACGGTATAATTTTTTTTAATTTTTGAAATTAGTGTTGCGACCACAATATCGTGAATTTTTAATTTTTTTAAACTGAAATCGTTAAAAAATTGTAGTACAATTTTTTTGAAACGTACGACTTTAAAATCAAATTTTTTTACAACTTTAAGTTTTTATTATTATTAATATACGACTTCAAAGTCGGTCTAAAAATCAATGATGAAGATGGGTCTAAAAATACTTTAAAATTAGATAAAAATAACAATTAATGATATTAAATAATAATTTATAAAAGTAATTTTCGTTTTCGGATAATTATTATATTAATTTTTTTGGTTTAATAAATTGATTAAGTTAATTATTAAAGAAAAAACTTGACTGTTAAGTAATGTGTCGTGTCAGTGTATCACTATTGCCAATAAATATTATTGGTAACTGGATATTTAAATTAAATAAAATTTATTTTGAAATTATAAAAAAAATAGCATTAAATATATATATAAACTTCGAACGGTCATAACTTTTGATAGAAATGTTTGATGGAGGCGTACTTTATGTCAAAATGCTCGAAATTAAGAGAATTAATTAAAAAATAAAAAAACAGCATTAAATGAACTAATTAAATAATTAAAAAAGTAGACTGTTTGAAATTTTTTGAATGATTGAATCTTAAATCCTTATTTTAAGGCACTTAGAGGCATCTTTTGAAAAAAAGAGTTTACCGAATCCCCTTTGGATATTTATTTAGGCCTTCTCCCTTTGGGTATTTATGACCGTTTGAAGTTTATATACATTGTGTCACAAAATGACACGTGTCTCAAAATGACACGTGTCGCAACCAGCTGAATCACGCCTGGTGGGGGTGCAACTCGATCCCAGTTGCGCTTGATGGGGGCGTGACTGATTGCATCCTGCTGGGGCGTGTTTGGTTGCTATAAATTCACATATAGCTTTCAAACTGCAATAGATTCCTAAATATTTATTAAAAATGTAATATTTATATTTTTTTCCCATAAAAGTGGAGTTTGATAATTTCTTTTTTCAATTTGTGAGGATTTTTCTCTAGGAATTTTAAGAATAGTAGTTGAAAATTGGGCCAAATTGACGCGTTAAGACAGTGATATATGGTATAGACATCAATCGAATTTAATTTCAAAAAAAATATTTTATTTTTATGAAAACAAAAAATAGACAAAATTCATATTTTAATAATTTTGTATGGACAAAAATATATTTTAACATATAAGAATTGTAATTGGAACATAAGTATATTTAAAATGAGGTTCTATTTATTAATTGATGTAGTCTAAAATAAGTAGCGGAAATTGAATGTAACAAACCAAAATTCAGTCATGAAAAGTTTCATTTATAAAATTATTATATAATTCATATTTGTATAACTAAAATTATAGGAAATTTACAGATCAATTTATTATCTTTGTAATTTCATTATTTTAATTATGTTCTATTAGAAAGTGTATTAGTTTTTCATTTTTCAATTATAGGATTTTCATTTGATCTCTCTAAATATTATAACCTTTCCTTTTTCTTCCCTTCTAAAATCACGAGCCTTTTATATGATTCCCCTAATATCATGATTTTTTTCATTTATTATCCTATTTAAAGGGACCAAATGAGAATCTTGTGATATTTAGACAGCCAGAATGAAAACAAAAAAAAAAGGAAAGATTATTTTATAACAAAAGATTGATTGATTGAATCCATAAAAAAAATGATTTATGGAGCACTTATTTAAAAAAAAAGTGAAAACTAAATGGAAAATTAGTTTTTTTTAGAAATATTTTTTATTTATAGGAATTAAACTCAACTATCACCAAATTTATAACAATTCATTTGTATATTACTTTGTTTTACAATCTAAGTCTATTTATTATTTAGAAATGATAATTGATACTTTAAATTAATCATTATAGTTATTATTTGACTACTCATTAAATACTTTTTTTTAGTAATTTTTAATGTTTTTTATTAACTCTACTTAAAATAATATATTTTAAAATGTTAACTTAGCTTTTAACTTTTTATATTTTTTTATTTTTATTCTCAATATATTTATCTAATTTTCTAGTTACTTTTTTAAAATAAATTATAATTTTATTATTTTTCTATCATTTTATACTTTTCAACTACTTTAATCACTAATTTTACTTAATACTTATAATTTAATAAATTAATTTTTCAATTTTAAGTTAGTTTTGTTGAATATAGTCTTAGATGGCAAAAGGATATGCCCAGGTGTTAGGACTAGTTTTTATTTATCTTGACCTATCACAAAGTTTTATTAGTGTCATTTATTTATTAAAGGATTTATTATCTTTTTAGTCCTTCAGTTTTTAAAAAAATTATTTTTAGTCCTTCAATTTTATAAAAAAATTATTTTTAGTCCTTGAACTTTTTTCATCATTTTTTAGTTATTTAACTTTTATTTCATTGTGACTTTTAGTTTCTTAACTTTATTTGGTTCTTACTTTTAGTCCTTGAAAGAATTAAAAATAAATATGAAAAAAATAATTAAAGAACTAAAACTAAAGATGAAAAAAAGCTAAAAAACTAAAAATAGACTTGAAAAATTTAGAGACTAAAAACATATTTTTTTAAAAATTTAGAAAATAAAAAGATAGTTTATCCTTTATTTAAATATAAATTGAACCCAACTCAATCAATATTTAAATCAACTTCTTACCATTGAATTAGTGTGTGTTTGATTTCACCTTAGAGAATTAATTTTGAATCTTAAATTGATTTTAGATAACTTTTGACATGCTGGATTTCATGTTGAAAAATAATTTAGAGTTGATTATGAGTCCAAAATTAATTCCAAATTAAAGCAAAATTGAGTAAACTTGTAATTGGTCCAAAATCTTTTTGAATGCAATTTCAAGAATTACAATCTTTATTTCAAGAATTACAATCTTTATTTTAAGAAGAACTTCTAGATTCATAGGAAAGAAGCTTAATTGAATCAAATCAGAATTTTTATTGTATGATTGATCGGAATAAATATCAATAACTTTAAACATTTTGCATTGAATCTAAAGTTTTATATTAAATTTTATTCATAATTTAATTTTGTAATAAAAATATTCAAATATAAATTACATTTCAAAATTAATTTTAAACAAATTTTATTTAAAATTAATTTTACCAATACTAATCTAAACATGTACTTAGGGAGATGGGACAAGTTATACACATTCTGGTGAGAATGAGAAGTACAACCCAAGCTTTTCTCAAGAGAGAAAAAAAGAAATCAAAGTCTCCTTTTCTTGTATATGTGCATTGTTCTTTGTAGTTTTAGTGTTATCATGAATAAAAAAGTATTTTTTTCACTTTCAATTCATATAACTATTTTGAAAATTTTAGTCATTAAAAATTAATGAATATATTATAGAAAATAAAATAGAAAGTTAAAATCATTTATATATATTATAATTTTTAACTGTTAACTAAAAAGTAAAGTGTATTATATCTTTTTTTATTATTAAAATGTATCTCTGATTCATCGTTTGAAGTATACTTCAAATCACTTTGCTAACCTAAGCGCTAAGCGTAAGACTAGGTACAGGACTCAGCACCTTGCTCTCTTCGTCCTCTCCATCTATTTTCTTCTTGTTATTATAGTTCTTGGATGCCTTTTTTATTGGCTTGTCACTCTTTACTTTCAGTATATTTTTAGAAAGATCTTTCGTGTTAGTGACCCTTTCCTTAATAAACAAACTTTCGAACATGGCAATTTATTAAATTAAACTGATAGATGTCAGTACATAGAGAAGAGCAAAATACTAGTAGCAAGTAATTAGCATGAGCTTCTTCATCCCAGTTTATGCTTTTCATGGTTTAAATTACTCAATTTTTTTAAAAGTTGTAAGACAATCATTATAAAAACAAAAAATGTAATAAAATGAATAGAAACGACGAAAGTAACTGTTAACCATTGAATGTTCGAATTCTCTATCATAGATTGCCCCACATTCATATACAAATCACTGATAACTGATAATGTACCTTTATCAAGAGGCAGCATAACAAAAAACATTACAGAATTGCGGAAAAGACAATCTTTATCTTTTTCACTTCTGTCTTCTCACTTTAAAGAACAGAAAAACTCGTCCGTTAATAAAAAAATTAAGAGATAAATTTAATAAATTTTATAACATATATACAAACTACATAATAATTTTTTTATATATTTATTTTAGTAGAGGATTTTCTCGGGTCGATTTTTTAGAAGAGTTTCATTTTTGTTCTTATCAAATCTGTAGTTAGTAGTTCAATCTCCTTTCTCGTCTAGTATTGGTTTGATCTTCGATCACTTTGCTTTAGTGTGCAGTGGGATAATGTAAAAATAAACTTCTACGCTCAAGTCAGTTAAGTCAAAGTATTTATGTATATCAGATGAATAACGTACCTTTATTCTATTTGTCTGAATATATATTGTTGGGAAAAAAATACTAATTTCTCCTTTTGTTACGAATGATCTTGCATAGCAAATCAATTTATGCACAAACAATAATTATGCAAGCAATATAACATAATTTTTAATATAGAAAACATTTTCAATGTGAGAAGTAAAAATTATAGAATCGATCTCGGAATCCACCCAAATTTTTCATTATCAATAAAGTGAGATTACAAGAGAGTTTCAGCAACCATTACAATTAACAAATAACTTCAATACAAGTTGTACCAAAACATTCCAAGAGGTAAACATACAAAAAAAGGTTCTGTATGAAATTAATTTCTACCCCCAAAAGAAACAACTAACAAATCCCAACGGTCAAATTTAAGTACTACAAGAGAGGAACACACTGACCAAATTTGGTGACAATCCAATAGTTGATAAAAGAGATAACTCTTTTTCAATATCACTGTTCAAAACAAACAAAATACATCAGAAATTCTAATCACCTCTATTTGCAGTTAAAACACTCCCTCTTAAAAACATTTAAATGAATGATCCGAACGGTCAGAATGTATCAAAATTTTCTTAACCTTTTCTCAAATTTAGAACACGATCCAACGATTAGTGTGAGAGAAATGTCTCTCACAATACCGCTGCTTGCTTCAGACCACTGATTCAGAACCAGTTCGATTTGAGAATTTCAAGTGATGCTACAAGCCTCTATCCAAAAAACCAACCGTTAGATGTGAAGAGTGATGAGTTACGAACGTGCTGTAAAAGTTTCAGCAAGATCTAACGATTAAACAAGGAGAACAAGAAGATTGAAGAATGACTATTTCTGGTATTCTTAACATGAAAATTTGGCTGCTCTCTTACTCCTCTCCTTTGTCACTCTCTTGTATTTTTCAAATTAACTACTGACCACTTAGAAAAAATGAAGAGTACATACCGAGCATATGACCTATACATAATACAAAAGCATTTTCTTATAACTCATATTACAAAAGACATGAATGAGTACTGGTTGGTGGTTTGGGCCTATGGGCCCGGCCCAGAACATTATGGAGGGTTGGTCCCAAAAAGGTGCAGTGCAATTTAAAGCAAAGCTTCTTTTTACAAGACACAAGATGTCAACGCCAACGATTTATGGTATGTTTGAGATGGCTGATTGGTAAACTAAGTTGCCTTTGAAACTACTTGTAGATACTTCAGAAAATTAACCTATTTACCACAATTTTATTTGATCCACCACGATTTCGGTGATATCCAAACATGCTCTAATTGTCGCACGTTGTCGATAACTAGTTACTTAAGGGTGATTTTCCTATGCTCACGTGTCATTCTTTTATAATTAAACTCACCTGCCCAAGTGCTTCCCAACTACCAAGTCGTCACAGCCGGTAATTCAAACAGTTTCTCCCTTCTCAAAGTGAAACAATTTCGAGAATTTTTGGCCTTTCTGTACGGGAACTCATCTCAAGAAATTTTTTGTAGTTTTCGAGTTCTCACTTGTTATTATAGTACTATTGTGATTTGTGAAATACTACTCCTCGTTAAAGAAGATTAGTTAATTTTATTTATTTTATTGGGGCTGTTAATTGCGTAAACAAAAACTAATTTATGCTATTGAAGAAGATTAGTTAATTTTATTTAATTTTAGTCTTATTTGAAAATGAATTTTATTTTTCATATTAATTAATAAAAATATTTAATTTTATGAGAATTTATTTTATATGGAAATACTCTTTTTCCATTTTGAATATTATGTAGTTAATATCACAATAATAAAATGGATTCGTTGAAAATATAATATAACTTAAATAAAACTTATTTTGGAAATGATTCACTACATAAAATAAAATTATTTAAGTTTTATTTAATTTGTTTAAATTTTATCAAATTAAGGTATTGCAAAAGCAAAAATTGATAGATAGTAAATTATCACCAGTGTTATTGTTGGAATTTCTTACATTATAATTTATATTTTATGATCATAGAGTGCATTAAAACTTACTACATACATTTTACCTAAAGTTGTCTGTACTCTTTGAAACTACAAAAAATTTTAGTCTTGTATATTTTTTTCTCGCAAAATGGTCTTGAATTTTTGTACAATTCTCTATATACTAACATGCATATAATTTCTTTAAACAAATAATATAAAAAATTAGCATAAAAGAATATATCTTATGACTATATTATAAACAAATAAAATTAGTCTCATGGTTAGTCTAAATGACTAAAACTTGTGAAAATATCTCAAATTTTATTAAAAAGTCAAAGACCCTAATTATTGTGATTACTAAAAAAAAAAGAAATGTAGAAATTAAAGCCTTTTTCATTTATTAATATCAATTGTGTTAATTAATTCTTCTTTCCCTTATGATACAATAATTTGTTAAAAAGATAGATTATTAAAAAAAATCCCTAAAAAAGGTAACAAAAATGTCAATTTTATATGGAATTAACTTTTTTTTATAGGAGAAATATTTTACTTGTCGTTGTTGCAAGTATTTGCATAAACAAGTACAAACAGTGGCGGATCTAGGACCCTGGGTTAGTGGGGGCAATTTATTTAAAAAATAAAAATTGATAATTGTAAAAGTGAAAATATGGGATAGTTGAGTTCAAATACGAATATAAAAGATATAAAATATAAAGTTTTAAGATAAATATTTACATTTTATTAAAATAAATTGGTGTATTTATTTACTTTCATATGTGAACTGGTAAGGAGGTTCAAATATATAAAATTAAGAGGTGCAATATATAAAATTAGGGGATGTAAAATATAATATTTTAGGACAAATACTAGTGGTTTTATTGAAATGAGGGGGTGCATTTGCCCACCCTCACTTCCAAATAGGTCCGCAGCTGAGTGCAAAAAAGTGTTGATAGTAGAAATATTTACGTGTTGATATCATTGTTATAAGTAGCATTTGTTTATTGAAATAAAGGCGAAAAAGTGTAAATAATACTGAAACTAAGTAAGAATGAAAATTTTGTGAGTCATATCCTATGGTTGGTGTTACCTATATAGGTTATTATACTAACACATGCAATAAAAAAAATCTATTATTTGTATAGCTATTACCGTAATTAGGAATTCTCATTCCTTGGTGAAATTCTAATAAGGGTAAGTATAACCTAATCCAACCTATTAACCTGATGCCTAAAGTTGATTTAGATTGGTTCAGATTTTGAAAATAAATTTGGTGAATTTTTTAAGATAGTTTGAGTTGTGTTTTGAGTCATCCTAACCGGGATTAAGGTTTGATATTCTCTCAAAAGATACAAGCTTCTTTTAACAATTGTGTATTAATAATAGAAAAATTATTATTTACACATTAAGGTTTGAAGTCAATAAAATAAATTGACGAAACAAAACATCATTCACATTTGAAATTCATATACATAAGCAAACAACAAAATCTATTAAATTATTTTAAAAAAATAAACACTTTTTTTTATAAAAAAATAATTCATCTAACCTTTACAAATTGGTAATCCGTAAGCTTTATATGGATAGACAATTTGTATAAGGGTTACAGATTGACAATCTGTAAGCTTCATACAGATTGACAATCTGTATGAACCTTATAGATTGACAATCCTAAACCTTCATACGGATTGACAATCCGTATGAAACTTACGAATTTCCCATATGTGTATGAAGGTTTCCAGATTGCCACATTCTTTCCTTCTTACGAATTGTCAATCTGTAAGACTCATATGGATTGCCAATTTGTAAGCAGTCACTATGTTCATTTTTTTTTTCCAATCTGTTAAAAACAAAAGGACAAACTCACCTCAAAGATCGACGGCGAAGGACACTCAAGTACAACAACCATAAACGATGAAGAACCACAAAAACCAACAAGGAGTGTGCACCAATGGAGGATGAAGAAGAAGATGATGGACAACGCAAACAACATAGAACAGCGACAGGAGAAGAACAAAAGACTGGATGAATGGTGTATGGGAAAAAAACTAGCATTGTCCATACTAAACCTTTTTAGAAAGGGTATTTTTGAGTCAATCTCCATTTCCGAGAAGCATTCATACCTTTTCTTTTGCAAAACGGATATTGTGGATCATTAGATTTATCTTGAAATTCGCACACCGCATTTTAAACGAACATCCAAGCATACCTTAAGTAACTTGTCGAAACGAGATGAACTTAATAATTTAAGTGAGCCATTTTATGCAAGGTTCAGCATTTATAGTTTTTATTTATTTATCAATCAACACCAAATCTATTGAATGATTTACACATCCAGTGGCTTAAGGTTATTGCCACGTACGGCATGTGTAACCCACCTACAATTCTTTTAAAAAAATTGCATTTGAAATCAGCTCTTCAGTAAAAATGCTCCTTTTAACAAACAGAAAAATATTGACAACAGTAGTTGTCAACGGAGGATTATTTCCATTGACTTTAACATATTTCCATAAGAAAGTAAAACAAAAAAAGAGGCTAGGCTCATGTTCAGTTGATATTATTTCTGAGGAAATAATCGTTTAAGATTCTCAATTCCTCCTGGCCAGTGCCGTAGCTATGCCACCAACTATAAGTCCCACAGCTGTTGCAGTGATGCCAATTCCTATTACACCATCTGCATTGATACAACAAACATTTGCAATTCCTTAGTTAATGCTATAGTGAAGGGATAAAAGCTCAAGAAACAAGTGAGTTATACCTTTAGCAATTCGATCTTCAACTATTTTCTTGAGGGATAGTGCCTGCCTCCAATCAGGTGCAATCTGCAAGAACAAAAGGTCAGAATAAAATTGAGAGAAATAAAAAAAAAAAGGAAAAAGGCTGAAAGAGAATCGTTCATGTTAGACCATGGATGTATATGCATAGTATCCAAAACATGCCACGGTGATCACATTTTAATGTTTATGATAGAGTTTAAATTTGACCCATTGTTTGTGCAAGACTTTCTAGCTTTCAATATTCAAGAAAGTACCACATCATTGTAACAACTAAGATAAGGGGGAAAGATATTGTATGCAGCCTTATCCTTGCATATGCAAAGAAACTGTTTTCGGATTCAAACCCATGACCAGCAAGTCACCAAGACACAACTTTACCACTGTATCAGGCTGACGATGAATACTTAAATCTGGTGTCTAACGATATTTTACAAAAAAATTATGTACATTAACTGATCAAAATTGAATCTTGCGTCTGACGATGAATACTGGATTTGGTATATATAAACCACTAATTTGCAAATAATAACATAATAAAAAGTAACAGCCTCCTAAAAGGATGAAAACTTTCAAAAAATGAAAAAAACCCAAATGTAATAAATAGGTTAAGTATCAGCTAAATGAAAAGAAATTCAGCTATTGTTGAAAAAAAATCTCCCAGCATAGAATCAAAACCGTGGGTACTGGATATCTCATATGGATAACAATGGGTATTCACATTTCTAGGCTCCCACCAGACCAACACGATGATCCATTATCTAGCTATAAGATATGCAGTGAACAAAATTACCCGTCTATCACTTGTAGATAGTATTATAAAAAGAAAAATAACTATGACAAGTTCTATGGTGGCTTGTTGATAAAAATCCACTATCTATAACAAGAAGCATTATATGAAATGACAATCCAGCAGGAAAAGTAAGAAAATTAGTTTCTAGCTACTATCTACAAGTGAGGAAGACAGACCTCCAAACATTGCTCCACAAGCTGCCGGCTCCTTCCATAGTCATTACTTCTATAGTAACCAACAGCCAGAAGATAAAGCTTCTCTCTTTGATGCAAAGGACTTTTATCATAGCCCAAGGAAGCTGCAAATCATAATTAAGGATGTAAAAGGTTAGCCATGCATATAAAGGTCAGAATACTTCAACATCAAACATCTCTGTGTAACGCTATACAAGGAAAGCAATAGAAAGAAGGGAAGAGGCTGTGGTCATAGTGCCAATTGCCAGAACCCAGTAGCATAAGCATCTCAAGGCTATCCTTTTTACAAATAGAAAAGAAAAGAAAAGAAAATTTAAAAGGCTAAATGTGCTGTCCTTTAGTGAAGAAATCTCAATTGCATTGTTCAAGGCAGGTTAAACCACAGAACAATATTTTCACTGATATTTATATGGAGTGAACAGAGTTAGTTGTAGGAAATTTGAGAGATCTTAAAGGCCTTGGTTAAATACGAGCCTTGCAAATGCTAGTTTAGTAAATTCACCGTCTCACATTAAAGTTTGCACGATAATCACAGAAAACCACAATGAACACAGTGGCTACGTCAGAGAGGTTTTGATGGCCCAGAGAATAATTGCATTGGATATGCTATTTTGGTGAATTTCCAACTCTCCATCAGACTGGCAGAATAATCAGACAAATCACAATGAACAAATGAGTTGTCGTATGATTTGAGTGTTATTACATTAATTTTGTTATAATGAGCTGAGAAATCCAAGCTAGCACCCCAGACTAGTAAATTAATTATACATTATAGGTTTTGAGATGGCATGGCTCATGAAATCCCAAGGATAAACAAGAGGGGGCTCTCAGATGAATGAATGTTAAAAGATGATTAAGCTCAATCAATGAAAAACATGAAATTAATAAGATGTCTTTTAAACTGCTGCACCCATGCAGAACCTTTAGAATAGACACTGAAAACATGCAACTGATTTTTGAAGCATCAGAAAAACAGAGAATATAACTTTTCTCAAAAGTTTATAAAAGGCTAGTGCCAAAAGAATGAAACAAAAAATATTAACTAAATAAATTTTAAATAAAACAATTTTACAAAAGCAGATCAGAATGGCATACTACAAAAAATTCTGTAAGTTACAGTACTTTCAAGCATCGCTATCCCGCGCTGAATATCTTCCTTTTGCCTTGAATGAACAAGAGCCCATGACAACCTCATTATACTCTCATTCTTCCGCTCCTCAGAGTCACCATTAGCAGCCTCTGCAACTTCTCTCTCACAGCCCTTCAAAACATGCCAAATTGTTAAGACTGAAAGAAGGAAAACAAATAAACATGCTGATAGAAACTGGACCACAAAAGAAGAAGAAAGATAGAATCTTTATTGAAAAAGATAGCAATTACAGCAGCTACAATGTCAGCAGAGAAGAGAACACAGACTTTATTGATTTCTGGAGAATACTCCAGCTGATACAAAGTGAATTCGAGGCACACCACCCTCCTATTCCTTTCCTGAATTGATCCCTTGCTATCAGCTACTAACCCCTTATTTATAAACTTCCTCTAGCAGCAACTAACGAACTAACGGTTAGTTACAACTAACCGTTCTCACTAACTGACAGTTTAACTAACTGGCAGTTTACCCTCAAGTTACCTTCAAGGGACCCTCCTAGAGTACACCTGTCTCCATCTTCTGTCTCTATCACATGCCTACACCCAATGCAAGCCAATTCATCACAGCAAACACAATAGCCAACCTATGATAACAAGTCAAACAGTGTATTTGCAATCCCTGCAGCTACCATTACTGTCATGGGTAGTGTTAGCAACACACTCTATAAATAACATACTTTCCTATTTGTTAAAATTGATTGAAAATGACAAAATCACGTATAGAGTTCATTGCATAAAGTGTGGCACCCACAAAATTTTAATGATTTTCGACCAAAGAGTGTGTTGTTTCATTTCTCTTACCGCCATAACTGATCTAAAAGACAATTACTAATAGAATTTTCTCCACTTCCTCTACTTAATTTGCAAATTTCTAAAATCTAATTACCAAAGGTTATATAATGTAGAAAACAAAGATCCAAGATCAATTTAAGGAAATTCCTACGATAAATTATCAATTCATAGCATCCAATTAGATATTAACGTAAAATAAATTAGCCACAAATTAACACAAAAAATGAAGAAGAAAAAAGAGCCGCGAATCGACTCAAGGCGCAACAGTGTTGATGTTCCCAATCAGGATTCAAGAAAAATCATCAATCCTAACATATTCGAATGTCTCTGATGGCAAAACTAGGGTTATAAAATACAAAAACCAAAAACCAAAAGCTAAAAACAAGTAAGAAGGGAAAAAATAGAAGGAAAGTTTGGATTTGAGATTGATGGAAGAATGGAAAGGGAAATGAAGGTGAATTACAGCGATGACGTCACGGTCGCACCACGGGATCTGTTCACCGCCGGTGAAGAAGTTTCCGATGGATTCGAAGAGGCTTCCGAACTTGGCGTCCATTAGCAGTTATCACTTATTACAAGCATTAATATGTGACTCAATAGTTTAGTATTTATAGGTTTGGGGTTTTTGGAATTTTGCATAATTTTTTGACAGGTACAAATAGAACATTTTTAAAGTATAAAAATGCGTGAAAGATAATTATAATTTGTAGAAGTTTTAATTTTTTTATCATAATATTATATATTTTGTATTCATTTATAGATATTTTACGGGTACCTACAAGATTTAAATATAGTATATCATTCTTAAGAATAACTAACTTAATCTAATAATAGAGATAGTTTAAAGAATTAAAATAAAAAATTTAAAACATAAAGGACTAATTTGAAATAAAATATTCATGAGAGATCAAAATTTTACATTTGATGTAAAAAAATTGTGAGTTGAGTATTAGACTCGGTATATACAGTTTGTTATTAGTAATTTCCTTCACGTGATGGCACGTTGAGTATGCAAGTAAAACAAACAACTGCGAGGGAAAGAGTGCCAAAACTTTATATATCTGCGTGAGTGACTGCGTCACTTCTTTCTTTCTCTGCTTCCCTAACCAACTGAATCAGCAGCAACACTCGGGCAAATCGAAATTGATTTCTCTGCCACGTAACATAAAATGGAAATCGTTCCGATTCCCGCCGAATCCTACACTCTCGGCTTCATCGGCGCCGGAAAAATGGCCGAGTCCATTGCCCGAGGCGCCGTCCGCTCCGGCATCCTGCCGCCTTCTCGCATTCGGACCGCGGTCCACTCCAACCCCGCCCGCCGCGGCGCCTTTGAGTCCTTCGGCGTCACCGTTCTCCCTTCAAACGATGACGTATTCCTTTTCCCTCTTCTTTTTATATTTTTCTCAGTGAAAAAAAAAAAAAACAAACGCGACGCCGTGTTTACTTCCTTTTCCCTCGCTCTCGCAGGTCGTTCGCGAAAGCAACGTCGTCGTTTTCTCGGTCAAACCTCAATTAGGTTTTTCTTTTTGCGCCACTGTGTTCATTCATGTTCGACTTGTGTTTTCACTTACGTGCTGTGTTGTTGTTTCAGTGAAAGATGTGGTGTCGAAATTGACGCCGCTTCTGACGAAGAACAAGCTTTTGGTTTCGGTCGCTGCTGGTACCAAATTGAAAGATCTTCAGGTAAACGAATGTAGCATTTTTTTTTCTTCCTTTTTTGTTTGTGTACTTGTCCTTTTGGACTATAATTTGAGTAAGAACAACATGTTGGTTTAGGTTGAAAATTTGTTTTCTAATTAAGTTTGTATCGGAATAATCGTAAACAAAACAGAAAATAATAAAAGAATTTAATATAAATGAACTTATAGTGAAAGAATTTTTACATTGATCTAATCGTTAATCACCTAATGGGTGAAGCTTAATTGGCAACACACGCTGAACTTGTGGGGAGGACCTGGGTTCGATCCCTGCAAAATACACTATTGTGAAGGGGTGAGAAGTTTTAAGTGTGAGTAAGTCTCGGACCAAAGATTACTCTCATAGCTGGCTCAAAGAACCGCAGCTCATGGGGATACCTCGAGGTCCCACTGGGAAGCCAAAGGCCTTAATTACGGTGGTTGAACAAAAAAAATCTAGTTACTAATCCTCTTGTATGGTACAATTATTGACTTTTTATAATAACTAGTTATTTCTGATTGATTGGTATTGTAAAGTGTTATAGAGTCAGTATGCATCACAATTAAACTAAATAAAAAAATTTGTTTTCACTGTGTCTTGTATCAAGTGTTTGATTCTTGAAAGAAACAAAATAAAAATAAGGTGATATTTTTGTGATCAAGAGTGAAAAGAGAAAATGAAAACAAAAATATTTTCTCTAGTAGACTACTTTACATGGGCTGTGCAAGTAGCTTTTTGCTTTTTTTCAGCCTTGTAGACATAGTTAGGTTACATATTTTAATGGAAAATGGTTGTTTCATAAAATGTAGGAATGGGCTGGGAACGATAGATTTATAAGAGTGATGCCTAATACACCAGCAGCTGTTGGCGAGGCAGCATCAGGTATTATATATAACTTCTCTTTTTACTTTTTAAGAGCATATTGTGTTTAGTTCCTCAGTTACTTTCAATACGCAGAGCAGACTGTGAGAATGGATGCTGCGTGAATTATTTGTTTAACTTGGTAGTTCCATAATTGACTCTCTCAATTCTAAATTGTCAGTTATGTTTATGATGAATGAGGCTATTTTATATGATGGAAGTTACACATGATTTACTATAATAGTCTGTGTTTTGTTCTTCACTATGAAGGGTGGGGTTGAAAGGCTCCCAAAAGTAGTCTCTGATATGTGTGCACTTGTTACCGTTTGATCTTGTAGTCTCGGCATTTCTTTGTTATTTTTGGTTTGGATACATGAATTGCATGGGTAAATAATCTCAATTATGAAGAAAGCCTTCTTTGATCTTCATAAATTACAATGTTAAGCATGCCTTCTCTAACATATTATGGTAATTCTGTACCTTGTATGCTATTCTACAAAACAATGGATACTCCTTATTGCATTTCTTTTCGTGTTAATTTGCATTGTTATAAGATTACAGACTTGAATGAATAGATAACTAAAGTAAAACTTTGACAGTAATGAGCTTGGGGGGATCTGCAACAGAAGAAGATGGAAATATTATAGCCAAATTATTTGGGTCAATTGGCAAAATATGGAAAGCTGAGGAAAAGTATTTTGATGCAATAACTGGCCTGAGGTATGTAGATCTCATTTTCTAAAATCACAGAACAATATTTGGATATTATCTTAAGAAATCACAAGAAATTTCACTTCATCTTTGATGAACATAAAATTTCTTGGAGGTAAGTGATGATACGAGTAGAAGGGTAGAACGTAGAAGATAATTATAGATCTGCTATTCCCATGCTACTCTTTACATTTGGTAGACCAAAGGAAGAGCGTCTGGGGTCTGAATATTCTATTGGGTGTTTAATGTCCTTTCTTTTTGGTTTTGTGTGTACATGAGAACTGAACTCAGAACTCAGGCTTCTACCCCTAATCCATACCTCTCTCATTCTCCTTCATCCAATGCTTGTACTTCCATTCCCAATTAGCATTGTAAATTGATTCCACCTGTTCAAAGTGATTTGTGAGCATTGCCTCTATTTTTCAGATTTTATCTTAGTGAAACTTCTGAGTTCTTCAACGGCTGTACATCATTCCTGAAAGCCTATATATCTCAATAACTTATATTTCCTAGAACTTGATGTATTTAGTAAAAATTATTTTACTTTTCCTAAATTGTTCAGTGGCAGTGGTCCTGCTTATGTTTATTTAGCAATAGAGGCTTTGGCTGATGGAGGAGTAGCAGCTGGTTTACCACGTGATCTTTCATTAAGTCTAGCTTCTCAAACTGTAAGTGAAATGAAATACTATCCCCATTTAATGAAGAAAATTTATTCTTTATTTCTCCGAATGTGTATAATTTATCTGATGTTTGCTTTTGCACTGTCTTATACTGCCATTTTGTCATAAACCAATATATATAAAAAAAAAATTTAACATGAATCAAGTATGTTGAAGTTAGTGCATTTTAAATTTTAGATTAGTTAAAAAATCCAGGTTTCTATGGCATGGTATTTCCAGTTTGCCAGGATAAGAACTTCTGGCTTTATAACTAAGTTGAAGATTGTTTGAATTTCAGTGTTATTATTAGCTTTACTGTGTTCAAGTCCAATAAACAGAATTTAGTCTAAACCATGTGTCTAACAATGAATAAAAAATTTGGGTTCAAGTAACTTGCCAAGTGTCCCTCTATGTTGCAATGTTCGAACAGGGTGAGCAAATTAATCTACCATCCCCGGTTTATAGAAAAGTCAGCTACTACACTAGTGCATCCAAATTGTGTTGACCCATCCTTACACTTGGCCGCAATTTTTTACCGGTTCTAGTTAACCAACACATGGTGCTTGCACATAGGCATATACTAGTATTACGTTACCTACATTTGAGAAATCCCGTTCTATAGTTGTTTGCTTGACTTGTGTATTTGTGTGTTTTGCAGGTATTAGGGGCAGCATCAATGGTCTCCCAGACTGGGAAGCACCCGGGACAGCTCAAAGATGACGTTACTTCTCCAGGTGGGACAACAATTACGGGCAGTGTTGTTAAAACGTAGTTTCAAAACGGTTAAAACGGACGATTCTACGTTTTTACCTTCAAAATCGTGTCAAAACGCACGTTGAAACGGTTTTTGGGGCAAACAGTGTAAAACGACGTGTCAACTCGGTAAACTCGGTTGACTCGGCGAGTTTACCGAGTTGACTCAGTTTTTAAAAAAAAAAAGAAAAAAAAAAGGTTAAGTGCCTTGGGTCTGTTTTACACACCGACAACTTCTCCTCCTTGGTGCCCTGGGTCTGTTTCTTGGTGTGCAGCTGTTCTTCCTTCTTTCAAGCTTCCGTCGTCCTTCTTTTCAAGCTCCAACGTCTTCCTTCTTCGTCTGCTGCTTCCGTCATCTTCCTTCTTCATCATCAGGTAAGTGCCTTAGTTAGCAGACTAGCAAGACTAGCAAGAAGAAGAAGGTCGCAGCCAGGAAGAAGAACTGAACGCTGGAAGAAGTATTGAAGAATTGAAGAAGGTGCAGCGGAAGAAGTGAAGAAGTGAATAATGGAAGCAAAGTTGAAGTTAAGAAGAACTGAACGCTGGAAGAAATACGGAAAGCTTGAAGTGAAGAAGGTGCCATCTGAATTAGGATTTTCTCTATTTGGGCCAGATCCACAAAGTTGCTTTTTGCACCCCTGTTATTGCTTTCTGCAGTTTTCAGATTTTTTTTGGACTTATTTTAGTATGTAGTAAACTCTTCCGTTTCGTTTACGTTTCACGTTTTTACGTTTTTGTTCACCCTCACCGTTTCTGCGTTGACACTACGTTTTAACAACATTGATTACGGGCATTCATAAGTTAGAAAATGGTGGGTTCCGTGGAACACTGATGAATGCTGTTGTTGCTGCTGCTAAGCGCAGCCGAGAGCTTTCCTGAATCAAGAGATTAGGATTCTACTCTTTTTTTTAGGCCAAAATCTGATTTCGGTAGAATTTTCAGTCACTATTATGAGAACTTGGGGCTCTTCTCTTAGACAAGTAAACAAGAATGTTTGGCCCGTCATTTCGAGCTAGCATCATGAATGCGTTCGAGTCTATTTGAGAACTTGAAGTTTCCTTGCAAAAGAGAAGTACTAACAGTAAATATAAAATAAAACCAGTTGGCCACTAAGCTGCATTCGAGTCTATATGCATGGTTTCTATTTCTTATCTTTCCGAAAGTCTTTTGTTTACATGCCGAGCATGATATTGTTGAAAGGTCATAAAGATGCCGCTTTCAAATCAGATGTCAATGTAACAACAGCCACAATATGACTTTATTTATGTAGAATATAATTTAAGGTCATGTTTAGTGAAAGTATTGAAAAAATGCAAATTTATATGTACTTAAAATAAATAAAATATTTTACAAGGACCAACAATTAAAAGACGTAAAATTACAATGATTAAAGTTTAAAAAAAATCTTAGATCAAAAAATGAAAAAATGTTAACTTACTGAGACTAAAAACATATTTAAACCAAAAAATTAAATAATAATTATCTATAAAAAATATTTGTCAAAAAAATTATGAATAAACTACCAATTTAGTTACTTAAGTATTACTCTCTCTCTCTCTGAATTAGTCCTTAATGTAATGATTTATATAAATAGTCTTTAAAGCATTGAAAATCATGTTACATAGTCCCTTAAGTATTGAAAAATTCTTCAAAGTAGTCCTTCAATTTTAGTAAAAATATATCAATCTAGGGACAATATTGATGAATATTGAATACTTTAAGTACTACTTATATATTTTTATTAGTTTAAGGACTATTTAGGGAAGAGGCTAATCCTTTAGAAGTCAAATTGATAATTTATTCAAAAATTTTAGTTAGAAAGTTGTTAAGTTTTTTTATTGAATTAGGAGTGGTTGGTGAAATTAACTGTTAAATTATTTTAATAGATATAAAATGGTGCAAAAAGATATGTTTATGTGATATATATATATATATATATATATATATATATATATATATATATCTGTTTTTAGAAATAAAAGTATTTTTAGATAATTAAAGTTTTAAGATTTTTGCATATTTTGGACACTTCATTTTATTAAAGATTAAATGATTTATAAAAAATAAAATAAATAGTTTAAATAGTGTAATAATTAAAAGTAATATAAGACAATTTTTATTAATAGAGTAAGTAAAGATCTTTATTAAATTGAGGGTACAAAACCTATAAGTTATAAGGTCAAATATTATTTCAAATGGTATAAAAAATGTTATAAAGTAATAAAATAAATTCATTTATTAAACGCTTTTATTTTGGCCAAACAACTTTATAAACTAAAAAAAGTTATAAAATAACTTTAAAACATGTTAAACTCCACTTTAGTAAAGTTATTCATAAAAGATAATTTTTCTGCATGCCGTAACAAGAAAAATATAATTTTTCTCAAACTAACACTAGAATGAAATTTGCTTTTTGTGATCATATTACTGACCACATGAGCAGGACTAGAATTAGGATAGCTGAAGCACATAATATAGTTAAGAAATGTGTGATTCACTGCTAACATGTTGCTAGTTGAGTTCACTAACAAAATCTGCTGCTCTGATGGTAATTGCTAATAAAGAATGATGGTTTCTTGAAAAACAGAGAAGATTGAAGACCATTGTTCCTATTACCCATTAGCTACAAAGGTGAAAAATGGTGACCACATCTTGATGTAGAAGCTTAAATTTCAAGAGTGAAGGGTATACAACTATTTCCTTCACAACGGAGATATAAGGTTGGTTGGATGGTTAAAAAAAAAAAAGAAGGTGGAGAAGGTCGGGGGTTCAATCTCTCTTGCTAACAAAAAGCTAACAACAATTAACATTTACTGATAAAAAATAAAAATAAAAACTATTTCCTTCGCAACATCATACTTGGTAGTCAAGCAGAATAGGCTAATTTGAGAGAAAGGCCATGAATTAGCAGGATCAACATTTGAAAACATGGATCATATAGGTTCCAGTTCTTTTCCTCTTATCCATTGCAAATGCCAACAACGATAGGCTTAAAATAGAACAAGTTTGGGAACTTTTTCTCCAAAGTGAATTACGGTGAGCAAAGAATAAATAAATATACACAACTATACATTATCAGAAATCTATAACATGAGTAGGAAACTACATGTGGAAGCACAAACCATAGGTAGCATACACAACAGAATAGAAGGAAGTCGTCTTATTCTGTATCTTTTACCAAGTTGTTGATCATGTTTACCAAAGGAAGAGTTCCCTTTGCCATAATCTCTATCCTAGATGTATTAGAAGCATAAGAAAATAGAGAGAGTCCAAAAAATATGAGCTCGGGAAGAAACAGTCTTGATGATAAGAATCCGTGCCAATAATGAGGTTCCAGATCAAAAAATGCATCAAAAAATCTCCTTGTGCCTGGTAAATCAAGCTTGAGTAAGATGTCCATACCAAAACAAAAGAACTCCCTTTGTCGCCTCCTTTGGATAGGCCACAAATCTTTCCACACTTGTGCAGATATTTCGCCTCCTGGAAAACCTCTATCAGAACCAAGGCACTGAACAATAGAATTAGCAACAATAGGAGCTGCAGCCAGGGTCCTTGCTACCATATACCCTGTTGAAGGATGCACCATTCCTGCGGTACCGCCAATGCCAACAACTCTTTGGGGAAGTACTGGGAGGGGGCCACCCATGGGAATGACACACTGCTCATCTTCTTCAATGCTTTTCACTCTAATACCCAAGTGTTTCAACCTTGCAACCATTCTTTCTTGTATATCATCCATTCGTAACCCAGGGCGCGCCACAAGAGAAGTTTCTTCAAGGAATATCTTGGTGGATGAAAAGGGCATTGCATACAAAAAGGTGGGTATCCTACAATTTCTCTGCTTCAGCTCCATGTCATTGTTCAGATGAGAATCTCTCCAATCCATGAAAAGCATTTTATCTACATCAAATGGGTGTTCATCAACCTCGGCCAAAATCCCATAAGCAACCTGGTACCCCGGATTATACGGTTTATCATACTGAACAAGGCATCTTGAAAAGCCAGTTGCATCAAGAACCACAGTTGCCTGAACAGTGACACCATCATTACAAATCAGCAAAGATTTGGCCTCCTCGTGAATAACCTTGATAACTTTTGCTTGGTGAAACTTGACGCCATTCAATATGCATTTCTGCAGCATCTTGGACTTCAGCAGCTTCCTGTTGACCCTACCATAAGGCCTGTCTAGATCCTTCTTCGTTTTGTCATCGATGAAGACGACTGCGCCGGACCAAGTGGTGTCAAGGCAATCAAGCAAGTCCATGGCCTCAAACTCATCCACCCAAACCCCATAATTATTGGGCCAAATCAACCTGGGGTTTGGATCAATGGCACAAACTGAAAGCCCTGCCTCAGAAACCTGCTGAGCAACAGCAAGCCCGGCAGGACCCCCTCCCACAACAGCTAGGTCCACCACAGCACCCTTTGAAGAATCATACAAAGGAAGTTCAAAATCCAGATTCTCCTTCTTGAATTCAGGAACAAGCTCCAAAAGGGCACTGCTACTAGCCCTCAAATTACCACATTTACCCCACCTCACAATTGGTTTCTTGGAACCAAACCTAAAATCCTGATTTTGTACCCTAGAGGAACCTGAGTTGCTCAATTTTTCAGAGTAACCGTGAAGTGGGTGCAAAAACTCAAGCTTGTTAGGTGTTTTGAGCAAAGTATCCATAGGTATCATACAAATCTCTCAAAGTACTCAATGAATCTCCAAACAAATACTCAAAACACCATCTGGGTCACACTATTTAACAAACAACTTTGCACAGTGAATTCACAAAATGGAATTGCAATAATAATTACAAGAACCAGCAATTGTTATTCATGCTTACCGTGGAGAAAAGGAAAAGCATTGCAAGAATTCACATGCAGAAGCTAAGGACAATGGTTTTGCCGCTCTAGTAATGGTAAAGCTCGTGTGGCCACAAGACAATCCTCGTCAGCGATAATTCCAAGTGGATCATTTTTTCTTATAATGGAATATAAAAATGGAAATTGGGAAATTGGTGGTGTGGTATGTTGGAGTTGGATTATCCAGTGGCCACCATACGGTCCATACCCTACAGCTACAGATGCCAAATGCCAATTGGTTCAACCATCAAAGTCGTCATTATACAGTTTGCACTTTTCTGAAGACTCTACCTTTTTTTTCTTGATTTTATGATGATTTTTATCTGACGAGTGAGGAGTTATATTTGTATGACAATAACTGAAATTAGATGAGATTAGTGGAAGTTTATATAAAAACGATTTTTTTCAAATTTTCATTATTAATCTCGAAAAAAAAATCGATTGATCTTAATTTTAAAGTTTTTATTCGTTAATATTTTTAGTCATTTGTTATTAAATATTATCATTAGATATTGATATGATGATAATTTTATTATTATTAAATTATATTTTATGTGCAAAAACATTTCCACACTCAGTCGAATCTAGCGATTTTGGTTTGCATTCAGACCCATTTAGCAAATTATTTGTCTCCCCCAATATAAGTATTGTTTTGAAGAAAACAAACGGGTTTAATTCACATTTCATCCCATCCACAATTAAGAACCCCTCTTAACATTTTCCTTTTACATGGACGTGAATTTTCTGATAATAAAATCAAGACCATGTACTTATGCTTTGTTATGAATAAGAATGCAGAAGCTTCTCTCTCATGTCTAAACGCATATTAAGGTTTTGAATCGGTAAATTTTGTTAGAAGCACTTTTAAAAGTATAAAATAAAAAATAAAAAAATGATATAAATTTTTTCATAACTAAAAATAAACTTAATTTTTAACAATATAACTTCTCTAAAAAATGAGATAACATCTATAAATGAATTAATAAAAAATTCATTTTAATTTATAAAAAATTACATTTTATTTTTTTCTTCTTACTTTCTTATTCTAGAAATACTTTTAGAATAACTTATGTCTAAACAAATTTTAAGTCATGGTTAACTAAGTTTTAGTAGTTAATTTTTTTAAAAATTTGATTTTTGTCCTTAAACCTTTGTTTAACTACTTGAAGGTTCCTTTTTTCATTAAAATTTTAGTTTTTAAACTTTTATTTCACTGTTCTTTAACTTTTTATCATTAAGATTTTTAATTCCTTAACTTTTGAAAAATTCAGTTTTTAGTTATTAAAATCTCATTAAATAAATAAAAATAATGTGTTCAAATTTTTGTTGATATTATAAAAATTGAAATTTTTAAAAGTTCAAGAATCTTGTCAAACTAAAATTTAAGAACTAAAATTTTTTATAAAAAAAATTTAACAAAAACTTGATGAATCAAACAAAAATTTTAGAAACTAAAAATTGAATTTCGAAAAAATTTAGACACCGAATTCTCAGTTAACTTATTTGTGTGTGTGTGTGTGTGATGACGAAGAGTTTTGGGTGATATGGATGGATCCTCGTTTTTGGAGGTCGGGCACGGATCCAAACATATATACTAGAATTACGGGCATAACGAGGTCATGCTCCTTAACATCAATGCTTGATAATAGAAACCTCTCTAGATAAATAGAATTTGGATTGTGTCAAATGCTCGAATCCCTGCTAATAGTCCACAAATCTCACATGATGAAGAGGTTGCAGAGACAAGTTGTGAAAAAACGCTGAGAAGAGGTTCGCAAGGGCGGATCTGCAGAACGGATTATCCAATTCGATATTGGGGGCCAACCAAAGATCGAGACTTTCCGCAAAATTCAATTCTTTTATACGTGAATTTTGGGTTTTGAGTTGTGTCGTCGTCTTTGTTTCTTTGAATTTGCAAGTTTCTTGTGGAATCTTGAACCCCGTCGACGATGATTTTCAATTTGAGGAAGGTCGCCACCTTCGACGATTGTGGGAGGTTGTCTGTCATTGTGTTGTCTTTACTTCTCTCATGAACGTGAATTAATTTTGAATTTGGATATGTTATCATAATTTTGGGGGTTTTGAAATAGCCAGAAAATGGTTTTACCTATTACGCACCATTTTGAAACATTTATTTTTTGGTAATTTATAACCTTCAGAAAAATAATCACCGTAAAATATAATTTAAAAATAATAAAATTTGTTACACATCAACATTTAACCGCTAAAGACTACAAACATTGACGTATAAAATATTAGGGACTAAAACTAATTATTTTTTTATTAAAAATTAAAAGTCAAAATTTGAAAAAATTTAAGGACTAAAAATAAAATTAACAAAAAAAATCAAAGTTTAAACATTTGGTCTTTTAAATAAAATAGATTCATCTAAGATATATTTTCTTCATTCCTTTTTAATTGTCAATTTTAAAAAAAAAAATTATTCCTATTTATATATAGTTGATAAAGTTCAAGATTCATAATTACTCTTTTATCAATTTTATTGTTATTAGTCTCATGTTCTATAATTAATTTATATATGCATTTATTATAAAGTAAAAAATTATTATATTTCTTGATTTTTACAAAACAATCTTAAAAAACATATAAAAAAGAACAAAGGTAGTAATAATTTATACACCAAAAATCTAAAATATATTTAATAGAATCGATTATAATTATTATGAATAATAAAACTCTTCTCAAAATATTTTACATAATTGTACAATTAGGATTTGAATATTCAAGATTGAGAGTTCTTAAAAAGATATTTAGTATAAGAATTTTTCTTAATTTCCCAATAATATGAAGCTATGGATGCTTGTTTTAAATGTTTGGTTTATTATATAAATGAAAATATTTTTAAAATATAAAATACAGTATAATTTATATATTAAAATATTTATTATGATTTTTAATTGTAATATAATTTATATATTTAAACATTTTTATTTATTATAAATTTTAGTTATAAAAATTTATTTATTTATTCTATATAATACGGAGCATAAAATATTAATTAATAATATTTGTCCCACATATCTCAATATAGAGATCGTCATGTTTGAAGTTCTCAAATCAAGTTTTGATGAATTAAAGCCCAGGATTCCTCACATTAACCTAGTAAAGTTGCAATTGATTAAGTAGAGTTTTTTCTTCACTGCTTAAAAACCAACATACACATGATCCAACAATATTTCATTGACTTGGTTATAAAAATCACAAACTACATAAAGTTTTCAATCTACCTTTGACAAACTTCCCTTTCAATTTAAACGAACAACCACATTTTTTTATTCTAGTACTTTTGCGGACTAACTTATCTTTGTATGGCTTGTACTTTCCTCCATTTTTACAACCTATTACAACATAGATTTTCCTCCCATTTTTTGACCCATAAATGACAATAACAAATCCAAGACTATTTCTCATATCTCAAACCCAAGTCAACAAATCATCTTGCTTTGCAAAAACTTAAAAACAAAATTATTTCATTCACTAAGAAAACATACCCCATAAAAAACACACAAATATAAAATCAATCATCGACTAATCAACATACCTCATCAATCGTGAAAAGATCGAAAAATTCAGGGTAATTACATTGGGAGGGTCAATGTCCAAACTATTGTTAGGATCGTCATCTTAATTTTTCCAAACCATTATCATCTGCATGTTTTTCATCTACTTGATTTACTCAACCATTATCATATGCTTCTTTAGGATGGTAAATATCATTTTGACTATCATCAATCATGTTTTATCAACAATGTGGCATTATAACTTCATCAAAAATAAAGGAATTCCAATCCATGTATACCCTACAAAGAACCATCAAGGAAAATTCAGAAATATGGCACACACAAAATTTAGTATAAAAAAAACACACAACAAAATCATGATTTTTTTGTTGTTTGGGTTTCAACACACAACATAATCATGATTTCGCTACTGATTGAGTTGTGACACGCAATGGAATCATGATTTCGTTGTATGCTAAAACTCAGACAACAACAAAATCATGATTACTTAATTTATCATAAAAGCATATTTCTCATAAAAACAAATTTGATCTACTTATATCTTTAAATTAGTAAATTAGATTTAAATAAGTTAATAGGTCTAAATTTTGAGAGAGACGATAAACTAAACGTATATTTAAAATGATGGTACATTAAAAAAGCAAATTAATTATAGGATAAATACTAATTTTTGTCCCTGAAAGTGTGAGACAATGATAAATTGGTCCCTGAAATTTAGTCTTGCGAACAATTTAATGACAAATTGATCAGTAAAGTACCGAGCTATGACATTTATTGCACATTCGAAGATTAAATATGAAATTTTCATTTTTTTAGAGAGCAATTTGTCACTACCTCACACTTTCAAGAACAAAATTAGGTATTTAACCTCAAGTGAATTTGTAAGTTTATTTTTAAAAAGGCTAAAATATGATGTTTGCTCATGTAAAATTACCAAAGTTTGGATTTAGTCCCTGCAAAAATTTTCACCTGTTTTTTGTCCTTAAAAATTAAAATGTGTCACTTTTTGGCCCAGAGCAAGGTTCAGACACCTACAAATTTTAATTTTAATTATAAACACAATTTATAAGGATTAAAAATCACCACAAATGCAGAAAAATCGCCACAAATGTAATCAAACACACTCTTATTAAACTATGAACAATATATTAAAAAAACTTAGTCCAAATTCAATCTCCGAGCCTCCATCTCGTGTGGTGTATTCATGTGCCTGGAGTGCTCTAGCAAACACCAAAGCATCGTGGCCTTGACGTCCATCTCCTTCATTTGATCTAACATCCAAATCAAGTAAATAGAAGTTGTAGGCAACAACAAAACTCAATTGTAAGCATGTCTTTTGTCCATCTCTTTCCTCAGACAATACAACCACATTGTCGTTGCCTTGATTGTTCACTCGCTACAACATCTATGGCAGGAATGGTCCTTTTCTTGACGAAGATTGTAACGTCCTAAATTTTAATTACTTAATTACGTAATTATTTGATTATTTATTCTATGTTATATTTTTTTTTCTTTCAAAATAAATGAAATGAAATTTCGGTAGAAACAATCGAAATTTACAACAAAAGAAACTATATATATAAACATATACCATATTTCATAACTCGTCTATTTTACATTGCTACTTTTCTACTGACTATATTTTACATGCCATAAGTCATAGTACTTCAAACATGTTTATTTATGCACAAAGTTCATAATCCTAGTACTCAAACATAGTATTCGGTACTGTCTCCGTCACTGAGTACGATTATAGGGTCGGTGGCCAGGTTTGGATACATAGGAGCAAACTGAGAGAACGGATCGGATGGGTCAAACTCTTCACTAAACACCGAGATTGGAAAATGGGTGCCGAAGTAGATGTGGGCTCGGAGAACTGGCTGCATAGTGATTACATAACAATTCCTGACTTCATCAAAGTGCCAAGCTATGTGCAGTGCATCAAGAAATATTATGATCGAAGCCATCTAAATTAAAAATAAATTTAGTGAGAAATAAATTTCTCAATAGGCAAATCTAAACCACCAAATAGGTTAGTAGGTTATGAAATAAGACCAAACTAATTCATCAAGTAATTTAACAGATTAGTAAATAAATCAATATCTCTGAGCGAATGTGTAAAATGAATGTATAAATGCATGGAATGAAATGCAATGGTCACAGGTGCACATGGCCTCTACATATGTACATTATGTAGGAATTGATGCGGCCGTCTTACGCTAATCATGCATGAATTTCCATGTATTAGCACCTGATCTCTTGTAATATCATA
>CM023959.1:27489371-27559436 GCA_013407115.1 Glycine latifolia | reverse complement strand
AATTTATATTGATAACATATTATTTTATATAAATACTAAATGTTACAAAGATTCCAATTAAGCCAATAGGTTGTGGGGGTGGCAATAAAGAAAACGTCGATTGGTGGGAGCGTAGACCAAAGAATCATTTTCTTCGCATGAATCTGGTTCTTGAATGGGGGAAGGCACAGATCAAGAATTTTCCATTTTCTCTTAAGCGTGGGTGCAGACCCAATAGAACCCTTTTCAAGTGGCATCGTTAACATCATGGGATGAAAGCAGAAGAAGTTACAGGCAACAACAATGCTGCCGACAATGATTTTGGTGTTGAAGTATAAGTTATGATAGCTAAAGCTAGAGAATCATCGATGAGAATTATGACATTGTTTTGATTGAATTTGTTGTGATGTTGAAGAATTGCTTTTGTGTTTTAGTTGAATTTTGAGTGCGTGGGTTCAGTTTTGGGGTTTTGATGCGGGTGATTTGTTTTGAATTTTTTGTAACTAAAAGTCACCAAAAATAGTTCAACAAATTTAAATATTTTCATCTAGTAATTTTTTACAATTTTTAATTGCTAAGAAGAAAATATCACAAATTTAACTAAATCTTGCTTTGCTCCAAAAAGAAGTTAATCATCATTTTACAAGGACGAAAAACAAATGGAAAATTTTCCAATGACTAAATCTAAACTTTGATAATTTTATAGGGAAGAAAAATATATTTAAACCTTAATAAATTACTACAATTTTAAATTAAGTTACACTTCTAGAAAAACTGAATTAGGTGAATTAACCAAACTTAAGTGTTAAATTTTAAAATAAATTAAGTTGGAATCTTACAAAGTCTAATATAATTCAACTTATTTTCTCTACTACCTTAGCTTATTGAATAATAAGTTTGTTGATCAAATCAAAGCTTTACTAAAATAAAAACTTTTAAATAAATTTAAAAAATGTCCTTTTGGTAAGAATTTTAAAAGCTGAATAAAGATCCTATTTTAATAAAACTAAATTTTTTATCTAGTGAAAAAAAAAACATGCCACATTAGAAAATAGAAAATATATTATTAATTTATGTTTTGTTTTTAATCATATATATAAAGAAAAAAAAGAAAAAAAAAATCATATTAAAAATTATCCCTAAGTCCATGGACACATACATAAATACAGGGATGGATCCAAAACTCTCCAAGGGACTTGAATATTTTTCTTCTTCTTTTCAAATTATTTAAATATATAATTTTTAATGATTACTAAATAATAAATTCCATGAATAATTTACCAGTTTTAAACATAAAATTAAAATTAATTTTTATTTAAAACAATAAAAATGAATAAAATGTAAAAAGAAATTTCATCAATTAATCAGTCAACTAGTATCGTGGACTTAACCGTTTCTCTATTCATATTCCTTAACAAAGTTCTCTATGTGATCCAAGAGCACATAATAGTTGCAAAGTCTACTATGTGATCATGCATTAAATCAATTACTTTCAAGACAAAAAATTTAAGACTTAATGATGATGCATTGACATTGCAAAAAATATTTATGTTATCATTCAATCACAAATCACGATTGGTACGATTTTTAAGATAATTTTTAAAAATTAAAATTTTTTATCATAAATTATATTTTAATGATTGCATGATAGTTGTTTTACATTGGTCCTTTTTCTCAAAATTTAAAATAGAGAATATTTTTTATTAGCAAAAAAATAATTTCATTGAGGATTTGGATGAAGGATCCAAGTGGTACCCACTCTTACAAACTTACAAACATCATCTATAGTTGCTAAATTACGTCACCCAAATGATTTCAACCTAACCTATATAAAAGTTGTAAACATATATGCTGCCAATAATAGTGAGAACGCAACCCCATAATAGACATGTAGAAGACAAAAGGAATTCCCATTGAGACTATTTGACTATCTACTCCCCACACATATACATGGTATGTATATATATATAAGGTGCTGAGAGAGGGGGGCTAAGGTCTCTGCTCGCCCTGCACTCCATTTGTCCTTGCATAAATGAACATTAGAGATCATAACATATATCTAAACATGTTGACAAAGCATGTATATGTATCAAAATATCATGCATCAAAGTAATTTAGAGAAATATAAGCAATACATATTATGTCATAATTGTCAAAAGCAAGAAAATAAACTGAAAATAGGAAAAAACTAAAAGAACTAAAAAATAGACAAAAACAAATAAGTTGTTCATGAGGAGGTGGATGACATCACAAGGACAACTTGTCAATTTTGGTTTGGCTATAGAGAACAAACAACTAATGAATCACACATAAGTTGGTGAAGGTGAAGGTGCAAAAGTGGATGAAGGAGTTGCTAGAGGAGCTTCAACAGCCTTGTAGATCACTTTTGAAATATTAAGAGGTGAAACACTTTTTCTCCTTAAGCTTTTGTTTATTTTTCATTTGGTCTTCCCCATCATCAAAGGCTTCATTAGGCTCAATGTCAAGTAGTTCACCTATATGTTGTAGAGTCTTCTCAACAAGCTCATCAATCTCTTGCTGCTTAATATCCTCGTAGTGCTTATCACCCAACCTCCAGAGTTTTTTTTCCACATTGTCATACACCTTTTGTACAATAAACCCTGGATGATCCTTACGTTTTGGAAGTTGTTTGTTTTGGGGAACAAAATGCACAACACACTTATGCATAACAGCCTCAGCATGAACATCATCATAATGGAAACTATAAAATAACTCCCTCGTATCACACGATTTCCAGTTTCCACCACTTTTTTTCTCAGCGTCTTCAGGACGATAAAACCATTGTCCCATCACTACCACATTTCCATTATTTCCTTGTGTAATGTCCTAACAACAAGAAAACATAAAATAATAATAATAATAATAAACTCCTTTAAAAGGGGCAAAAAAACCTTTATAAGATCAATGTAGCACAAACAAGTATTGATAAAGGGAATAGTAATTATATATCAGGCACAAATCAATCGAATTGATTAAACTCTTTTTATCTAAAATCACAATCAATAGGAATTGAAAAGGGGAAATAAGAGTACCTTAATAATTCCAACATATGGCTTTTGGCCATTTTCCTCAGGTTTAAAAAGAACATGATCCCCCTGCAAAAACAAAATTAAAATTGGAACTAGTTTTCAATCTTAAAATCCCTAAATTGTGAAAAATTAATGAGAAAAAGGAATTTACAATAGTATATTGGATGCCATTGAATTCGAAGGAGTCATAGTGCCACTTCTTGCTTTTCCCTTTTCCCGAATACTTAAGAGGCTCGCCAATAGGCTTAGCGTCCTCCACAGGACGAGGCAATTTTGATATCTCTTCTTTTTCTTGTTCGTCTTCATCATCGCTCAGTACCAACTGAGTACGACGTCGATGATTCCCCATTTCTAATTGTTTTTGGTTACTCACGCCCTCGATGAGTATACTAGTCAAGCCGAGTCACATACATACACATACACAATGTATACAAAATCCATGTCACTCATCTCACTTAACCCATGGGTAAAATACTAACTTTACCTAAGATTATTCTCTTTAAAAGAAAAAATTAATTTATATATGTATTTAATTTTTACTATAAATAAGATGCAGTTTAATGTTATTTTTAAAAACAAAACTATGAATGGGGGCAAAACATGAGAATTTATTATGAATCAGTGCAAAACATGAGAATTTAATTTTAGAAAAATAATTAAATTTAGATTATATTAAATGTCAACGATAAGGGTTAATAAAATTTGAAAAATAAATCATTTTTATTATACCAAATGTCAATGGTAAAAATCAATACAATTTGAAATATATAATTAAGCAATATCATAAATGCGATGATACTATTTATATATGAAATTTTATATAATTTATATATTTACAACCAAATAATAATAATTTGCTAAAATTTTAAATAATGTATTATATACAATAAAATATTAATTAATACTTAAAGATGTAAGATTATGTAAATGTGATTTATGAGAACTTAAAATTTAGAGTAAATTACATAGATTTCCCTTGAGATTTGCACATATTACACTTGGTACCCTTTCATTTTAGAACATTACTTTTAACCCATTGTCCTAAATGGTGTTAGCTTCCACTTGGTTATCTAAAAGAAAGAAAAAAAATCAATAAATTTTTTTAAATAATCCAAACTTGCCCCATTCATTTAAAGTTGATAGATTAGAGGTAGGGGTGGTGTTGTTTGTCTAACTTTCTCCCAAGGTTTCTCCTTCAACTTTACTGAAGTACTTCCCCAAATTCCCTTTGACCAAGTCTTTGCCAAATGAAGATCTGATCCTCCCCACCCTTGGCTCACCCTCAATGGCATTGTTGTTACCCTCATCAACGTCTTCTTCCTCAACGGAGGTGGATGATCTAGTTTGGGGTTCTTACTCCTTTGTGTTTCCAGGATCATCATGGAAGCTAGAAGAAAGCCAAAGGATGGGGGCGTTGAAACTCAAGAACCCACTTTGCCCAAAATCTCGTGCATAGGACAAATCAAGCACAAGAAGAAGCAAATTAAAAAAGAGGCACAATGTGTGCTAAATATGTAGGCACAAGAAGAGATTAATCTATGGAAAGGATAAATCTCCTTTACTCAAATTGTAAAAAAATTCCTCTTGTTTTTATTCATTTCTTGGATTGCATAATTGAGTGATGACCTTATTTTTGTTGGTCTTGTCATGTTGTCTTTAGGAGAATATGACATGTGTCATATTCTCCTTATAAGACAACTAGACTTTACAAATCTAACAAGTTTAAGGAAAATATGAGATCTATCTTGTTCTTCTTTCAAACATAACACAATCATATTATCATAAAGTCACTAGTCAAACTAATAATTTTGATCCCAATCAATGATAAAAAAGATTCATACCAATAAATTGTTTTAAAACAAATCCATATTAGTATTTTATTTATAAAAAATGACTCAAATTGGTCAATCAACTTGCCTTCTCATGTTAAAACTAACATACTAGCCTAGTCATGTTCTAATTGGCTTTTTACCAAACTAACTTTATTCCACAAAAATCTTTTAGGAACCTAATTGATGAGAAAATAATCTTACTATTTCAAAAACTATATTGAGTTATCCCACATTTTCCTTCTTTATGTATAAAAGACTTAATATTCTTATAATTTAAATACATAATCACTTTTATATACTTTTATTGTCATCTTATAATTATATTATTTTATTTTCATTTAAAGATTTAGCTCAATTAACATATTATAAGATATGCTAGGTTATTTATAGGTGTTATTATAAAAAAAAATTCCTTAAAGCATAATTTTCAACCCTCCACTAAAATTTTAAGAACTAAGCTCACTCTAATAAAACTCCTATTATTTCTATACGAGATTCTCTTCTCTTACCATACCCCTATTCATATTTACAAGTGAATTCTTAGATAATTGCTTACTAATTATTTCTTACATCTCCAAATATCACCTCTTTCCAAAATTGTTGGTTCATGCATAGCAATAGTCATAAATTTTCCTTATCAATTGAATTTATTAATGACGTGTTTGGTTTCACTTTTCTAATGTGATTTTCACATTTAACTATAATTATAGCTTCCACGTTGTCAGTTCAATTTTTTTTTTGTTTGTTACTTTTTGATAAGTTTCCAAACATGCGATAAATCTAAAAATCACTCAATTAATGTTTATTTGAGTTCCCCGTCTCAACACACTCAAATGATAATGAAATATTCTCATTCCATCTCAGCAAGTCTCAAAGGTAAGGGTGCAAGGATTGATTCAATCCGCAAACTTACGCTTACTATTTACACCCTCATTATTTCTAAGTACATCCATACTCCCTTTCTACCATTATACCATTTTTCTTAAATAAGTACACCCTTTTTGCTTTACGAAAATGTTTTTCCAAAATTTTAGATATCTATTCTAGAAATGTATCTCAGGAACTATGATTCACAGTTCCAAAGACATACTTCCGAAATAGGTATATAGTTTTTAATAAAATATCACTTAAAAATTAAGATAGTTGAGGAGAAAAAAAGATGATAAAGGTTTATTTGATACCTATGCTTGTTAGTATTATTTTTATCCTATCATTAGTGTTTTTTAAATCCTATCTAAAATCTTTTAATCTTATATTTATTACTCTTTAAATCCTAATTTTAAACTATTTTCACCATATATTAATTATATAATACTACGTTTTCATCATTATTACACAATATTTTGTGTTTTTCTTCATGTAACACTATGTTTAAAGGTACATTCATTATTAACTTCATATATTATACACTTTAATTGCAAAACAAAGCTTTTGATGATGATTTTTTTTCCTTTAAGTGCGTTCATTCATTTTCTAATCCAAGTTTACGTCAACGATTTAGTATAACATCCAAGGGGAAAAATTTATTCCAAATTGGCACTATGGGGTCTATTAAAAAGTAATCTAAGATCCCAATTTGAGATCTACCACTAAAGATGCTCTAAGATCCTTAATGTATAAAAGTTAAAAAATCTGACACTAGTTTTGAGCAAAAAAATAACCGATTTAAATTTTGCAAGTATGAAAAATAAATAATTTTTTTACATTGACAGATTCTAAACATTTTTATATTTATGAGGACGAAAAATATATTTTTAGCCTTTTTAAATCAAAATTGTCAACATAGATGACTTTTTACTGTCAAATGCTTAGACAATATATTTGGGGACTGTGCAGGTTCTAGAAACAGAAGGGAGACATGTGTAATTTTCTTAAATCTCAAGAGAGACATGTATATGTTTTTCAAAAGGAGGGGAGACATATCTAATTTTCTTAAACCTCATGTGACACATGAGAAATTTTTAGAGGCAATTAACTTTTAAAAATAAATAAATTTTAATTGTAATTTAAAAATGAAATACTGGGTAAACGAGAAAAATAATATTATCACATAAACTTATATTTTTTGAGAAAAAAAAATTGAGGTGGTTCCATGTGACATGGAACTTAAATGAATAAAGATTTTTTTTAATATTTAACTATATTAGAATTAGAAAACCAATGACTATAACCAGTGGCGGAGCCACATTGAGACCAGCCATGGCCTTGGCACTACCTAAAAAATAAAATTTACAGTAATTGATTGGTAGAATTTTTTTAATAATTATATATACTTATATAATTAATTAGGGTTAAAATTTTACACTACCTAAAATTAAACTTTGGCACTACCTAAAAGTGAAAGCTGGCTCCGCCACTGACTATAACGCATTTGACAACACAAGTTGAATTTGAGAGAAAAAAAGTTCTTGAAAAAGGATAAAGAGCCTTAGTTTTGAACTTTGAATAAGTTTAAAAGGATTAGTCTTTTAGCTAACCAAAACAATCAAAGCTTATAGAGATAGTTGGGGTCCTACCGAGGAACTAAAGACCATAATTATTGTGGTTAAAAAATATTAGAATTAATAGAGTAAAAAATATCAAAATTAATAGAGTCAATTTTATATCAATCTAATTCTCGAATAATAATATGTTTTTAAAATAATTATTTAATATGTAAAAACAAGGATAAATAATCAAATTTATCCTTGAAAATGTAACATAATGATAAATTGATATCTAAAAGATGAAAAATATAAATTAAGTCTCTAAATATCTAAAAAATCAATCTTACCGTTAAATTTGTGAGATAATTTTATAATTAAGTTGTAATGTTTAAAATTAATTTAACAATAAATTATATTTTTTAATAATCAATTTGATATTAAATTACAAAATTCATAAACCAATTTATGATTAAATTATCTATAAGACTAATTTATTACCATGCAAATAATAAATTTGAATTTTTTACCAGATCAATTTGTTGTGTTTCTACTTTCATGAACATTTGATTATTTATTATAAAAAAAAAAAAAAAATCATTTCACGTGGTTTATCAGGTAGGACTGTGTTATTGAAGAGTAGAGTCAGAATCCGTATCATAGCAAAACGCACACGTTAGGGGGCGGCGATGGGTGGGTCATCGGAGGATTTCTCGGTGGTGGTGCTGGCGTCTGACCTCGGCGTCGATGCACGACCCTTCCTCGAACACGACCAACAGCAACAAGAAGAAGAGAATTGGCACGACTGTTCCCAGTACCTCTCCCCCGACGAGGACTTCTCCGATCTCGATCAGTTGCAATTCCTCCGCCTCCAAGGCTCCGACAAAAACTCCAATCGCATTCTCCGCATTGTCGGCAAGTACTTTCCCGGTACTCCTTCCTCAACTCAACCAATACTCGTAATTTCATGTGTTATCGATTTTGCTTCTCATACACACTTTTGCATGCTATTCAATTTAGTTTTCGCCATTTTCCTGCAAAAACATTAGGTTTCAACACTTCAAATTATTCTGAATCACTAATTCTTAGTCTGTTAAGCCTATCATTTCACCTTCTTAGTGTGCCTCTCTGCCTGAAAAAAAAAACAGAACAAAACTCTAGCTAGGTCTCAAACAAGAAAAAGAAAATGAAAGTGAGTAATAAAAGTTCTGGTGATAAAAAACCGTGCTGTGTTTCTCTGAGGAGCTGTTTTGAAATTTGAATCACTTAATTTTGGTGCTGAAGTGCTTTCAAATGGTGTGCAGCAACCGTTGTGAGTGCAGAGCGGCTGAAGAGGTATGTGTTCCACAAAATTTGCAGTGAGTTGCTAGAGGGGCCATTCTGTATTGTTTACATGCACAGCACCGTTCAGAAGGAGGACAATTCCCCTGGCATCACCATCTTGAGCTGGATCTATGAAGAACTTCCTACTAATTTCAAGGACAGGCTTCGAACTGTGTATTTCGTACACCCTGGCTTTCGGTCCCGGCTGGTGATAGCTACTCTTGGCCGCTTTATCTTAAGCAGAGGGTAGCTCATCTATTCAATATATTCTTAACACAAATGAACATCCAAAAGCATTCTACTTAGGAGTATCAGTTAGGTCATGTTTGGATAAACTTCTTTCAAAGAGAAGAAAAATAAAAATAAAAAGTAAAATGAATAAAGCTTCTTCTATAAGTTTAAATCAGTTTATGCTCTTTAGCTTTTGAAGAAGTTAGATGAAAGAGTTCCTGTCAAAATTGAAGTGCATAAGTTGATTTTAACTTTTGAGAAACCTTATTTTCTTAATCTATGAGTACTTATTTAGAAGTTTATCCAAGTAGGACTATAGTCATCTTGCAGTGGCTATGATTTTCATCAACAAAGCGCATGTTTGGATTGACGTTAGGGCAGTCACAACCTGCGTTTCCAAAAGTATGACCTTTGATACATCTGCAGTGAAGTAGCATCGTACCTTGTGCTGCCGCAAGTTCACCACAGTACAAACATGTGCTAAATTGGTTGACAGTTGATCCATTGCATCACTTTTTACATATAATCCCTTTTTGTTTTTTTGGTTTGCTTGCTGACTTTGTTGTTGGTTTAGAGTATATTGGAAGATCAAGTATGTAAGCCGGCTTCAGTACCTTTGGGATGATATAAAGAAAGCAGATATTGAGATACCAGATTTTGTGAAAAGTCATGATGATATTCTGGAGAATAGACCACTCACAGATTATGGCATTGAACCTGACCCCTTTCACTTGACTGGGATTCCTTCAACTACCTACTCGTTTGAAAAGTACGAGGAGAGATGGGCGGGAAGGAATTATGTGTCTTAGTATGTGTGTTGTCCTGTCACATGATGAACTCGAAACCTTTGTATAGAATGACTCTAGTATTGTATTTGTATTTCTTATAGTCTCTTCTTTGAGATTGATTTTTTGTTGAGTTAAACTTGACTGTATGAATAGGACTACATGTTTTCTATGCCATAAGAAACTTGTTTCTGTAGATTGATGTATTAAAGTTTTCAAACATTCCTTGTTCATGTTGACATACTTGCATGAGTTGCTCCCCCCTTAATTAGTTGTGTGCTGTGCACTGCACGATTATCACCTTCTCTCCTGAGAGCTTTTGAAAATATAAAAAAGACATGCAGCTGGTATTACTGGAACTGGTTTGGCAGGATATTACGTCTACATGCATCTTCTTAAGCATTGTATTCTGTCACCGGAATATGTATGTATTTTGAGGTATTAGCTTTGCTTGAGTACAATAGTCTTGTTATTTTTCCCTCCATGAAAAACTGAGTCTTTAAACATGACGCTAAAGCCTAAAATGCTCAAAATATCGTTGTTTCAAAAACTAGAGCGGATAGTGACAGGTCAATTTGACCGGTTGGATCAGAATTCAGCAACGAGTTTGGTCACTACCATGGACTACTATAAAAATTGAGTAAAAAAATGGTGTTAAATTAGTCAAACTAGTCACAAAGTGCTTAAAATTGGGCAAGGATTTTTATGAGAAAAATGGTTTGAACAGTTTTCTTAATAAAAAAATTAGTTTTTTTATTTTTTTAAAATGTCAGTTCTAACACATTTTTAAAATAAAAAGGTTTGCACATTATTATTATTTAACTATTTATTTTGAATTTTTCATCTTTTAATATATGAAATGCGATTTTTCTGTTAATTTAATTTTTAAATAAATTTTATAATTTTATTAGTTTATTATTTTATCATTGGTAGTACATAATATTAAAAAAAGTATTTAATTGTCGTCAACTAAAAGTCTAATACCTTCATTGGGCAGAGTTAAAATATATAATAAAACAAACAGGAAAGGAGTACCACTCTGTTTTAAAACTAGAAAAATACAACAATGGTTTTTAAATATTAATTTCGTCCTTGAATAATATAAATACTTATGTACAACACTAACCTTAGATGGAGAATATTCGAAATAGAGTCCTGGAGAGTTAAGCTCAAGTTAGTATTTACAAAAGAAAATAATGTTTAGAGTAGGAGAGTTCTTTAATTTGGCTTATTTATTGGATTCTTATTAAGTTAGAGTGATATTTCTTGCATGATAAAACATGAATAGGAAGAGTATAATAAGGCTATTAATAATCCAATTTTGGATACAAGTAATAATATCAGCAAAAGAACTTTCTCTTGTGCTTCCAGACATGATGAACTACACGTATTCTTGTATGTCAAAAGGGTAATTGATTCCATAAAAGACGAGATCGGTAAATTAAAATTTATTGAAATGTAATCCTTGATCTATAACGTCTTTTATTAGCGGATTACATCCATGATTCTATCCATCACATCCATATGAATCTAGAAAGATAGAAGGAAAATTCTCGAGCCATGAGAAACGATAGTTTCTACCTGATAACATTGTATCAACATGTTTGCTTTAATTATTTGTGTGGGCCTAAGTAGTTTTAGTGAGACCCAACACAACTACTTTTGTGATTTTAAGTTTTAATATATATTTGTATAAAATTTTCATCGAATATGTAAATATTTATTCTTACAATTTAAATATTAATATATATTAGTTAAAATTTCCATTTTTTGAAGCAAATTTATATATCCCCACAAAACCTCAATCAAACACAAACTGTTCGCATCAAAGTATATTATTCACTTGGGTTGCCGATGCACTTGTCAAGAAAAGCCACAAACATAACTTACAGAAACTCAATCTAGATTTCTAAAACTTGTACACTCTAGAATCAACCACAAGTTACAGCTTAATTGTTTGCATTTGAAAATTATTTGGCATCTCTTCATTTTTTTAACACAGATATTGTATAGCACCTAACCTACAGAGGCATTTCCTAAGCATTCTTACATGATCCATACCAGCGCGGAAACCCTTAGCAATGGCTCAGACACATGCTTATTTTGCTTTCTATGGGCATAAATTTAAAAGTCTCATATTGATCCTTTAAGTTGGGAACAACCTTAGTCCAACCCCATTTCTATCAAGTCAAAGGATCAGGATCCTCATGGCCCCAATTTAATCAAAGGTGAGGAACATCAAATTTAAATACCAACAAGAACATCTAATATATGTCTAAGAATTAAATGAAACTAAGCCCGTTGTTAAGCTAATAATAAACGCTAAGTCGCTAACAACCTAGGAAAGAAGCAGTAACAGTCGTTGTTAATATGCCAATATAGCTCTCTAGGCTCTAGCTAGAATTGTAGTTCAGCAGCATTCATCACAAACCCAGCAGCAACACAGAGCAAAGAGGCTGCATCACCAATAATAATTGCAATTGCAACAGGAATAAAAAGAAGTAATATTAGTGTTTAAGCAAATTAATTTGTTTAGAAGCTTTCTGATAGATTATGCTGATCTGATCCAACTCCAATTCATTTGTCTAGTATTCTAGACTTCTAGTGAATAGTTTGTGGTGTATATGGAAACTTTTGTCCATATCTATTAGCTTAACAAAAAAAGAATTGAATTTGTGTTTTGTAACTTTTGTTGGTTCATGTCTTAGTTAAACAATTATAAACTATAGTATATCTCGTTACATTCCATGCATTGCATGCAGGCTAAGCACATGTATGTGTGTATTCACCGAAAAAAAGAAACAAGTGTACTAATAATCACTATGCGATTCGCTAGAAGCTTACCATCCCTCAATGAATCCTCTCTTCTTTAAACCAAAAAACAGCTTTCTTTTGGCCGGGGGTTTCTCAGTTTGGTATCCTGAAATCATGCGAAAATGAAAAGGAAGTTCTATAAGAACTTCAAATTAAGTAGGTTGTGTTTGTGCATATTTGTTAGTGAGAGGTGTGTTGTGTATAGGGGAACCTGGGGGAGGCTGGTTTCCCTGTGTCTCTGGCTTCTGCATTCTGGAGAATCAAGTTATGTGTGTCTGTATTGAATGATACTGTATAATAGTGATCTTATACTCATCAATATTTGTGTATAAATACCTCGTGCAGTGACACTATATATAAAATGGGGGGAGAGGATTTACTATGCCAAAGGAAGGACACCTCCATACTATAAACATGGATTTGATACTTTTTATTTCTCTAATTTTTTTTTTAATCATGTCATGTTATTTATTATATCTATACTTCTCTTTTATCTTTTTTATTCTAGGTGTCAATTAATATTGAGGATCAATACAGGTTAACACAAGTGGTTAAAGATTTAACATGAATTTTTGTTTTTTTAGTGTGGATTCGAATCTTCTAATGTCACTTTTCTTGTTTGGTAGACAATTCTTCTCAGAAAAATCTCTTATCATTTAAGAGTTAGTTGAACATTTACTATTCAGTGGAGCTGTTTGCAATTCAAACTTACAATAATTAATTTTTTAGGTGAACGATGAATCTTTATTAGTAGTCTCATCCCAACATATGATTGATATTTGCCTAATAATATTAAAGTGTCTCCTTATTTTATCATTTTTAGTAATAAAAAAATTATATGTTAAAGTGTCCACCAAAGTTTTCATTTACTATATAGGCTATGTAGGTGACTGTCATAAAAAACCCTGTTTCATTTTTTGGCCTATGGTTTTGGTGGCACATTGTGAGCAATCTTTTCTTGGAGGGTTTACTGCATAATCGTTAATAAAGTTTAATATTAATGTAGAATTTTTTATATTGTCAATTAATTAGAATTTATATGTGAGATAAACTTTAAAGTGGTCATTATAAAAGTAATCAGACTTATTTCGAATTCTTTACTCTCAATTTATATAATATTTACTTTTTAAATATAAAAATCTTTATCTTTTGAAAGTCTGTTGGCTAACTCTTCACACGGTCTTTTGTGAACTTTACTTGACTTTATGGAGTGATTGTTTACATAAACTTTTGAAAGGCCACTTTCAATTTAAACTCCTTGGAGGCTTCCTTTGAACTTTTCAGTTTTCACTGCATCTTTCTGGTCCATAATTGGATTCCTAATAGAGAAAAAAAAAGGCAGAGAACACACGCTGAGACTGGATTGAAAGACAAATCGAAATTTTCACTCTATTAGATTAGAAAACAAAATAAAAGGAGCCCTCTTATTCTTTTTTCTGATTCTTAATTCCATAATTTGGATCCTTTGCTTATACCAGAGGAAAAAAAAAAGCAGTGTACCGCACGTTATAGAAGAATAAAGGCACATATAAATGCCAAATAGACGCGATATATTGGGTTACTTTGTCAAACATTTTATACTTATTTGCGTATCAAAGCCAATTTAGATGGACAATCAATTTTTTATGAAGAATATATCCCTTACATCGATGGGGAAGAATTATTTTTACTTTGTCTTTATGATTAAATTTTCTGTGGGCAGAATATGTCAATAATTAAGACATGATTTTAGGATTTAATAGGTGGATGGTGTTTTGGGGAGGGGTCAATTGAGATGGAACAGATTTGGGAATTGGGATTAGTACCCATGTACCATGTAACATCATTTACAATGCAGATCTAAAGCAGATGTCTTCATATCCAATTTCTACAATTTCCGTGTTGCTTTGACTTTAACATTGATATGGTTCTCTTATATCTAATATATGTCATGGAAGATCTTAATAAATGTTTTTAGACTCGGATCGATTCAATCGGTCTGATTGGTCGGACTGTAATCCGGGACCGGACCAGATCGGGTTGCACATTGGATTGATCGTGTCAACGACTCGCCTAAACCCATTCGACCCGGCCGAGTAGTGGTCGACCTGCCAACCCGCCAACCTGGACCAGGTCAGCATATCCCTCCTAGAAGCGAAACGGCGCCGTTTTGCACACAGCGCAACGGCTCTAATCCTCCAACCTCCAAGGATCCAACCAAGCCTCTAGGGTCCAACTCCAAGCCGTTCCGTCGCGCCGTGGTGCTCAGCCTTCGTCGTCCAGGCTTGGTCGCGCCACCGGTACAGTTGGGTATTGGTCGGGATCGCACCGGAGTGAGGTTAGGAATGGTGGTGGGTGGCAGATCTGGGTCGTTTCCTTCCTCGTCGCCGACGACTCCACTCTTGACAACACTGCTAACAACTACGATGAAAAAGGAGTTAGCCTCCGTTGACGGAGGACGTGAGGAGGATGTTCCTGTCATCGACTTGGGTTCTCAAAATAGAGCCCAGATTATTCACTAAATCGGCGATGCCACACTTGACTGTAAAAAAGACAACGATCTTGTTGCTATGCAGGAGCTAGTGTTTCCTTTCACCTTGATTGTCAAAAACTTTGAAAAGGCTTAGGCACTGGGAGGAGCCACACTTGACTGCGTATTTCTTGGACTTACCTATACAATTATTTATAGGTAGATTCTCACCTCATTTTTTTTATTTATGCTATTAATGGTTGTTGTCTTCCCAGTCACAAGCCAGCCCGATGATCATATGTTAGTAGCTAGCTTTCTATTTTTCCTTCTGAAAGATAATTGCTTATAATTTATTTATGGCTATTGATTAGTAGAGGTCAGTTTCCATGGATAGAATGGTTTCATTGGTTTCTTTTTTCTTTTCTGTTAATTTATTTGGTAACAATTTTTCTCATTGAAGATTTATTAATTTATTTATTTATTTATTTTCCAACAATTTCCAATCGTTAATTTTTAAATTTGGACCTGGGTTTGAGCTTAACTACTTGATCCATTTATCATATCCTGATGTAGCAATAAATTGTTGGTTGAAAGTATATTTCATATAATATAGGAAAAGTGGTTAAACGACAAAATGGCTGGGTTCTGTAGATGTGAAAACACTTAAGACTCCATTTCTTCATGCACCTGACTGTAATAACAACAGTTTAGACCTTCAGAAAATGTGAGGACCATATAAAATGTGGTGTACTTTCCAAGCTCTGAAACTTATATTCTTAGCAACTTTTGGTGAACAATGAATCTCATGGCGAATAACATCTCTAAGAATATTGTTTTTAACTGAGCTCAGTGACATCATGTAATTCATGTAGATGACCTCACTTAGTGGAAAGCTTTTATTGTTGTTGGTGGTGATCAATGAGTATGAGTCTTCATAGATACTAAGGTAGTTTTGGTAATTCGTTTTGAAGTCTTTATGAGTAGTAAGGATGGATAATTTTATGGGGATATACCATATTTCCAATGGTGATATGGAGGAAAAATGCCTGATTATCATGGAAAAATTTATGACATTCTACTCACAGAAACAGTTTCATTGTTTACATTCTTGGGATTTAAAATCTTTTGGTTGGTGATATATGGCTTCCTTAGAGGACCATGCTTTGGACAAACATATTTATAGCATATGTGTATTGCAAACTAATTGATGATCTAGCTAATTTATTGAGATTATAGTGTGTGTGTTGTTTTAGAGAAAATTATGATTTGTAAATACTTTTGAATGATATTTTTAGGACTCTATGTTATGAAATAATATTAATTTGTGATTTTTATAAATATATTAAGACATTGTCATGTGGGTCAATCGGTTCGACCACTGACTTAGTCATGCGGGTCAATCAGTGATCCATCGGTTCAACCACTGACCCAGAGACCTAGTATCCTGACCGGGTCAGTCACTGAGTCGGTTTTTAAAACTATGATCTTAATAATCTAATTTTGATATTGTTTCTAGTTGAATCGGGTAAGTATTTAAGGCAATCACATATATAAATAAGGTTTGAATGTAAGATTTGTCATAAAACTGAATCTACGTGTTCTATGGTCATATAATATTAGATATAACAATTAAATTTGAACTCGATCATAGGATTTTTTCTTTTTAATTTCAATTTGCATTTGGATTTTTTTTCAGTTTACAAATGGGAGTCAATGTCAAGTTGATGCAAATCCTCTTCCCCAAATCAATCTTTCATTGTGTATTATAGATAAGAATATATTTTCAAACTCGTATTTTTATAACTATTAAAAGTATAAATTAATCAATATAATAATTAAATAAGTTAAATTATTATGATAATTGAATAATAAAATTGAAATTACATAATTTATTAAAAATATAATTTAATTCTTGAAGTTTTTATTTTTATAATTTTTATTATTTATTAATTTTGTATATAATTTACATAGAAATATACTAAACAAACTGATATATAATTTATTTATAATTATATATAAGTAAACTAATGTCTTTTGTACAAAAAAAGGGTGATCGAGTGTCCTCCAAATTTTCCCAATCTTGATGAAAATGAGATTAATTTTTTTCTTATCATTTTTATTATTATTTTTCTAAATTTACCTTCAAACCCATCTAAGTGTTGTAGAAGACAGAAATAGGAACAGTCAAACTCAATTCAAATCCGTCCAAGTTTTTTTCTTTCTTTTTTATCAAGGGTTTGCTACCCAAAGAGCTTAGACACTGGTAAAAAGGACTCCACCATATGTGTTCCTGGGTGGTAAGGGGTCGACAACTTATTTTTGTGTGGGCTAGATCGAGGTAATATGCTGGGTGGTATAACTATAGAACCCAACTTAATGCTTGAGAAGTATGGACCGGTCAACCCGAATTATCAAGCTTGGTGGTATGTGATTCACTAGGTTTGTGTTTTGATGGGCTGTGTTCTTCGTTTTTTTTTTTTGGGTTTGCATTTTGTAACAAGTTTAAGCTTAGTTAATAAACTTAGAGTTTATGAGGAATGTTGAAAAAGATTAAGGTTATTAGTTTATTGTTAAGGGACTAGTATAGTATATTAAGACAAATATTAGAGAAACACTCTCTAACATATTCTTTAAAACTAGTGGTAAACTTATGCTTGTTTGAGGGTAGAAAAATGTACCCCTCAATTTAATAAGTTCACATGTATTTTTCTTAAAATTTTATATTTGTACCTTTTAATTTTATGTGTTTGAACTCCTTAACTTATTATCATCTAAGGATAAATAAATAAACCTCCTTAATTAATAAAAATGTATATATTCATCCTAAAATTGTATATTTTACATCTTTTATTTTTATGTGTTTAATCTCCTTCCTCATTTTTATGTATTAAATTTATTTTTGAAAATAGTTTTTTCCATTGACATGGGGTCATAGATTTGTCATTGTTTCAAACACATTCTTTTTTATTGTTGAAATTTATTGAAAATCACAAAAATCAATGGATCTCGCATTATATTTAATGATTATTTCTCTTAATTTTATAATTTTCAATACATTTTAACCAATAAAAAGATTGTATTAAAAAGTGTGTCGTTATCACTGTTCATGGTACTCATACTTGATATGGTTATTAGGATAAATAAGATTTTTATTCTTTTAGTGTAACAACTCATTATGAATATCACATAATACGTTGATAGTCTTCGTTCTTTTTCTCGATCTTTTTTTTCTAATCCTAATTGTTCATTTTTTCTTCTAATTATTGTTAAATATTAAACACAGCACAGTTACATGCATATCTCATTTTGGGTTATTAAATTTTCATTTCTATCTTTCTTAACTTTTAATATTGCTAACTTTTTAAATTTCAATTTTTATTGTTTTTTATCAAATTTTAAATTAATGGAAATAAAAATGCATTCACTTTAATAATTAAAAATACACACATATATTTCACTATATGTTTATCTTAATTAGATAAAATAATTGTATATTAACAAAATACATGTTAAGTAGTATTTTTCAATTATCTATAGTTTTATTATTTTCACTTTTATATTCACTAGTTTAATAAAAAAAACATATTTGAGTAATATTGACTAATTAATTTAATTTATATATTTTATAAATTATATATTACAATGTTATGTATACTAACAGTATTATCATATAAGGTGTTTAACTGTTTACAATAGCATAATGAGTTAAATACAAATTTATATAATATGTGATGAATAATTTTTAAAAATAATTTATAATTTTTTATGGAGGTTAAATCCTTTTATCTAATGAAATAAAAAATTATATAAAATAACTAATAAGGAAGAAAATCTGAGTGTTGGAAGTCAATTGAACTAACAATGGTGGATATTTAAAACTTTACCCAACTCAATTTATAAGCAGGTGTTGGAATGATGTTAATCCATAACCACTAGAGTTGAAAAGTCATTTGTAATTGATATTTTAAATAATTTTTAGTATTTTATTTATAATATTTGCCTAAATTGTACTTGTAAATGACATAATATTACAAATCAAATATTTTTATATGAATTATGTGTTAAAAAAAGGTGTTATGACATTTCAATTATTCTACTACGATAATATTTATTTTAATGACACTATTTATATCTTTCATCATATGCATGTTGGACGTTTCTTTTTTATGAAAAATCTTCCCTTTCAATCCACAAAATGTTATCCCTTCTCGAGATTGCCCACTAAGTTTCCTAACACGGATAATAAATTCCAAGTTTTGCACAACTTGATTCACTACCCCAAACCAACTAGTTGATTTTACTAAAGAAAATTAATATATGAAAATCAACTAATCAATTTATAATTTTAAAATCGAATTGGACATCAAACTAAGGTATTGATCAACGTATCAATAATCAAACCGTTAAATCACTAATTAAATTGTATGATATGATATTTATTAAAAAATATAAAACATTCATGATATATAAAATTCATCCTTGCCAAATTTTTTAAAGTTTCAAACCATGCCTTAATCAAAGATATATATATATATATATATATATATATATATATATATGTAACTAAATGAATCAACTAAGCCTTTTGAAAAACAACAAACAAGAAAAAAAGACTTAACAAAGTGCTAACTCTTTGACAAGGGATACAATGGAGGTTTATTTTTATTTATTTATTTGAAACTAAGTATTTTTAAGGAAGAGAGAATGATCTCTGAGTCTAAGACAACAAAAACCTCCAAACTCCATGAAATTTACATTCATTTACCTTGCTTGACCCAAAGAAAGAAGGTAAGGTCTCGAACCTACTATTTGTTAGATGTTATATCTTACTTTGCCCCATTTGATCAATTTTTAAAAGTTAAGATTTGGTTTTGATGAAGAGAAGGAAATAAACAAACAGTTATTAATGCAATATGTAAAGACAAATTAATGTCTTGATTTTGTTAAGTCTAATATATACCACGTATCTACACTATAGAATTTGACCATTAGCAAAGAAGTAGGAATCTAAAAATAGTCAAAAAAATTAAGGATTGAAAAACAATTACACAAATATTCTGTATAGACCATACTTAAAATGACTAATATGTTTCATAAATCTAGTCTTTGTAGTTTTACCAATTGCTCAATAAACTTTAATTTTCTTTCAACATTTTGATTCTCTCTTTCTTGTTCATTATTCTTGTTTTACGATCTTATTTGATTGCTTTAATTTACTTTAATTTTTTCTTCTCATTCCTTCTTTTTGTCACTTTCATCTCGCAAATTTTTATATTCTTTTTCTTTTCAGTATATTAAGTATATTAATTAATTATTTAGGTTATTTCAAACATCTTTTAATTTTCCTCGTACTCTCAGTTTTACAATGTGTATTTTATCATATACAAGTTGTTCGATGATTTCTTGTAGTGTAAATGTTTCATTTTTAATTTAATTGTTTGCTTTTGTTTTCAAGTTTATATTAAGGTATTGTTAAAGAATCTCATTTAGAGGATTCGATTCTTAAGTCTCAAATTTCATATGAAATCATCAGTAAAATATTTAATTATATAGCATCTAAAACTTATTTCACCATCAACATGCATGCATGGAGTCAGGTACTTAATTGCTTCAAAATAAACTTAGAAAATATACAAGCTAGATGAAGAAGGATGGTTTAATAGCTAGCAAGGATATTAGGAGAAACCTAGACAAATGGAAGGGATACAATGTGTTTGAAAGATATAACTGATTTAAAAGAATTTTTCAGCTCGCAATAGATAAAGAAGTAACGTTGCAACTGATGGGGGATTGGAGTAATGGAATTTGGAAATGAAAACGTTTGGTTGATAGAAATATATGATACATATAATTCAGACTATGGTTTTATGCAATGCTGAGATAGATGTATCAGAGCGCTCTGGAGAGTACTCTTCCAACATCTAAACAGTCAAATATAAGATTATAAAGATTTACAGTTAAAAGAAGCTCAATCGGGTATGATATGATAACTATTCCTAATCTGATTACATCCTTGGTTGTTATATTTTGTGTACACGTATATATGTTTTCTAACTGTTCCTTGTATTTCATGAAATAAAATTTCTATAACTCAACAAGAAAAAAATAAACTTTTTTTTTCACTCACAGTTAGTTTTACTTTTTGAAAAATATTTTTGCACTAATTATTACAAATAAGAAACCGGAGTTATATTTTAAAGGAAAAAACAACAAGATCGAGTTATATCAAATTTAAAACGTAGTAACTTCTTATACCAAATATTGTTATGGTGACTAACAAAAATACTACATCATTTTCTTATGTCTGGCAGACAAACCCATTAAATAAATAATTTTGAAGATATCTTGTTGGAGGAAAAGAAAAGTAGTGGACACCACTAATTTAAGGCAAACTAACACAAACACGATAATATAGATTACGGACGATAATTATGAACCAAAGGCCATGTGTTGCATTTACAGATCAGCATTGATCAAACTCAATTAAAATTGTTACATATTTTTTTCGGAGAATTATTGAAAGAGATATGTGGAAGTGGGAAAACCACATCTTTTGCTTTGCATAGAATAAAAGGGCGCCCCGGCGAAGAAGGGAGAATAACGTAGAAAAAAATGGGTATATATATGAAGATATTGATTATTTGCTTTCGACTTGTTACTACTTTCGGTGACCATCCAGGACAAGCTATTACTTAAGCAAAGACCTAGAAATATCAATCTATCCGGGCATATACATGTATTTTAGGTCATTGATGTTCATTGTCTGCTTCACTACTTAACTAACAAACTATACTTTGGAATTCATGTGTGTGTTTGTTTTCATCTTAAATTTTCCAGTATCACGTTGAAATATTAACTAATGTGATTTGTTTAATTTGATATTGAATAATTAATTTTAGATCTGAAATTAATTTTAAATTAAAGTAACTCTAGGAAATTTATGCATTGAATAAAATCGTTAATACTAAGTTTGTCATTATATAATTCAAAATCAATTTTATAAAATCAATTTCATTATCGCCTATCCAAACACACACTGTATTTGTTTGTTAACCGAAAAAGACTTTATTAAATGAGAAATGCTAATAATATTACTCTATTAATCTAACACATTATTGTAACTGAAATCTATTCAAAATCACAAATTTACAAGGGCCTCAATTCCTATAATAATGAGCCTAATTATTAATTTTTTTAGTTTCAAATAAAATTTAACTAGTAGTAAATAGTGTCAAAGGAATATGATAGAGTGTGTTAGTGACACTTTTTCTTTATAAAACCTTTTAGATAAATTAATCAAGGTGAAGAATTTTACTGAGAAAAAGAAGAGAAATATCTTAACAGCAACGTACAAGTTGTAAGTATTCTGGTTGTAGATGCTCATATTGAAAAGCAAACACCGTAAAGGATACCTAGTTAATTAGTAAGCCACTAAGCCATATAGTAATAACGGGTTATGGGACAGATAAATTAACTTCAAAATATTAGTTAACAATACTAATTTTCCATAATTTGTATAGTATTCTGCAATCGTCAAATAAAATTGTACTTTTGTAATGTAGACAGGAAAGAATCATGACTTTATTGAATTTGTAGAATAAGGGTCAAATTTCCAATCAAGTAAATATTGTGTGCAAGAACAAATGAATCGAAATAATGCACAATGTATATTATATTATGTATATATAATAAAAAGAGGGTGAAAAAGACAGGCATTTTGGAAGGAGGAACGACATTAGAATCTCTTTCTTTCTACCATGCATTGATAAGTTCCATCATCTTCACCAGCAAAGCAAAGGTTAGTTCTCCAAATTATCCCACGCCTCATGGCAACTAGACAAGGGAGTTAATTTCTTTACCTTTTGGATATCAGCTAGCAAAATATTTGGGCTTTCTGCAGGTGAATCACGACTAGCTAATGACTCATACACAGCACAGTATCATAACGAATAGTCACTTCCTTACTTTTCATTTAAAATATAAGTAAAAGGTTATGATATTTAAAAATATAATTCTAAATAAGAATTTCTTTCGTTTTTAATTATAAGATTTTTTAATTAATTCATAATTTTTTTAAAATAATTAATTTAATTAATCACATTAAATAAATATGTTAATTATTTATATTATTATTCTAAAATTATTATTATCTTTCTATTTATTTAATTATTTTTCACTAATAATTGAAGAGAATAATTAAATAAAAATATTTAAGAAAAATAATAATTAATGGATCCAGAAATTAAAAAAAAAACTTATAGAAAGAAAAAAAATAATCTTTTAATTACGGAAGGAGAATATTGTACATATTTAATTTTGTCTCTCATTTAAGTTTTATATTTTTATCATATATACATATCTCAAAATTATGTTTAACAAAAATTAAAGAAATAACAAATGCTATTCCAAATTTGTTTTAATAAAACATTTTATTTTTTTTATATCTAATAAACAAGATTAGAAGAAAAATGTTAGTATACTGTAACAAAACTCTCTTCCAATTACCAAACCAAGGACAAGTGTGCATAAATACTATGCATTTAATTACCAAAGGAAAATACATACTATTACTGCATCACAAAAAGAGTAAACGTAATGGAGGGCAACAAGATACGTTATGCACGCCTGGTGTACGTGTTATTTGCACAGGAATCTCAATCTATTTCCCTTCTTTTATATTACAGTATGGACTTCTCATTAAAGAAAATAACTTATAATCTTTTGGCCATTTGTTTCAAATATAACTCAAGTAGAATAAGAACAATAAGGATGACAGGAACTATATGCCATGTTCTATCTTTTAGAGAACATGAGGATTTAAGAAATAGTCAAAACTGCGGCCTCATACATATGTAATTTATTTCTTAATTGTTCATAATTTGTTGTTAGATGCATATTTTTGGAATTATTTCTACCATCTAACGCTAAGTGCAATATAAAACTTCTATTTATAACTTGAAATGAAAAATATTCTTGTTAATGTAAAAGCTATGATAAATTTGTTAATTTTATAATAATTACTTGCAATATTAACAATATAAAAGTGTGTCAACATTAACATTACACTATCATTAAACTCATAATTATGCATGTGATTTTTTTAATTGAAATAATTGTGCATGTGGTTAATTTTCTTTTTCTTTTTCATTTCACATCTCACCTCATGTTCTCTCTCTATAATAATTTTTGTACAAATAAGTGACTGCTAGTGGTGTAATCATTAAATAATGTGATAATATATGCTAATGATTTTATAATTAAATTATAGATGATTCAGAGATTTGTACATATAGGAGTTAGTGGAAAGAGCAATCTTATGAATCTTGTAATCTTGTTTTAGTTTTTTTCCCAAGCAGTAAATAAGCTTTCTTATAATATTTGAATAGTTTTATAATTAAATTTAAATTTATGATACAAACACAAATGTGATAAGAACATGTAAAATCTCTGTAAAAAAAAATATTTAGAGTAAATCACCTTTAAAGTGTATAGTGCTGTTTTTGGGATAGTGAGTAAAAGGAATACTCCAACCCTTTCACAAAATATTTTACATAAAATTTAAAATTTGTACTAAAATTAAAATTTGTCATTTTAACTAGCTTTTTATGCACAACTAGGAATTTGTCAACCACTCAATAAAGCATAAATATATATATATATATATATAGTATTAATACATTAGTCCTTGAAACTTAGGAAATTTTAAATAAATCACTAAAATTTTCAACAATTCCAACTAAGTCCTTAAATTTACTATTTATTATCATTTTGGTCCCTAAACATACGTTAATATTAAAACTTTAAGTCAATTTTCTTAATTAAACTAATGCAACAGAGTGATATATACTTTCATGGACTAAAATAGTGGTTTATTCTATTAAATTAGCACTTACTTAAGGGAGGGTTCCGAAGAATTTCTTTACAATTTTGAGTATATCTTCCAATACACATACTTGTATAAACATGTAAGTATTCTTTTGAAAATAGTTTATGATATTTTCTAAGTTGTTTTCAACTTGCTTCAATTAATCATCTCTATAGTGTAACTTATAAAAAACAATTTATGGCCTATATAAAAAGAATTTAACCATATTTCCATTTTGATTATAAAAACAACTTATACAATATTAAGGTTTCTATGATAAACATTTATTTAATAAAAATATCATTAAGGTTTTAACTCAAACATACCCTAAGTGCATATTTGGTTCATTTTATTTTGAAAAATTAATAATCACTTATTTTGAACAACTTTGTAAAGGAACTTCTATAACAATACGCTACTAATTTCTAAAAAATTATGGTTTTTAAACTTACATTAAGCTATTTGTCTAAATGTACCCATAATTTGGTAACAAAAATTTACGAATTTTTAAATTAATATATAACAAGTTAAAATACTAGTAAAGAGGTTTGACCAAATATAACTAATTTTTGAATTGTACAAAATTTAATCATTTATAAAAAGTTGTTTTTGGTGTACTCCCGAGACTTACATCTGATATGAATTACAGTACATCTGATGTGAACACATCTTACCTATACCATACACATTATAGATATATTCCGTTAGACCATTGGATTATTAAATGCACATTAATATCAGAGATGCTGGACATTAATTTTTCAAATATTAATAGGTTTTATTCGGGACAATGATTTTTAAGTAACATGCAATTAAGACCTGGATATACAACATACGTTCAAGCAGAAAATTATAGAGTAATTCCCAAGAATCTTCTGTATCCAACATCCGATGAATTTAGACAGAACATATAGTAATAATTAAAGAAATGATTAATAATATAATAAGCTTTTAGCTGTAAGTTTTATATTTTTGTTTTGTCTAAAGAGACCTAAAAAAGGCAACGGGGGACAAGAAGAGGATTACATGGAAGGTGATAGTGCCAATTTTTTAACTTGACATGTGTGGTCACACTCATTGTTGCATTCATGCAAGACAACAAATCAATTTGTCCACAGCCACATGATTTTTATTAGAATAATTAACTCCCAAAACACAAGCCAATGGATCACTCCAAAGGACTACAAAATGATAGAAGGAAAAGAACATAATATATTAGGTAGGAGCAGAAGGGAAGGAACAGCCCTCTATGATCCCTTAACTAACTAGAAAATATATAGAACAAATTATAAAAAAAACTTTTTGAGAAATACTGCATTAAATCAGAGAGAGAAAATAAGAAAATAAAAAATGAAGAGACTCCCCACACCACAGGAAGAATAGAAGCAAAACATAGCATAATGTAAAGAAATAATTGAGGGGGTTATGAGAAAGTGCGGGGTGGGACAAGATAAATCTGAAATTGTAAAGCGATCACAATAAATAGGCCGTGATATTAGCTACGGATCAGTAAATACAAATTAAGGAGTTGACAGGTGAAGGAGGATTTGAAAAGATTGACCTGCGTCTCCTCCATGCACCCTTTCGTTTCACAGAAAAAAAAAAAATTGAACCGATTAGATTCTCCCTGTCTCTTATCCCAATCTCCCATGAAACCGCACTTCAAATGGAGACCATTTGAAAAGCCTAAACCCCAAAAAACTAAAAAAGAAAGGAAAAAAAACCAACAAAATACCATAGAGCCAAGGCAGAAAAATCAGAAGGGCAGTGAATACCAGTCTATTCTTCCAAGTGACAAAAGAAGAGTCTTTTATGCTCCATCCATCATCCAAATCCAATGGGGTCCCTCCATATTCATCAATTCTCCTCCTTCTCCCTCTTCAAATTTACCATATTCTCCATCGTTCGTGGCAATTGAAATAACCTTAAATCATATATATATATATATATATATATCAGTGATGTCTGTGGAAAGTTCTGATTCTCTAGAAGTCATGAGAGTGGTGATGATGGTACATGGTTTGGTTCATGGCTTCTCTCTCGTCCTCAGCATTATCCAACCTTGAACTCATTGAAGCGGTGGCACCAAGGTTAAGATACACCAACCTCGAATCCAAGTTAAGGCTACCAATGTTGTTGTGGTTGTTGTTGTTGTTGTTGCCACTGCTGCTGCTGCTGTTGTTGTGATCCTCGTTCATTGGTGGAGGGTAAATGGGTGCTGCTGAAGAATTATTAGTAGCATTGTTGTTGTTGTTGTTGGCGTTATTGCCATCTTCTCGCGACATGACGAGAGCCGCGGATTGAACAAGCTCCAAGCACAGCCTCAGCTTGTTGGGCTCGATGTGGGTCAATCCGGGGACAGCACCCTTGAAGAGGAAATCCGAGGTTAGGGTTCTGAGGATGTCTAGAGGGGTGACCCCATCGACGGTTCTAACGTTGGGGTCCGCGTGGTGGTCAAGAAGTACCGCTACCATGTCGGGGGACACCATCTCCGCCGCAATGTGAAGCGGCGTCTTCCCGGCGGGACCCGACGGGTAGTTAACGTCGGCTGCACCAAGCTCCAGTAAGGCCTTCACCACTTCTCTGCTGCAATTCTCCACTGCGTAGGGTAAGGCCAAAGCCTCGTCGAGGTTTAGGCCTTCTCCCATTACCATTAGCTTCACCAGTTCCACATCGGAGGAGTCCAGGGCGCGCCTCATTCGCCGGATTTTCTGGTCCTCGAGGTCGAGGGCCGCCGCCGCGTGGTGGTGATGATGGTGATGGTGGTGGTGAGAAGGCACCAATGAGCGGCGTGCCAGGGACGATTTGAGACGGAGTTCTTCGATTTTCGCTACAATGTCTATTGGTAGGTGTTTTGCTAGAACCTCTGGAGGAAGACCTGATTTTGCCACCAAGTGGGAACATGTTGCCCATAGTTGCTGCATGTCTTGCTTTCTTGATGCCAACAGCACTTTCATTACATCTTCTATTGAAGCCTTCTCTACCATGCTCGCGAGTTGTTTCTAACAAAGAAAATATCAAAATGCGTCAGACCAAGAAACAAAGTTTATTTACATATAAAAAACAGTATAACGCATCCTACTCAACCAACAAAGAATTTATTTGCATTGGAAAGAAACATGTTTGATGACAGCACTTCCATGAAGACAATAATACAGACAATTTGGTGGGAAAGTAATAAATGAATGTAAAACGGAAGACAACAAATGGAACGGGACAGGATGGTTGGGAAACGCAGCGTAGGAGAATTGAAGGACCCTTTTTTTAAAAATTTCTTCTGAGGTGGTTTGTTGTTCTCTTTTCGAGTCCAAACCCAAATGAGGAAAGTGGATGTTTGGGAAAAGTTTTCGTGCGCTTACTGTGTGCTAGACAAGACTGCTATATCATGATCTAAATTTAGAAATTCCTCAGTGTGCATCGTAGAGGGTGGAAGAACTCCAATTCGAGAAACTCTATTCTATGATTTTCAGCACATGAAATCAGCTACGTCCAACTCTAACATAAACAAATACAAGTAGTAAACAAAGCTTTAATTCAGCCAACAAAATTCGGTACCCTCATCAATCGTAACAAGCTCACGAGCTAGACATTTTGAAACTTGAAAGTGGTATTATTGCGTGTGTGGGTTTGTTGAGGAGAGAATTGAAGCTAACAAGTGAAAGTCAAGGAGAAAGAAAGTATGGAGAGTTGAATTAATGAGAGAGAGAGAGAGAGAGAGAGAGAAAAGAGAAATAGTAGTAAAAGAAATCAGCTATTCAGTCGCTGACAAACGAAAGCAGTAGGGTAGCGGTGACACGAGATCATAGAATAGAACGAACTGGTGGTATAACTCCTGATGGGATAGATTGAAGCACAAATTCAGAACCCAAAATTCTCATCCATATTACAGACCCTCTGGATAAAAATAAAGATAAAAAAAATTAAAAACAATTAGAGACATAGAAACACCCGTTCCCGGTTCCCAAAACGAGACCAGACTCAGCAGCAGTAACTGTCCGAATTCCCAAGACCCATGAAACATATGACTGGCGACACAAAGGGTGGGAAAAAAAAACAGTTGAGAGTGAGGGATATGATATGATACTGATATTGGTAACACAAGGATACTTTGTTTGGAGTCAGGTTTGAGACGTGGAAACAATAACTATATACTTATGAAAATTATATTATGTGAAAAATAACATAAATTAGAATTAGAAGGGGAATGAAAAAGTGGAAAACCTGAGTGAGCAATGCGAGCTGTTCGACCCCGAAGTATCTAGCGGCGGCGAGGGTGTCGAGGGCGAGATCGACGGCGGAGGTGCAATGCGTGTGCCAACATCCCCGCTCGCCGCAATTGGGCCTGGCCTCGTGCTTCTGAGGCACGATGGAGACCTGGCCACTGTATAGAAACTGGAGCATGAGGAGGAAGACCTCGTATCCCACCGAGTTGACTGGGATGACCCCGGACCGCGAGGAATTAACTCCTCGCGGCCCGGTAGGGTCGAGGCCGGACGGTGGGTCCGGCCCACAGAAGAATTTCCTGAAGAAAAGACTCCTCGCCGCGAGTATGCAGCGGTGCGCGTGGACCAGGCGGCCCTCCACGCTGAAAGTGACGTCGCTGAAGGCCTGCCCGTTGATGAGGAGGTTGAGGTAATCCAGAGAAAGAGATCTTAGCGACTCTTCAAGGGACATGGTGGTGCTGGTGATGGTGCTAGTAACTGTTACTGTTATTTGTTTCCTTGTAAAATAGATAGAGATTGCTGTTCCTGATGTACTGTGCTGTCGCCTCAACGCTCTCTAGGGTTGGTGGTTGTAACTTATTGCTAAGCAAGAGAAAGAGAAAGAGAGAGAGAGAGAGAGAGAAAGGGAGAGGGATTGTTAAAGGGAAAAGTGAGAGAGATGGAATAGTGAGGGAAGGGAGAAGGTTGGGTTCATCCGTTTTGTTGTTGTTGATGATGATGATGATGGTACTGTGGGTGTTGTTTTTATGGGATTCGCTCGGTGAATGGTGAATGGAGGGGCATGGTTTTGGGATGGGAAAAATTCTTGTGTATGCGTGGGTGTATTTTGATAGATATTTTTTTTGGAGAGAGAAACAAAGATTGCAATTTGGGTGGCTATTCTGGGCGGCTCCGGGATTAAAAAGGGCTCAAATATTTAATTAAAAATATGTTTTTTTTTCCCTTCTTCCTATTCCTCCTTTTTGTATGCTGTGTGGTCTACTTGGTAGTAGAGTAGAAGCATATAGTGAGGGAGGTGGAAGTAGAAGCATGTAGGAGAAGTATTGAAAACGATGTGTGGATAAAAAAATAAGATGGGTTTAGACTTTGCTCTTATATATATGCTTAATAATATAAGCAACTGAAGTCTCTATAAAATAGACTAATACATAATGTAATACAACTCCATGGGGCCTATTGTGTTGACTGTTCCACTTGTACGTGTTGTCCGCATTTTTGGATATACATGTATAATTGTTTTTTTATAAATTTTCTTTCTACTTATAATTTTTTTTTTATTTGAAGAAGAGAAAGAGAGAAATGTCAAATAACATAAGTGATGTATGAAAATAAAAATAGAGGAAACAATAATGTAATGTTAAAATAGTAGTAATTCGTTATTTTCTTAATTACATATTAATGATTTTCAATTTACATTTTTTAAGGTAATTTACATTTTTAGTTAAATGAGTGAGCCTAGTGATAGAAGACTATACAGCTTGGTTCGGAAAGTACTTGTTGGGTTAAAGATTTTTTTAAACCAATTTAACATAAAATGAGACCGTAGTATTAACAATCTAAGTCCCTCATTCAATCAACATAACTCAATTATTTCATTATAGGTATAATATTTTTTTCCCATAACATCCTTGCCAACATGTTTTTTTTCCCATTAAATCCTTGCCAACATGTTTTTTTCTTCTTATCGGATAATATTTCTTTCCACTATGAACATTTTCAAACGGTCTTACGTGTCTCATATCACAAGATAGGCACATGTGAAAATATATAAAAAAAATTTATATTTTTTAATTAAAAAAATATTAATTTTTTTTCTGTTTTATAGCAGCTTTTGGTTCTTAATGATAAAAATATTCTTCCCATATATCATTATAAAGCGGTTGCAATATTAAAAAAGAATTATATTGAAATCTATTGGAAAAAATATGGAGTCAAGTTGTATAATTTTGATCTTTGGGCCACGACCTAATTAAAATTTATAATATCTTTTTTCTTTGATAAAGTATCGTATCGATTATTATTTATAAATAACGTAAACTAACACGCATGTGTGTGTCAGCCTATCATTAGCTCAAATAACTAAAATTCATTTATGCTTAAGTCTTTATTATTGGTGAAAAAAACTAAAAATGATGCTGCATTATACAAATTAAGAAAAAGAAAAAGCACTGTCTTCCACATACTCGCTCACACAAACAACAGGAAAGTAAATCCAGGTAACCACTCATTTGAAGTCAACATAAGTGTTTTGATGATTTCTTCGATATATCTTAGTTTTTATATAAAATTATGCAACGAATTTAGACTGGAAAGGTGATTTTGGCTTATTTTAATGTGTCTGAAATTTAACGAATTTGTAATGTTTTAAATATTTGAAAGATTGTTTTAGAATAAAAGATATTGAAATCTGATGGGTGTATGCAATTTTGAAAAATTAATTTAAGATTTATTATATTTTTAGTACATAAGATGTTCTTAATAAGTTATATTAAAAGCCATGAGTAACCCATGATCACAAGGTGTGTCACGAGTGAGCTTGTGTCACAAGTGACTAGCTGTTTGAATTTTTCTAAGTATATGATAAAGATTTGATTCCTGATAATTACATGAATAGAGCAATATTTATGAGAAGTTACTTCTTACCTGTATTTTATTTTTTTGGAAATTAGTCTTATAACTTCAGATTATGGGATACTTTGTTTACAGTAAAAAAAAATTGTCTTTCCCATTAAAATTATCGTGTAAGGAGAAAATATTTGTTTTAAAATAATTATCATTTTAAGTTTTTAATGTCACATTAATTATTTTTTTCACTTATATCTCTTATGATATTAATGATATTGGTCACAAAAATAAAAAAAATGAATTAATAATGATAAAATTAATTATGTAAAATTATTATTATCTTTTCGTCTCTCTTTTTTATTTTTTTTAGTCTATAAAATAACATATATAGAACGATAATGAAACAAAAGAGAATAAAAAGTTATTGTTTGTTTAAATTCACTTTGGGTGATCTTGTATCATGTTAAATACCATCATTTAGGACGATCTAAGAACAAAGTTTAAGCGTTAGTTTCACCAAAAATATTATCTGTTATTAGGTTTTTAAAGCAAAAAAGAACTCATCTATTGACCCAAAAAATGGCTCAACATACAACTCTCCTATTTAAACTAAAATAAAATTCTTAAAATTTGTTTTAAGACTCATTTTATCTTAATTAGATCCACCTTGAACGTAATTTAAGGTACAAGTTCATATGTTTACTTTTACATTGAATAATTGATTATAGTCGAGAATTTATTTTGAATTGAAATAGTTTTAGGCAATTTTTTAGTTAGATAAATTAATTTATACTATACTTTTATAATACAATATTTCTATTTAAAATGAAAAGATCTAAACATAATACCTATAATTTCAAAATTAATTTTAACCAAAATAAATTCTAAAAATCAATTTCATTTGGAATTAATTTCACAAATACTCACCAAAACAATACCCATTTAATTGTAACTTCAAAATATTGATAATGATATTGTGTAGGTTATTATTCTGCAACTCTTCTGTAATTTTAAATTCAAATAATATATATACGGCTGTTAATTATAAACTAACATGAATAATAAATTTATTGATTTTCATGGTGATTATCTGAAAAATCCTACCAAAAATTATTTATAAATGATTGATAAAGTAAATAATTTTACACTACTAATACATTACTATTAAATCTTATATTAATTTCAAGCATATAATAATTAACATAGAATAAATAATATTTGTCTTAACAGTATAAAAGTATTTTATATCATTATTCTAAATTATCGTATATAATACATTGATTTTTATAATAATTATCTTAAAATTTATATTAAAGATAAATTATAGTATAAAAATTTATACTAAAAGTGCATTTTTTTAAATTCATTAAATTATAAAACAAGTTTTTTAATACTTTTAATTGTACATTTAAATAAAATACTTATAATTGTAGCTTTTATTATATATTATATATTTATTATTTCTAAAAAATAAAATAGAAACCATAAATAAAAAAAGATATTCAATCAAAATTTACTCAATCCCCTTTCCAATTTTGTCATTCGTTAGGTCAAGTCCTTTTACGTTTGTTTGATTGACCGTACCTATCATAGCACGAGTCTTCAAATAAAATGGATATGTGGCCTGTAAAAATCCCTTAATGCTAGTTTCTGTATAGACGTTGAGTCACAGTTCATGCAATGTTGGGAGAGTAATTACTAATTGTTAATGATTATACTAGTTATTGATTATTATACAAATAGAATAAAAAACTAGGCTGAAATACACTTTTTAGGATTCTTTTGATTTTCTAAAAATTATATTACCGGTTGAGATGAATATTTGTATTTCACGTTTGATTTGAAAATTAATTTTTTTTTTTACTTAAAAAATCATGAATTTCTTTTATTTTAGATATAACGTATTCAAAAGACATATACTCTCATTTTTTCGAGGAAACAAAGGTTTCATATCGAATTGAAGTTTAGTTGTGAATCAAGTCAAGCTGAATTTAACTCGACTTATATCTGATCCTAAACATGAACATCGACATTCAAGTACTTAATATAATATTTTTTCATAGAAATAAAATAAATAAATAAAATACATTAATGGACTCCTTGTACTTTTGTCAAGCCCAAGCACTTGTATGGTGTTCTTCATTATTCCTCGCTTTCTCTCTCTACCACTCTCCTCAATCTTCTCTTTCTTTTCATGGATTCTCCATCTTTTAATCATTCGTCATCATCGTCAGTGTCGGTGTCTCGAGTGTGTACCATTGTGGCTACAATTCTTCCTTTCTCCACATCTTCATTTTTTCATATCAATAACCAAGTAATTAGACACAGGTGGTTAATGCATTAAAGTTAAGATTGAATGGTTTGAGTAATATCCGAGTTTGATACATGACGAAAACAATTCTTCATAAGATTTTACTTATCTCCTAACCGAACTCCGAATTAGTCAAGATCCCTATCTCCTGATGAACCAAAGGGTTAAAGACAAAAAAAAAACTATGAGTTTTCCTTTGTGAATGGTGTAACACCCTTCTACCCCAAGAGATGCATACGCTTGTAATGTTTTCAAAATACCTCTGTAGCGAAATTTAATTAAAGGATGTGTCGACTTTAAAAAAAATACTTATTTCGTAGTAAGAATATTACACGCCAAATGTTTGTAAACTTAAAGAAAACAAATTAATAAATAACCTAACTTCATGTTATGCAAATCTCAGCGCTCCAAAGTCCATACAAACCATATTAAATAAAATATGCTAAAAAATTACTTATTAATTTAATCCTTAGATAAATGAGTAAAACATATATCTCAATGTTACATAATTTCATAGCATTTATAACCCTAAAATAAATAGTAGTATAAAGTAGATATCTAAACCTCTCATGTAACATCATCATCATAATCTTACAGAGACTCGTATACAAAGGTGAAATTTAGCTCAAACACAAACAAGACAAACAAATAGGGAGGGAGATACATCTCACAACAAATCTAAAACATTAAGAAAGTCATAAAGATATAAGATACATTTATAAACAATTATGTTCCACAAAAAAAGCATGCCTCTTCAAAATCAAACATTTCATACACAAATTTGTACATGAAATGCGATGCAAATTAGACCCGTAGACTCGTATGCATTTTGTACCATTTTGGAAAACCATGTGAATGTAGCCTAGGAGTCCATGTAGTTGATGAATTGTTACACAATGGGCAACCGACACTAACACTCTCACTGAGAAGACACCACTGGCGGCGTATTAAGGGGTTTCGACCATGCAAGGATACTCAAACACATGTGTTTAAAGAAGATTCCAAACCGTTGCACCCCCGAGGTTAGAGTCACACGTCAAATCATTCATGGCCTCCCCGGTTAGGTTCATAAACGTCTTTCACTTCAAAACACATATACACAACATGATGCATGGTTCATAGACAATATCTACATGATTTATTTTCGAATTCCCTTGGAGATTCCTATCCCGCGAGGATAGGTTCTCCTAACATTTTTTGCAACACATATGCATACCATGACATATTACTTTCATATATACTCGTGGATATCACGCATTTAGTCAAAATATTAATCATGAGCATATTTACACAACAATATCATCGCATCACTTCATTCATCAAATCATAAGTATAAAAATCATGCATTATACTACCACTCATTATGATATCAATATTACACACTCATTTTTTCTCCCACGTTACTACGACCTTCATAGAGTATAATAATCATCTCTAGAGTTGTACTAATCCTATTAAGTCGGTTCTTGTCTTGTTAGAAAGATAGGGCATTTATTTACAACTTCTATGTTGACTTCAAAATCCCTTTAAATCGTTTAGAAACTTAAAATTAGGAAATATAAAAACTAACCGCATAATTCAAACAACTTAATCTTTACTCACTAAAATTGAAATACTTGCAGTTAAATAAATCCTTTTTGAGTAAAATCAAATATCTTAACTAAATAACATATAGGGATACAACTCTTATGAAGAACACATAGTTTAATTCTATCATTTAAGTACACGATAATTTTGAGAGAGAGAAAAGTTTAGTGTTGGGTAGAGTAACTTTATCTGTTAACTCATGCTACTTCGGTTGTGCATTTATGATCAATGACATGTATAGATTGAGTTTAGATACTGATAGCATAAACCATGTTAGTTCTACTTTGATTGATCCAAAATTATTACATAATAGACTTAAACATGTAAACTATAGGAAAATGCAACATTTATCTAAAATTCACAACATTCCATTAGATACTTCTATTCGATTTGACAAATGTGAAGTGTGTGCACAAACTAAGATCACTAGAAAACATTTTAAGTGGGTTTCTAAAAGTACAACACTTCTTGATCTTATACATTCTAATCTTTGTGACTTTAAAATATATGTCACCAGAGGTGGACGGAAGTACCTAATCACATTCATAGATGATTTCTCTAGATATTGTCATGTTTATTTGTTGAAATCGAAAGATGAGGCTTCTGAGAAGTTTAAGGTTTTTAAATCTAGAGTTGAAAATCAACTTAATTTAAAAATTAAGAGGTTTTGGAGTGATAAAGGAGGAGAATATACAATGACTGAGTTGAAAAAATTTTGTGCTTTGGAAGACATAATACTTGAAAATACTGCTCCTTACTCACCCCAATCAAATGGTGTTGCAGAGCATAAGAATAGAACTTTAATTGAAATGTTAAATTCTATGTTACCTACAGCTGGCATGCCTTCCTCATATTGGAAAGAAGTTGTTTTAACTGCTAATCACATCTTAAACAGGTTGCCGCACTCTAAATGGTCTAAGACACCTTATGAGATATGACACAAATGTCCTTGTAGATATGACACCCTTAAAACTTGGGGTTGTATTGCCTATGTAAGGATACAAGATCCTAAAAGGCCTAAGGTGGAACCTATAACAACTACTTGTGTATATCTAGGTAATGCAGAAGATAGTGTTGCAAATAGATTTTTGGATCTATCTACTAATACAATGATAGAATCTAGAGATGCAGAATTCTTTGAGTACAAGTTTGTTAGCAATCTTGACTTGAAGGTTTTTGGATCTACATATATGATTTCAGAATCTCCTGTATCTATAGCTTGTCCTTCTGACATTAATCTCACACAATTGGCTATTGAACCCATCCTAATTAGAAAATCTACAAGAGATAAAGTTTCTAAGAGTTTTTGTGAGGACTTTGTCACTTACCATATAGAGGGTGATTCATTCTCCTATCAAGAAACAATGAGATCTAGGGAATTCTTACTATGGGCAAAAGCCATAGATGATGAAATGAGTTCTTTGCTACAGAATCACACTTGACAGCTAGTCAATTTGCCAAAAGAGGCTAAGGCTGTAGGCTGTAAGTGGGTATTAAAGAAGAAACTGAATAGTGACAGATCAATAGCTAGATATAAAGACATTTAGTAGCTAAAGGCTTTAAACAGCAGAGTGGAATAGACTTTTTTGACGTTTATTCACCTGTATGTCATCTATCAACTATAAGAATTCTTCTTGCTTTGGCATTTATTGAACACTTTGTAGTGCATCAAATGGATGTAAAGACAGCTTTCTTAAATGGAGAGTTAAATGAAGAAATCTACACGGAACAACCTGAAGGGTATGTCATGAAAGGCCTTGAGAAAAAAGTTTGTAAATTAAACAAATCTCTGTATGGTCTTAAACAAGCACCTAAGATGTGGCATCTTAAGTTTGACAAGGTGGTAAAGAGCTATGGTTTTTAGTTAAGTTATTCAGATAAATGCCTTTACTATCGTTTCATGTCAAATAAGATAGTCATCATATGCTTGTATGTTGATAACATGTTAATTCTTGGCTCCGATCGTTCTATAGTAAGTGATGTGAAAATCACTTTAGCTATAGAATTTGACATGAAAAATCTTGGTATAGCTAATATCATTCTCGGTATGAAAGTAAGCTTTGAAAGACAAGTTATCTCCCTTAGCCAAACTCATTATATTAAGCAGCTACTTTCTATCGGGGGATACAGTGAGTGTAAACCGAGTGAGACACCATATGATTATAACAAAAGACTGAGTCCTAATAAAGGGATCAGTGTGGATCAGTTAAAGTACTCAAAACTGATTGGTAGTCTCATGTATACTATGAGTTGCACTAGACCTGAAATAGCCTTTGTAATTGGCATGTTGAGTCGTTTCACTAGTAATCTTAGTAAAGAGCATTGGGATGCCCTCAGTAGGCTGATGAGATACCTTAAAGGTACTAAAGATTATGCTCTATGTTATTCTGGTTATCCTCTAACTGTGGATGGATATTCTGATGTCTCATTGTGTTCAGAAATTGGAAATAGTAAATCCACTAGCGGATATGTATTCACTCTGGGTGGAGCTGCTGCTACTTGGAAATCTAAAAGACAGACTTGTATTGTATTGTCATCAATGGAATCAGAACTTTTTGCTTTAGCCTTAGTTGGTGAAGAGGCAGAGTGGATAAATAATCTGATTATGGATATTCCTTTGACTAAACTAAAGATTAATTCTTTAAGTTTATTTTATGATAATCAAGCAATAGTCCAAGTCGTAAAGAATGCTCTCTTTAATTCAAAGAGAAGACATGTAAGACTGAGACATGCGTTGTTGAATTATCTGAGAGAACAAGGAGTTATCACTTTGGTCAATGTGAGATAGAAAGATAACATCGCCGATGCTCTCATAAAAGGTTTGCCTAAAGATCGATTATTCAAAACAGTGGAGAAATGGGGTTAAAGACTATGTAGACAAGTCTTAGTTATCATTTACTTACCTTAAATTGTGTGTTTTGAATTATCAAATCTTCTTTTGTTGGCCAAATGATAAGCACAATTTATATGTTTCATTGATGATCGTGATTGCTAACTATTTTGAGAAGGGTGAGTTATCTCATTCCAAACTTGATGAGATGATTTTAATCCAATTCAAAAGTTCTATCTGGGAAGCTTGTGTCATTCTAGACTTGATGATACAATCCTACCAGATTGGCCTATCCTTTTTGGTTAAATGATCTCATTCCAAACTTGATGAGTTGGTTTTAAACCAATATCTGGGAAGCTTGTGTCATTCCAAATTTGATGATACAATCCAACCAGGTTGGCCTATCCTTTTGATTAAATGATCTCATTCCAAACTTGATGCTAGATTATTTGACTTTAAGGAATTAGTAACTGTGACATTCCAAATTGAAATATAGAAATGGTTGACATTACAAGTAAGAAGCTTATTGGTCTTGTTCTTAATTGAAACTTGACATTACAAGACTAGGTTATTGTAAGTGACGTGACTATTAGTCTTATTATATGAAACAAGATAATCGTTACTATCTTACAAATAAACTTAGGTTGATGGCTCTTTATAACTTAAACTATTTAGGCCTTGTTCATAATTTATAAAACTGGCTTGATGCTTATGAACATGATATTATGATGCTTTATGACAATGATATATGTTTTCTTTGCCTGATGATATGATGCTAAGTTCTTTTAGTAGAACTAGACATTTTTAGTAGTCTATTCAAATGATTGAATTCATGATAATATGAAATTCATATTTGACATTCTACAGGGGATGGCAAAGATGGAGGAGAGCTTACTGAGTGGGATCCTGAAGAGGACGACCTGCTTGATATATGAATCTATCATTTAGAGTTGATGTAGGGAACTTGATAGTTCACCTGCTATTGCCCATTATGTTGGAGTCCATTTACTTAAAACTTACATTTTGTTATTTCTATTTTGTGAACATCATGATTATTATGCTTATTTCTTATATTTGTAAGGCCTTAGACTATTTTGACTGGCCTACTTATACTTGATTGTTATGCATATGTTGGTTGTGAACTGATTTTGAGATTGATTTTTTGGATGTTGGGATTTGGATGAGTTTAGATTTAATCTAAAAACTCTTGGTATTTATATTGATATATTGATCTCAAAACAGATTCATGAGAATTATGATTCACTTAGTTTGATTGCAAACGTAGTCTAAGTTTAATATTTTATTATTAAAACTCTTTGACCGATCTGAGTTGATTGTCTTGGACTGGATGTGGATGATTCATGTTTGTTTGAACATTATACTGACTACCTTATTAGATTGTGCTGTATGGTGAACACAGGAGGAGATTGTTGAATATATATGTTATATATATTAATAATAATATGTTCACATACAAGCCCAATAGGTTATTGTATGGTTATATGAGTTCATATGGGCTGGAGCCCAATAGCTTGCTATATTACTAGGATTTTCCCTAAGCTGGAGGTAACACTGTTGAGCATTCCAAATTTGATGCCTCTTGGTATAATACTTCAAGCACCCAACACTAAACCTTTCTCCCTCTCAAAGCCTTTACCTCCAACACGTCCAACATCAATTATCAAATTTAATTTCAAGAACATAAAAATGAAAAAACATCAAAACATACGACAATAACAAAATAAAGTGCTTCAAGTTATTCATAACTCATCCAAGAATATAAACTGGCTATAATCATAAACATAAAATCATACAATCTACCTGTGGCTCATTATCACTCATACAACAATAGAAAAGAGAGGACCCACTCTCCTAACCTCAAATGAAGCAATTTCTCAACAAGGAAAAGGAAGACGATCTCATGAACACTCCCAAGAATGCATTGACCTAATGGCTTCGTCCACCATGATCTCCCTGACGACTTTTACTATGGCAAAAGCTTGGTTGTGATTTAAAATACAATTTCAAGCCATCTAAATTCTCCGAGTTTGAAAACTCAAAGAAAAATACATAAATAGTGTTTGAGGGGCTCCACGCCTAACGCTAAGCTCACTTAAATCTTTGGTGCATATAAGACTTGTTGGTCTCCTCTATATATAGGAGAAGAAAGGGGTTCATAAGGTTATTTTGTCAAATGTGGGACTTAGAGCATTTTTCATAGTCAAGTGACCTATTTTGGAGCTAATTTTCTCCAGGATAGAAGCTGACTTTGGTTTCTAAGGTGTACAAATGAATTGTAACTTTTCAACAAGCTTTTTAATGACTTAAAAAAATACCTCAAACGAACAATTATAACTCAAGATATGACGTGGTCTATCTAGGGTTGTCATCATAAAACTAACACTAGACTTTGACAACTTTTCAAGCATTAAGAAATTAATCTAATACTCTTCTAACACCAAATATAATATAATATAATAAAGATAACACCATCACCAGCAACTACAACAACAACAACAACAATAATTATAATAATATACACAAAATACACATGTTTATAGGAGAACACACTATTGCAACACAAGTATATCCTTAGGACAAAACCAATAATATACAATAATAATAACAAATATTCATAGAAAATATAACAAAAGGGTCTTGATAAGACTTTTCCTTGCAGTATATTTCTAGTACTCAAAACTTGGGGTGATACAAATGGTATATCTGTGACGAAGGTGCTAGACGAGAACTTCAGCAGCGTGACTGTCAAACTCGAAGCTGATTGGATTGTCAAAGTTTGTGGCAAATTGTCCAATCCTATTTAGGAACTTTCTACTGAATTTGATCTTCACATCTACTTCTCCGACTACACCAATGCTCGATACAACATCCACTATCACAAGCAAAAATCTAATTCTTTTTTTCATTTTTTACTTCTTTCTGCCTATTGCTTTAGTCCATAATTCTTGTTATCTGTTTGACATGTTTTATATGTATTAGTGCATCATCGTTTAGATGGAATTAGTACATACATATGTGTGTGTGTGTGTTACCAAGTTTGTCACAACAATTCAATTTAGTGGAAAGATAATTTAGAGTGGAACCGTGCAGACTTATACAAAAAGGTTGTGGACTCGACAATTGAGAACTTAATGAACAATAAAGAAACCTATCATGAAGATGATAGCTCCAAAACAAATGAATCACCGTTATGCTGATAATATATATATATATATATATATATATATGTATGTATGTATGTATGTAAACGAGTTTGTCACAACGAGTTCATTTTAGTGGGAAAATGATTCGGAGAGGAATCGTGCAAACTCATACAAAAAATTTGTGGACTCAACAATTCAGAACTTAATGAATCAAAAAGAAGCTAATTGCGGAGACGTTAGCTCCAAAACAACTGAATCACCATTTTGCTATATATATGTTAATGTGTTTTTCACAATGAGTTCATTTCAGGGAAAAGTTAATTTCAAGCATAATCGTTGCGGACTCGTACAAAATAGTTGTTGACTCGGTAATTCAGAACTTAACGAACTAGGAAAAAGGTGATCGTGGAGACATTAATAGCTCCAAAACAACCGAATCACCTTGGTAAGTGAAATTAGTAGTTGTTTCCAACAACAAAACAATTTGGTAAATAAATGTGGTGTGCTTGTGACCTTTAACATGAAGCAAAATTTGATAATTCTTTTTGTGTTTCTTCTTTCTTTGCTTCACTTTAGGTCCTCGTTAGAGCTAGAAATTGATTTCATCCTCCTTGATTTTGAAATGGAAGATATGTTCAAAATTCACAACTCACTTTGAATTAAATTAAATATTGTTGATATGCTTTTCTTAATTTGTTTATGGATGTTTGTTATGAAATTAATTAGAAACCGATAAGGTGAAAGTTGTGATGCAGAAGGGGTATATATATCTACCTCTACAATGTTTGGCAAAAGAGAATTTTTTGTTGCAAAGATTTCAATTTTTTTGATTATTTGGTATATAAAATGGTTGAAGATTTTGTGTTTACATTTGAGGGTAGAATATTGGACACTACATACCTAGTTGAGTTTGAGACGAATGTCGAATATGATAGTGTCTTTAATATAAATGTAAAGAAATTACTTAATGACTTTTTATACTGTGAAAAAATTACTTAATTTATTAAAATAGAAGAAATAAATGTAGAAAAAATGAATATTGAATCAAAATTATAAATTTTCTAAAATAGGAAAACCAAATGTCTGTAATATAAAATAGGGGAATCAAAATTATAGATTTGACAAAATAAGAGACCAAAGTTGTATTTAAGTCTTAATTTAAGGAACCTTTTTCTTTACACAATAAATCCTTACAATATCCTTTATAGATTATATTTTTCTTATCTTTTTTTCTACATTATTTAACTTATCTTATACCCCCTTTGTCTCTTGTTATAAGATTATTTGCAGAAAATTATTTTGTCTATTTTTATAAGATTCTTTTATAATTATTTGTTGCATCAATTTCCCCCATTAGTATCCTTAATCAAATAACAATTTGATTAGATAAAAAACAATAAAGGCTGAAAATTAACAAGATAAACTCTTCATCACTCTTATTAAGATTGGAGAAAATAAGTAGCAATTGGGTGAGAAACAATTAAATGAAAAGAGAGATAATTAATTTTTTTTTAAATAAGAATAATTTTGGAAGAAAATTACAAGTCATTGGCAAATTTAATGTTATTGACTAAATTAAGTAATTTTAATAAAGAATATGAATTAGTTAAAATTTTATCATAAAAAGGGACATAGGAAGTACTCAGGAACCCTAGGAATGACTTAATGATAGGGATTTGGCTAGTATACTTGAGGTCATAAATTTGAATGCGTGTAATCATTGACCAAAAAAATAGTTATATTTAGAAGTATTACTCAAATTGAATTGATGCGACAAACTTGATAATTTGAACTAAAACAAATAAATTAGTTGAAGTTCACTAATATAGAAAAATAAATTATGTCAAAAAATTAAATTGATTGTTGGAAAATTGATCAATGTAATATGTGAAAAAGTAACATTGTTTGTAATATTGTAATACATATTATAGGTCAATTTTTATAGTATCAATCTATAAAACATTTTCTATATTGGTAGTATAAGAACTGATCTAGAGAACATTTATTGATCGATTCTTTAGTAATTGGTTTAGAATGTTAACAACTTAACACCCTTTACAACTTTTGAAATTTCTAACATAATTTTTTACATTAATTATTGGTATAATCAAACTAAAATGTTAATGCTCTTTACAACTTTTGGAAGGGATGAATATAGAAAATACTTTCAAAATAAGTTCTTAGTACAATTGGTCTAGAAAGTCTAAAATAAATTTTATACTTTCAACAATATGTTCATATTTTCATTATTGCTCTAATTTTCAAATCATTGTTTTTCGTCTTAACAAATCAAACACACCTCAATGTCATCAACATTCAAAAAGACATAGTTGTCAATAAGGTTCAAGAAAGAGATCATATGTACCAATAAGGTTTAACACAATTGGTAGATGATTGAGTTACTTAAATATGATGATAGAGATTCAATTCTCTAGGCATGCGTATGGAAAAAAAACTTTGTTGGGAGAAACAAAATTCACTTTAGTGATCTTCACACCTCAATGATTAGTTTCATGACTTTCGACTATGAAGATACCTTACTTTCCAAACAAAAGAGACAATGTTTCTTTCTTTATTTTTTTGGTTACATGGTTAAAATGCAAGAATTTTAACTATTACAACAACTAAGATTTTATACATAGTATACATTTTTTATTTATTTTTGTTTGATCCAATAAAAATTTAATTCTTTCTTCTAAGGTATTTTTCCTTACCTTTTTTTGTTCCATAATTATCCTAGGTGAAACTCTCACTTACCAACTTATAATAAACTAAATTAGTCTAATCAAGTTTATTTTACTCTAAATCTAAATTAAACCAATCGGTAAACTCTTGTACTTACTCCTTTTGTTATTCTCTTTTGATTTTGATGTTAGTTATAAAAAATACTTAATTAATATAAAATTTAAATTTTCAATTAAAAATTGAAATAATTATACTTTTAATGCATATGTTTAAAGAGTTATTTTTTACATCTTTAAATATCAAACATCTATCAATATGTCTAATTTTTATTTTATCTTTCTTTTATCATACCACATTATTTAATATATTAGTATTTTTCTCTCTTCTCTTTATTTTTCTATATTAGTTTCGGGTGTCAAAATAGTTTTTTTTTCATGTTTAAAATATTTTTTTAATATAACAACATTTAGTCTAAAATATAATAATGTAAGTAGTCGAGTGGAGCTTGAAAGCGTGTCGGCCGGGTTTAATTAACCGGTTCGGACATGTTTCAGCCATTGGGAATCGTTCCTAATACCGACACACATTTACATCTAACTGTAACTGTTTATTAACTAATTCTTCCTTTTCATTATAATATTTGTTTTTATATTGAAGGTAGACAAGAAGCAGTGCACGTGACAAGAGGGAGTGATGCTATTATTCTCCATTTTTTGTGTTATAGTACCGAAAAGATTCTACTAGTATTAGTTTACATATATCACTGTCGGTTGATTAAGCTTGAACGAATTGTTATTATTGTACATTAGGCTTGTGTTTATAAAAAAATGGGGTGCTGTTGTTTTGCCCCCTTTTGTTATGGCCTCTGCCTTTGGGATTGTAATTGAAAATGGCACGAAAGAAATGAATTTAAATTTAGGGTGAAAAAAATGCAAAAGGGAGAGGGAAAAAAAATCGCATGGATTGACAGCACAACCCACTGACGGTCTTATGATTTCAAAGACCCCCGATTTGACATTTGACTTGTCTTTTCACTCTTTCTCTCTGTGTCTGCAAACTGAATACACGGTTGCACACTACATTTCAATTATCAGCAGCTTTTGCTTTTGCATAGGTACATTATTTTGGTCAAGAATTTTCATTAACCACGCATACGTGCCCATGGAAAATGATTTGGATTTTGGAGTTTTCTATTGGAAAATGATTTGGATTTGAATAATAATCGTCCATTAACATTTGATTTCTTCAAACATACCTTTAATAGTAGTATTTATTACTTTTCTTAATTTATTTTATCTACATTTCTCTCTCTTTATCCTTTTTTTACTAGATGATGGTATTTACAAATCATTTTCCTTTTTATTTATAAGTAGAGTGGGTTTGTTTTATGTTATCCACTTTAATTTTACAGTGAACATTAAAGGAAAAAAGTAAAAAAATGTATTTATCTAATTTTAAATTCGATATTAATTATTAATCATCAAATAACATTTTTTTTATATCTATGTTATATAAGAGACGAGTACGACTTATGTTTACAGAAGAATAATTCTAATTTTCTTATAATTAGTATTATTTCTATATATAAATGTTGTGATCTTATCATGTATAGTACTTTGACATCAAGCATATGTTTTTGTAAAAATGTCAACCTAACAATTTTTATTTCATCAACTAACTTCAACCAATGATAGTTGTATTATGTATAAAACCTATTGCATTTTTTGGTGTGTTATCATAATCTACCTTGTAAAATTTCTTTTATGTTACCATTGTGAAATATTTACTGGTCGGTAGATTTAGTCAATTATATTTAGTGGAATCTCTTCTAACAATCAACATTTTTCTATTTTTAAATTCAAAATCTTGTTTAGGATATTTGGATTCAATTTCACTCAAATTAATTAATGATACGTTGGTATCTTGTATAGTTTTTATATTATAAATTTTTTTAGAGTAAAATAATATTGTTTTATATTATATTATATTTTTAAAAAACCCTCAAATACATTTCTTTGTATTATTTTAAATTCATATCTTTTAAATTTTAGTTAAATTTCAAAAATTAGTGGAGCTATGTATTAGCTCATAGAAGTTTTTAGTCCGTCTGGCATCAACTAAAATGTTAAGTGACATTATCATCACAACCAGTCATTGTTGAGTTCCTCTGACGAATTCCTTGCACGAAGTTTTCTCAAAGTCGTTTATCAGAATTTATAAGCGATGAAGAAGTCATGCATCTTTCCCTAATTTTCCTTTTGATGATGGAGATAGACAGATAGATAATAAACAAGGAACAGCCAAAGGGGGGTTGGGTGGTCAAGTCTTAGAAAATTGTTGCACTGCGCGACTTTAGGAGTACTGTGACAATCGAAATTATGCACGTTCTAATTTTAAGGTTGAGTGTACCCACATGAGACGCATCTCGTGCCTATCTTTACCTAAACCATCTTAGGTTCGACCATGGCCTAATTTAATTTACTTCATGTGCCTTTTTTCTTTTCTTTGAAGAAACTAAGCTTTAATAACTTTCATGAGCGTGTGAACTGGCTTTGGCTTTAGCGTATGGCATTGGCAATTTAATTTTGGAGGTGTGTGTGTATATTGAATTAAATAGACTGACAATAATATTAATTACCCTCTATGACTTTCAAAGCATTAGGCTATTATCTAGATATGTAGGTGTTTGAGATAACATGGGAAAAATCATCGCAGGCATCCCATAAAGGAGATGGCCCTTCAACCTTTTTGTCTATTGAGTAGTCTCTTCAAAGTACTTTATCAATTTTTCTTTACCTGAAACACTGTTTGTGCCAATGGAACTTTTTTGCAAATGATGTAACGCATCACTTATTTGAAAGAAACTATCCTAAAAGAGGATTACACATTTATACTTATAAGATTAGATCAAACCTAAATGAAACTTAAGAAGAAAATGTGACAACGACACTTGTACGGGACAAAAATAATAATAATAATGCTTTGAGAGTTAGTAGTAGAAATTAATGTGCCTTAATTTGAATTGAATCTTCATGCGACTAAGGTAGCTAGATTGATCTTGTTCAAATATTATTCATGTTAAGCTAGGAAATTAATGATTTAAGTCTACTAAGTACTAGTACTAGTAACATATAACATCATTGCATAGAGATAGCATAGGTAACTAATTAATAAATTTCGTAGGTACATAGCATTTGGGAATTGGAACTGTAGAAGTCAAGGCAGCAACAAAACAGTGAGCTATCATTGTCTTTTGAATGAGATTGGATTGGATTTGATTTCCCATGTTGGAACGCAAGCTTGAGGCACTTGTCATCTTGCGCCTCCTCTAAGCTGGCAACTGCCTAATCAAGTAGACTGAAATTCAAGATCGTTTTTGAGTACCAACTCCATGCAATTGAGGAAAGTCATATCGCAAAACAAATTGATTGATTATCTTCCTTCTAGTACTTTCTCCTCTAAGTTAAGGGACAAAGGGAATTGGTAATACAGGTAGATTGTCTGACTATATGTGCATTTGAATGGTTAACAATGACACCATCTAGTTGACCTTTGACTCTGACTCTCTCGTGGTGGTACCCATCACAATTGTTTTGTCGTTTTTTCCCATCAAAAGGGATACTAATATAGTTGTAATTAGGGACAAACTTTTAGGTTTAAATTAACACTAATAATGTTTATTGATTAGACTTTATGTACATTTGTGTGACATAACTTGATTTAAATCGGTATGTAAATTTAACAAATAATATGAATAGGATGTCAGGCTTTGTTGTGCGTGTGTGTTCGGTAAGATAGTGATTAGATATTATGTTATTGGGAAACGACGAGAAATCCATACATAGAAAGTGGCTTAAACTCGTGAGGTTTTTGTGTGGAGGTTATAAGGTCAAAGATTTCACGATGACATTTGCAATTCATATGCTATGTGGTGGTGGAATACTATTGAGGTCAATTCATATCAATCAAGCATTTCTCATCCATTGTTTGCAAATTCAATCCCTTCTTTTTTCTCCTAAAAGCATTCCTTTTCCCCCACAATAACACCTTAATTGGTTATATCTTGGTCTATTTGGAGGACAATCGATCTGTTGTTAAAATTTTCATTGGAGGGTCGGCGAATTTCTGACTTAATTTGTAATATATAATGGACCTAAATATTAAAGTTGGCCAACGTCAACAATGTTGCTTGCCATCGATTTTTTCATTGGTCTTGTTAAATATTATTGCTCATTGACGCACATATGACAAACCTTGATGACATATACATGTATCGGTATGACTTATATTAAGCTTTACATAATTAATAACTTTATATAATGTGTATTTTATCAATCTAAACGTAAAGTTATAATGTGTACTGTTTGAGCCAATTTTTTTCAAAATTAAACAACAGTAGGAAAGTAATCAAAATGCTCATATTTTTATTTGGTACCCTGTGTGCTTTGTTGGTTTATCTCTTCATCAAAAAAAAAATATTTGCTTATAAAAATATGATTCATATTTTTATATATTATAAAAGTATATATTATGTTAATTCTGATGTATAAGATCTCAAGTAATTTTTTTATTAATAATATTTCTATTTTGTAAATATAGGAATTCCCTAAGTGCCATGTATAATCATTTCCCCTTACAGGTATAATAAGCAATCATGTAGATACATGAGCATGTTGAAATATTCTCGAGTACAAGATAGCAATCATTAAAAAAGAAGTGGCTAAAAGTTGAATCCTGAGCCTATTGGAAAATATGCTGGATTGATTAATGGGAATAATTTAATTTATTTAGAGAAGCTCTTTAATCCAGAAATTTATGTTTGTTTTTATCACTTCAAAGGATGATTTCCGTAATATCCAACAGATAATTCGCAGTTTTGTAACTGTAGTCTGTTTAGTACGTTCAAAAGCGAAGGTTGTTTGAGCAAAAGGACAAATGTTGTTATTGAATTGTCATTTTAGATAACTATATAATATTTATGTGTGAATAAGCGACCATTATAATTAAAATCATAAGCATAATGTATAATGAGATTTATCAATGATTCAATGTTTGTCGCTCGTAGTATATTTTAATTTGTTTTTGTTGTGAACTTCAATCTTGTTTTTACTTTCTCCTCTCTGGATTGAATTAAAAACGATCCCATCAATCTCTCACCTTAATTCATGGAACAAAAGAGAATTAAAATATTTATGTGACTAAATCAATGGTAATTGTTTTGTCAACAAAATGAATAAATGTTTCTCGCACTGGATTTGGTAAATACTCATGAATTTAATTAGTAGAAACCTTCAATTTAATTATTTGGATTCCTGTCCTATGCAATTGGTTTGTGCAGCAAGCCAGTTTCCCTAAGATCCCTTGAAAGTGACCTACGAAATAAATAAACCTCAACCCAAGAATAAGCTAGCTAGTATGCAAAATAATCATAAATATACCCGCTATTTAATTCATGTTAAACTTAGCTTGAATGAAAGTGACTAATAGCTCAAGGTTCGTTTGGATTCTAATTCTTGAATTAATTAATAATGCGTTACAGCTTTGATTGTGACTGCGAGAGAGATAATTTTTTTATCATCTGCGAGAGATATATAAAGGTGAAGAAGGAGAGCCGGAATAAGATACTTAAACAAAAAATAATAATATTTAATTAACTTTTGGTTCAATTCTACAAATGGAAATTAAAGTTGATTAATTTAATATTATGATATTAATTTTCCTTCTTGGGAAAAGAGTGTCTCTTTTCACCATATGGGTAAGGCTAAAATGGAATACTTGATACTTGACAACTAGTCTAAGAGCTACAACAAGAGGGAGACAACCTCTAAACATAATTATGAAGAAAAAGATAACTAATTGCTGCTACTCAAGGAGATAAAATCATTAAACAAAGCACTTGAACCTGCTATACTCTTATTATGCTCACTATGTCAAATGGTGATAATTATCTTTCAAGATTTTGAAAGAATTAAGTAATGTGATAGCCGAGTCACTCATGACCCACCTAGCTCAATTGGGGTCGCATTCGCATGGTAAATGCTTTCATTTAGCTAAAGTCATATGAACTTTTATTTGCAATCAAACCCCAATCGGGTTTTGGGTCCACCTCCAATAATCCTGTTTGTTTCTTGACCTTGTTCATAGTAATATTTAAGGTGAATATTTTTATTTGAATATAATTTATTATTTTATCATTTTTATCCTAATTTCAGCTATTTTCTTTACATTTTTACATAATTTTTTTCTATCGTATATATTTTAAATGGTAAATTAATTCTAAAAACCTGTTATGTGTTATTGACATGGTAAGTTTCCAAATTAAATGCAATACTATAACGATTTTCGCTTAATCTCTTTTGTACTTCAATATTCTATTTGGCTGTTTTTATAAACACTATTTGTCTTTTTCAATAACATAGAAACATTGTTGCATTGATGAATAAATGGGAAACTTAGTTGTACGTAGTGGGCCTATACATAATGGGAAACACAAGTTTATTTTAGGAATTAAAAGTTTTAGAAAAAATCATATAAGTGGGATATAATACAGTAAATTGACATTCTCAATTACATAAGATAGAATAAAAGATTTGATTCTTTATATATATATATATATATATATATATATATATATATTAAAAGCAAGCTTTTTAAGAAATGTGCTAACAAAACTAATACTCACTCCGTCTTAAAATAAATATCATAATAAATTATATTATATATGTCATGAAAAACTAATAATCAAATGAAAAAATATTTTTACAAAATTAACTTTATTAAATAGATAAAAAATTAAAATTAATATTAAATTCAAAAATTAAATTGATATTTATGAAAAATAACAATTAATATTATATTGAAAATTTAACTGTAACATTTATTTTGAAATAATTTTTATTTTAAATGATAGAAATAGTAGTTTATTAATATAAATGATCATTTGTTTTTGAGCTAGGTATAAATAGGTTTTATAAACTAAATAAAACCCATGTAAACCTAATATTCAATTAAAAACTCCACTTTCTTTTAAAAAAAATGAAAAGATGGAGTCACAGTCATGAATAAAGTATATAAGTAAAAATAATGTAGAAGGGGAAAAGTATCTACAGCTAGCTAGGCAGCTAGCCATATATAATATAATTACTTAGCATTGTGCAGAAGTTATGGTGAAAAGTGCAAGATGAAAAGTAATTATTGACTTGAGTGATCGTGTAGCACTTCGGGAGATCACAGTCCACGTATCAAAAGTGATGGAGAGGAAAGGAACCAAAAAAAGGCAGTATTTTATATATTGAAAGCGTGAAAATGAAAAGAAAAATTGTTCATACAAAAATAGTACAAATTATTAAGATTGTGGTAGTTTCAATTTTAACTAATTTTTTTGTGCTTTTTTATGTTTATTGTGTGTGTAATTTTAACTATTTATTTTAATTATACATTTGAGATTTACTTCTTTTTTATTCTTAGCTCGCTCTCATAAGCAAAAACTTTATGATTGAATAGAATATAAGAGGTACTCTAATTCAAGTACAAGAGTCTGACAAGGCCATATCAAAGAAAAAGAAAGATATTTCAAGATATATACATGGTCAATACACCTATTAAAAGAAACAATAAGTATCATTTTTTGTCTTAAACCAAGTCTAAAATTTAACCTTAATCATATCCAAAACTTCAATGAAAATGAAGAGAACGCCTTAAAATCATGTAACTGCATTCCAATAAATATGACGAACAAAATACAACCTTTTCCTTCTCAACAACATGCTAAAATAGATATTGTAATCAAATATGTTTTTAGGTAAGACCCTAGAATAATCACCAATCAAGATAAAAATAAGTGATAACTATCTTTCGTGAAAGCGAAATATAACACACAAGATACATCTTGTACTTTATGTACAATCTCCTCTTTTATACAGATTAAATTAAATTATATATCGCCTCAAATTAATACGCTTTAAATATATAATATAATTTTAATTAAGTTAATCATATATAAGTGTATAGTCATATAATTAATGTGATAAACATTCAATAACTTACAATATGCAAAAAATATCTCTCTGTTTCAAAATCAAGATATAAATTTTTCAGAAATGAAATCCTAGCAAACCAAAAACCCACTTCCTCTAACCTTCCACAGCCCTTTGACCTCCACCAATTAGGGCAACAAAGCCATCATTACATTAAATGGCCACAACACAATAAACACAATTGCTTGGGTGGGACTACGAGAGTGGGATTGCAGGTGTCCTGCTATATATATCCTTTCTGCATATCACATGACCACAATATATTTTCCGGGGCCCCACTAATCAAATTTCTAGATTGATGATGGGTTGCCCAATTCCTAGATTCACCTCATATGATGTATTAATGTTGGAAAGCAGATCTGCAATTCATGGCCATTGTTTTGGGACTTTTCTCAATTAGAATCAGCAGCACAATCAGAACCATTGGCCATGCTGCTGCAGGAGAAGACTAAACATGGGAATTTATGAGATGGCTTTCAGTTTCAGGTGGTGTAAACCAGAATGCACCCATAATTGGCCCCACACATACACAAACAAACGATGGTTCTTCTGACAAAGGAGCGTCATATATATTGCGTCTGACTTTGGATTCCCAAGCAAATCATATGCTTAGTTCATGACTGCAGTGTTTGATTGTCAGAGTTAGAGATTTTCATCAATATTGCATGCCATTATTAATTAAAAATTAAGGATATTATTAATCAATATTCTAAGAATATTGATTAAGAAATTAAAATGAAAAAAATATTTAATTAAAAATCACAAGAAAGTGTAAAAAAATTATGAAACAATATAATTTTTTCAATTTGATATATATATTTTTTAGTTTTTTAATCAATATCTTAAAAATACATGTTAATATTTGTAAAAAAATAAAGAGTCCTGAAACTAAGTGTACACACTTTACAATTAAGATTTGCCTAAGCACGTGAATAAAAATCTTGTAATAATTTTTGGTCTGGAAATTAAGGCTATAGTAATCATAGTTTTCAAATTCAACCAGCACAAAAAATTCATATATAGTAGAGATCGTTTGGAAATTTGGCTTTTGTATCTATCACACTCTTATTAACTACAGTGATTTACAGTTAGCATCATAGAATAGATCTTTCGCATCAAGGAACTTCGCATGATTAAAGTAAGCACATACAAAGTTACCTTTTTTTTTTCACCAGTGAGTGAAACGTAAAGTACTAAAGGTGTTGGCTATGTGCATGTATGTATAAATGTTTATGTAAATATATGCTATATGTGTGTAGGAGGTGGGAGAAATCAATCTTGGTTTTCTAAGAAATAAAAAGAATCTTTATGTTGAAGATGATTGGTACATAAATTGTATAATAGTGATATACAAAAAAAAGGTCATATATGCACCATAGACATGTCATAACTGAGGTTGTGAAGTGGTTATTTTATTGGGAAGCCACGCATTGGTGAAGTTTTAGCCTCAATGGGCCAAATTCGGACACCACTTCTATTTGTCTTAGCCTGTCTATTTATATTATGAAATGATTTGTGTTGGGAAAGTCGTAGAGAATTAGGTATCGTTTGATAGAAGTGAGAGAATAAAATGAAATATCGTATTTGACTTTGTTTTCATTTGATATCTTTTAAAAACAAAATAGAATACGAAATACTCCATAATGGTACAGAGTATAGCATAGCATTGCATTTTATCTTTTTTGAAACACCAAATGCTACCTTAAATTTACTTTCAGATCTGTAATGACCTTATTGCGGATTAATAATATTTTTTAATTATGTGGATTTTAATTAATTTTATTTTAATAAATTTTTAACTTTTAATTCTTTTAAGATTGATTTGAACAAAACTAATTGAACTATATATTTTTTTAATAATGTTTTCTAACATGCTAATAAATTGACAACTGGAAATAACTGCTTAGTGACCCAGCTTGTAAATATCTTGAAGCTAAGGATGAATAATATTTATTAAGAGTATTGAAGAATTGCTGATTTTTGTAATAATTATTTTTAAAGTTATATTTATGTCAATTTTTAATCTATTGATAGTTTAAAAGAAAATAATTGACTGTGTCTGAAAATTAATCTCATAAAATTATTAAATAAAAATTATTATACTAAATTATTTTCTTCATTATAATTTATTATTTAAATTACATTTTCTTGTTATATTAATTTATAAATTTATTATTTATGAATTAGTTTAAAAATTATTTTTTTAGAGTTTAATAATCATACATTAATAGTATAAAAGACTTTTTTTTTACTGTCATTCAATCATAATTAATCGTTAATATGATTTCTAAAATAATTATCGTAAAAATCAATAAATTTATCATACATAATGACTAATTTGTAAAATGTAAAATGATGGTGTAAAACTTTTTAAATTATCATTGTCTGATCTTTTTATCTCATACTGTTCTTTGTTAAATTGATTTTGCAATTTATATTGAAAATTATTATTGAATAAAAATTAATAGAAAGAATAAAATAAAATATCGAATGACTCGTCCTACAAGACTGTTTATTTCATACACATGATTTGAATCTAAAACCTTTTTTTATAAAAGAAATATATACCGCTTAAACCAATTATTTCCTGATAACTAATAGTAATTGTTTTTCTTTTAACTTAGATAAATTAAATTCGTTCCATATTCCTTGTGATATTTAACCTTTTCAGCTAGTTAAGAGGTATATTTACTCTTGTCTGTACATATTTTTGCATGCGTCCATTTTTTTACAGTGGTAAGGTTTTTGGATTTATTTGAATTTTCTACCTGCCGTGTGAGTCAGCCCTGACAAGGAACCACAATAATAGCATAATGTACTTATACTTTGTTCCAAAGTAAATTTGAACTCTAGTGGGCAATTTGCTATCTGGTATTTTCTAATTTTTCCACACTGTATTTAACCAAGGTTATATATGGAGAGTTGACTAAAAAAATTATATATGGAGAGCTAAATTTTTTAGGAGAGCCAAGCTTTTTAGTAACCATTAGTCATACACAACGAGATGCATGTGTCAATTTTTGTATTCATTATTAACAATAAATTTTACCAACAAAACTAGGAGAATGGTTAACCTTTTAGGTAAACACTTTTGCTATCTCTCTCAATCAGAAAATAATATACTTCACTCTCACGAAAAACATAATGTTGTATTTATTTATGGAGAAAATAAATTATACACTAAAATATAAATTTTTATACTGTTATTCAATCACAACCTATTATATATGATAAATTTGTTAATTTTTATGATAATTACTTTAAATTTTTTATTAACTATAAATTATAATTATACGACGTTTATAACGCATGACCATTAAATTCTTATTTATAACTACAACAAACTTTTGCATTAATTGACAATATGATAGAGATTTATATTCATGAAACTCTTCGATCTGATTATCTATAAGAGTCATCTATATAATGAACCAAACAATTAAGACAACTATAATATACTACAGTGTCAATTCATACAGGGACGGAGCCAAAGTTCGGCTCCAGAGAACAAGAATAAATATAATTTAATAACAAAAGTTAAAATTTTTACATGCATAAAAAATATAAAAAAAAAAACTTCAATATATTATGTATCCTAACAATTTTTTTTATAAATAAAAATAAATATAACTATATCAAGTGCAAACTTTATATAAGAAATAATAGATACATTTATCTGGTTCTAACTATAGAAACATAGATTTATTTTCAAATGTATTAATGAGTGAAATAGTTGTAAATTTGACATACATTTTTTTTTACATTGCGGGTTTAATCAATGATATTAACATGACAAACCGGTCCAATACACATAATGACATTTTGGTAGTTCAAGCTCCTAGTGCAATATACAGCTAATGAAATCCAATATTTATATGTGGATACTAACTAGCAAATGATATATCTATTAATTGGGCTACATTACTTGTCATGACTATCTCTTTGCTATAAGAAGAAAATGGGAAAATTATTCATCAAAAAAATAAAAATCTACACAAAAGATTGATAATGGAATTTTGGAATGTTTCAATCTCAATTCAGAATTATATGTAATGCAACACATGCCTTGACACATGAATATGATCAAACATATATACATGCATCATATTGTATATATGATTGATGATAAACAATATATATATATATATATATATATATATATATATATATATATATATATTTATAATGAAGTATAAAACAAAACTAATAATTAACAACTAATATTTTTTGATAAAAAAAATCCATATCCCTATTTTGTAACATATCTACAAAGAACACTTCTTTGTAAAAAAAAAGTCAACAATTTTAGCTAACTTGATGCAATATATTTGAGAAAGTTTTAGATATAAGAATAATGAAAGATAAATTTTATTTTGACTATATAATGTTATATATTTCTCATTATTTGTAATTTATTGTGATATAAAAATTTATATTATAATAAAATTGCTATATTTTTAGTTTATATTTTGTGATAAAATTATTAAAATAATAATTTTTTTTACATTTTATTGTTGATGTGTTGCAATTTGTTCCTTATTTTTCATATTAATTCCTGTAGATTTGCTTGCATTTTATGTTTAATAGGATTAGTTTCATCGTTAATTTCCTTTGTTTAGTCACTTGGAACTCTTGAGGTGTGTATTTGTTTGTCAATGGATTTTAGGAGGTTTGTCATTAATTGATTTAATTTGGCCTTGGATCTTAGAGATTTAGATTTGGATCCCAAGACAAGGCAATTGAGACTTTGTTAAGACTTGAATCAAGCAAAGAAAGGACCACAAAAAACTACATTTGAAGAAAAATGAATAAAAGGCAAATGTTGCAATCAGTGAGTGTGACGGGCTGCTTGTGGCAATGCACAAGCGTGACATACTACAAGAAAAATAAAAATGGCAACGAGAATTCACCGTGGATAGACTTGGTAAAACACCATGGTCGCGAAGTGCAATATGAATTTAAAGTTGGTTTCTTCTAATTTTATTTTAGTTGGACTTAAACCTTAGTTGTATCCTAACTATAAATAAACCTTTTAGGATTAGAAAGAAGTTATTGAACCCTACAGGGGCAACGACTCTATGTGGAGAACCACTCTGTGGAGAATTGAAAATGATTCCCCCTCTTCTTCTTTTTCTACCTGAGTTTGTATGTTCTTTCTTCCTTATTTTATTTCTCCATGATTATGATCGATTAGTCATTTTGTTTCTAGGATGGCATGGCCCATGTTTTTAATGGATTTGTTATCTTTATTTTTATATGCAAAGTTTGTTTCCCTCTTTTTTTATTTTTTTTCTTAATAAGCTTAATTACGTGAATTGTTTGATCACTTTTTGAATAACCTTTGGCATTTCAGAGATGAATTGAAATGTAAACCTAAAAGTTAGACTCATAGGAAAATAACTTAGGTTTTAAACCACATAAATAAGTTTAATCCTTCGAGAAGTCAATGAATTAACAAAGAACCTAATGTGTCTAATTGAAAATAGTTATCTCAAATATATGTACCAATTCAATTAGATATATCTTTGTGTCCTGAAAGGAGATGAAGGTTAACTTAGATTGATTCATCTACAAAATTGGAACAATATTAGAACATGTAGGTAATAGAGGTAAATCCATTAACTATCACTGAGTGAAGCTCGATCCCGGAAACCTTTATTTCCATGGGTTTCTCCCAATCTTGATATTCTTACGTTCTTGCTCTTATTTCTTGCCTTTGTTTCCTGCTTTATATTTTCGAACCACAATAAATTAGTAAACATAAACTACAGATTTAATATTTTATTACCTGACGATTATTTTACCCTCGCGATTTTTCCATACCAATCGCTTCAAAATTAAAATACAAATACATTATTATTTTAAAGTAAAAATGAATATAAAAATATAAAGTTGTAGAGTAACATATGTGACTGAATTGAAATTCTTAATAAATTGATTACTGGAGTAAAAGGTTATTAAAAATCTAATAGTATATAAAGTAAATTTAAAACCTAAGAATAAATTCACCATTAAAAAGGCATTAATATGCACGCAAGAGATTAAAACATGATAAATGCAACAAATAAGAAGTTAAACAAAAAGAAGCAAGGGAATGGTGAAAGAATGGCACAGGTAGCAGACGAAAACAAAAGTGTAAATGAAAAGAGTAGAGAGGTGGCCGTAATTGTTAATGGTAGTAAGAGGTAACTAGTTAAAAGTATGAGATGATGATGTTTAATGATTCCAAATGATTTGACAAGACAACGAGTGAGTGCATGTGAAGGATGCGATGCAGACATTTGAACTGACCTTTCGAGCAAAGGCTATAATAATAATAATAAGAAGCTGAAATGGAGAGATAGCAATATAGAGAGAAATAGAAAGAGAGAGTTAGATGAGTCCACTCACTCACACATTCACACTCACATTACTTACTCACTTGTGTTGTGTGGCGATGTGCATTCTGAGTCCCTGACTTCTGCTCTGAACCACACCAACACGTACACAGTGCATGCCTAGCCTTTTCCCACCTGAAAACGGCTATTGTCCGTACCATTTCCCTTAGGGGATGGTCTCCTAATAGGTCATCCCACTCCATCAAACCCTACACGTGTCCATGAATTGTTCTTTCTCTTCCCTCGTCGCTCCTCACTCTCTTTGATGCTCAACAGTCTTTGCTTTCTTATGTGTTAAGGACAGAATACTATTTTGGAGGAGGGCAAGCATTTATACGTTCTGGGGGGTCTCTCATGCATGGCACTGACTTCCACGTGCATTCCTCTCTTTTCCTTGCAGTGATCACTGATGAGTGTTCAGAGTAGCTAGAGAGAGCCAATTTTTTTTTGTTTTTTAAATTACAAAACAAAGACCAGTGGGGACAGCAACCATTTACTACACATACAAAAAATATTAGAACTACAGATAACAAGTTTTAATACATTTTTTTTAATTGTGTCTATAATTTTTATTAAAAATAAAATTTATTTTAATAATCTTTACTTTTTGAAAGACATTCTCATATCTTTTGATCATAAAAATATTTTATTTCTAGAAAAAAAAAATAGAGATGACAAAGAAATATCTTCATCAATGCCCTCCCTCATCACTCACAAGTCGGTCACACGTCCTTCCTCTCTATCAAGTTCAAGTCTCGCTCATTCCTTTTGCCCTTAACTCTCAGACTAAGCTTGTCACTCTTCACTGCATTGATCTCTCTTTCTCTCTCTGGTTTTGGTCTGAAAGGTGACCTTCTATAGACCCCACTGTGTTAACTGTATTTAAGCGTGTGTAGCCATTGGCTACAACTTCGTACTATTCAGACAGACGTATCATCATCTTCCTTCTTAATTACATCAACAATACAAGTGCAAATGCAAACTCGGTCTCTGATGGAATTTTTTCACAAACGGAAAAGTTACTTTTACATGCATTTAAACTGAAATGAGACAAAGCGTTCAGTAGACGTTGATAAGAACCAAAAATATACAGAGAAAGAAGGAATATTAAACAAACAAATAAAGGGCCGGTGATAGTCATTTTATTTTTGGAATAAATTTACTGAAAGGTGAAAAGGTAGTACTCTTAAACTAAGTCCAACCCATTTACTTCTAATTAATCAGTCATTTTTATTTTCAACCACTTTAATTTTCAGCATATATATATATATATATATATATATATATATTATGGTTGTGCTTTATGCAGTGAATTGTATCAGGAAAAAAAAACTCAAGAGAAATAATTTTTCAGAATTTTAAGTTATACTTGAATATTTTTACAAAGTTACTAATTCAGGATAAAGGAAATTTAAAAATAATTCGATAACAAATATAAAAAAAAAATAAGTACATAAACATTTTGAATGGCAAAATTTTTTTCTTTTTTTAATAATTTGAACTTACAGGTATTATTCATAATTTGAAGTGCTATATTTACTTTTGCATGCTCCATCGATCTAACATTTTTAGACAAATTATAGTATCCATATAAGAATTGCCATTGATTTGGAATTTAAAGTTTTGATAAATCCTTGAATTCGTTTCGTGCTGAAAGAACCATCATGATCTTAATTAAAAAGTGAAATTATCATCTCAACGATTAATGTATTTTTTAACTCAATGTAACTTATTTATGAGCAAATGGTGTTAGAATTTTCTTTGGTCTTCAATTGATTGGTCTATTTTGTTTTATTAAAATATGAATTAAATGTATGATTTAATTTGAACTTTGGAAATCACCATGTGTTTATATGGTTATTGAGTCAAGCCCAATAGACAAATGTACTAAGTTTATGTGTAAGGCCTAATGAGTCTAATATTCATGTTAGTTAAATATTAGGTTATTTGCCTATTTGGCATTTGTTATATTCATTTTCAATTTTCCTAAGTACATTCCCATTTTCTTTTCTTTTATCATCATATATACCCTTTATGCCCATAACATTGATATAAAGTCATTATTCTGAAATATGTTTCCTAGAGCAATGTTTTGTTTTTAACATTTTGGAAAATAATTTTCGAAACAATTTTATTTTTTCTCCATTTAATTCATGGGGAACTCTTTCACATTACTTCTTCATGTGTCTTTTATGAGATAAGAGAGAAACAAAGATTGTCCTTTCTTTAACAAAAAGGCGCTACAAGATTGTTTAGCGTAAATTTGTTTTACTAGACATTTCTTTCTTAGTTTTCTATCTTTGTATTATGCCTTGACATGTTAATTTGTTTTCGATCAAATGTTATACTTATACTCTATTCGACTTTTCATTAAATGTTAAGATACTTAAACGTTAGATTTTCAACAAAAACTGAGTATCAACTAAGGTTATATGAGGATCAGACTTCAAAATACGAAATCTTAACAAAAATGAACACTTAGACTAAAAATGTTAAGTTATTAGACAAATCAGGATCTTCAATAATTTTGATTAAATACAAATAATTACAAAATTTAAAAATTGCATCTTTGGACAAAAGTGTTGTATTTGTGTTTGATAGAACAAATAACAACAAACATATGCTAAGATTTTGAGAAACATTGAAGACAAAATTAATGTTCAATTGTTGAGAATCTATGTTGTAGAGAATGTTCGAATATTCTCCTAAGATCTATCGAAACAAGGAAGTAAGAGCATCTCAAATGCAAGATACCCATTTGGGTTCCTTCATCAATTTTTTGTGATCCTCGCGGTACTTTTTGTAGTTCCTACAGTGTTATGTCACTCATAAGGAATTCGCGCGGACTCTACCTTGCACCACCACCATTTCGCCCGCTCCACAATTTGGTTTGTTTTCCTCTTTTTCTTCTACGGGTAGTTGGTGAGGATAATGTTAATTTATTTCTAAGTTTCAGTTCTTTATATAAGGAACGCGTCTCAGTTTTCAAGGAATGATTTCTCCACGTAGGCAACCTCTAACGCTCAAGCTTTTCAAGGAACGAGTTCTTCAATTAAAGAAACCCTACAAACACTCCCGTTGGAGATGCTCTAAGATAACAATCAAAGATAAATTTCTCTCTTATTCTCAAAAGATGTATCAACTGTTGTACTTCTTGTTTTGCATAGACATGCTCTATTTTAAAGTTGATTTGACCTTTGAAGCTTGCTGCTAGTATGTGAATCAAGAAAGATAATTAGAGCATAGTATCAACATAGATTGGACTTGCATTAATACACCAATAAACACTTTCTTTAGACACAAACTAATAACCATTTAGAAATAATGAATACTTATTGAAGAAGTCTATAAATACCATAAAATTTGAAGAATTGAAGTTAGAAGAACAAACTTTATTTAAAACATCTCTTCTTTCTTATCTCTAAGCTCTCTTCTATATATTTTAAGTTTATAAAAAACTTTCAAAACGGTTTGTACATCAAGATAATGTTATAGATATTTGTCTATAAGATAATAGCTTTATTTCTGTCCACTAAAACATAAATATTTTTGCTGATTTGTTTAGAACTAAAAATAGCTTGAAATACAAAGAATATTTAGATTATAAAAGCTCAGGGATAAATTTTTATAGAACCAGAAGTGATAATTAAAAACTCTTTACGTCTTATCTCTTGTTCTTATATGTTTCCTTCACTTAATAAATAATGACGACATAAAAAAAAGGTAAAAGTGGATTCCAACTCCTTGATTTTTTTTAAATATAAAATTGTAAATGTAAAAAACTAAAACAAACTAATTTTAGAATTTTTCTTAATACTATTATATATGCCAAAAGTTATTTACTTTCTCCCTTTCTAGGATACTCTAGACAGTGGATATGCCCCTGCTTTTAATTCATGATCAATAAGGAAGGTTAAACAAAAAACTCAAGCTTGAAGTTGAGTCTTACTCTGGATGGATTGCTTGATGTACTTATCAGTTTCCCATGTATCAGTATCACTGTACAGTTGGTAAATGATCAGTTATGCAAACAACTTTGCAGGATCTGCCACGTCACAGAATCATCTCCCACTTGCCTAATCCTTTAAATTATGCCCCTCTTCCATACCTTTATAAACTGATTATGACTCTAATTTAGACTTTGGTGTTGAAAAAGCATATTAATATAGTATTTTATAAATGCTTCAATGAGTCAAAATAGAAGTTTAAGACCGACTTTATTGTCTTTTAGAGTATTAAAAAAGATGCGAGCTTATCAAAATTTGAAAGTAACAGGTGAGTAGGTGACACCACATATTGTTCGATGCTTATCCATGGCTTTTGGGAACATCATATTCTTTCACTTAATTGTATTTAAAGGAGCAAAATCGACACCAAAGTTTCAGGGAGCTTTTAGAAAATTAAAGGCAATGAGGGAACAACATAAGAAGGCAGAGACGTAAATTAATAAACTTGCGTAGTTGCATTGGCTGAAAAGTGTTTCTATTTTTGTCGAACTTATATTTTTATAAAATTAATTGATATGAATCATTTCAAAAGAAGCGATTAGGATTCTAATGATTATTCATGCAGACAATTCAATTTTACCTCATACAAGTATATCTGTTAAAATATTTTAAATTTTGGACAAATCAATTATTTTTAGTGGCGGCAACATTTAAAGAGATAGATTCAAAGTAATGTTTGTATCGTTGGCTGAAAAAATGGCAAATTAATGTTTAAATTAATACCACGTACGCATATCAAATCTGCTTTTTTTTTTAAAAAGATAATCAATTATGCTTTTAAACTTTCAAAATTTACTTTTCATGATTGTTAAAATTTATGATACTAAATAGAACAAATATATTAATTTGTTCCACACTTGAAAAGGAATTATATGACAACATAACTTATATATATATATATATATATATATATATATATATATATATATATATACTAGACAAAAATTCTACTTTTTGTTACTAAAAAAAATTATGCAACAATATTTTATTTCAAATATAAAATACTTAGTCAAAACAAACGCATATCCTTATCTCTCTTTTTGTCTCTCCCTCTCTTAGCTCTCTCTTAATAACTTTAATGCTCTTGCATTTGTGCTCGTGTTTCTCCATAATTTGAAAAGAACACTGAAACTTTAATAGTTATGTGTCAGTTAAACAATGTATAAGATAAACAATTATCATATAACTTAATGTTTGTTTTATGTTATTCTCCTTGTCTTCATGTGTATCAAATACACCCTATATTTGAAGATATTAGTTTCTAGTGGAGTTAAGAAATATTACTATATTAGCGTGCACCAACAAAATTTACAATATTTAATTCAATATTTTATCTCAATCTTATTTTTAATGTCAAAATAATATAAGATGCAGTTCTAAATATATATTTTTGAATCTATACCAAAAAACATATTTTTTGAATAATATACAGTAGAGGGAGAATACGAAATTCCATTTATCAAATTAATTTTAAATAATTATATAATAGAGGAGAGTTATATTAATATATTTTTCTTTCCATTTACTTTCTCTTCTTCCTTTTTAAAATCCTGAACATAATATTTAAATAAAAAAATTAATATTCTTCCTAAATCGAAATTCTCCTGATTCGATTTATGAGATTCCACAGCAATGCAGTGACATATAAAATATTAATAAAAAAACTTAAAAATTATATATAGTTAAACGGGGAATTTAAAATACATTTTACTATAGTATTTTTATTTCACTTGATATTAGAAATGAATAAATTGTTCTTTCAATATTTATAAAAAAATTAATAAATACAGAAAACAAGTCTGATAAAATATCTTACTGCTCAGATATCTCCTAATCAAAACAATCAACATCATGCAACTTTATTAAGAGATTCTAATATATTATTGACTTGACACTGGGCCTTTGTTGTTAAACGCATACCACAAATAATGAATCTAAGCTTTGCAACTCATTGTACATAATTAATTGCAGGTAAACGTTAACAAATGTTTTAATGATATTGGTTGAAGAATTTAAGGTATAAATATTTTTATAAGAAAAAAAATTATATTATTTATAAATTTTTTATATTTTCCTATAATTTATATAATAAATAATTTTCTCTTTTAATTCCTTAACTAATATTTTTAGAACACTTATTAACAAAATCATTAATTGTATTATATTTCCCCCCGTCTCTTTGAAAATTTAAAGCACGGTGCTTTTAGATATCCCTCCCTAAAGAGGAAAGATTTGACTTTAGATGAAATCATGAAAAAAAAGCAAGAAATAACTAAACTCGCAAAGTGGGGAATATTGCGCATATACTTTAATCCTGTGATCGATACACATCCAGATATATCAAATCTTATGTTATTAATAGCTTTTTATAGGACCGAAAAGAAAACTTATGTAAAATTTTATATTTATTTATCTAATTGTTTTTTTAAAGAATTTATCTAACTGTTGAATACATAATTAACAGTATGTGTCAACATATAATAACTATAAGTATGTAATCAAAGCAAGCATTGATTTTACTTGTTATTAATTATAATAACAACTACTTTTAACTTTATATAATGCTCACGATTTATTACTAGCTATATGCAATAACTAGTGAGATTTTCACTTGATATATACACCTCCTAGATTTAACAAAGTATACAAAAACAACAGTGGATCATATATATATATATGAGACATGGTTGTAGATAGCATTGAAAGCAGTGCAGAGCTGACTATTTCCATTCTAATAACTCAGAATTCCACGCTTCAAATGTTCATTGAAGGCTTTCTTTCTTCTTGAGGGTCATTTGACAAAAATCTAGTATTAGATTTATACATAGATCATGAGTATATGTAAGAGACCCTTTATTAGCATAAAGGAGCAGAGCCAAATCCAACGGATCATGAAATTATGTACACGATGCGAATTTCCTCACGCGCGGAAATCTACAAAAATATTTGTAACATTGACAGTGATGAGTAGTCAAGTCAAGCATGATCTGATGAATACATGCATATGAACATACACTGATCATGTTATGTTTCTGACCTCATGCGATTGCAACATAAACAAACACAGATTTAACAATGGGGAAGAAGGGGAAAGTAGTTGTGTTTCCTCATGTGTTGGTGGCAATCGACAACACGGGCATACAAAGTACTGAATCCTTAAAACCCTTGAACAGGAAAATTACTGGAGAAGAAAACAGAAGCAGCAGAAGAAGAGATGGAAAAAAAAAAAGCAGTGCCATGCATTATATATTTATATATTATCATTGAACGGCACCTTTTAATTAAAATCTAGATAAATCCAATAATAAACTCAAGGAAATTGAAAAAAATTATATTTTTTTATATTAAAATATGTAAAAATATATTATTTGTAACTTTTTTTATGTACTCATAATTTAATAATAAATATTTTTAATTTTTAATTTTTAACTTTTAACTAATTGTGAGACTCTTGTATTATATAATATTATATTATATAAATTAATTGAAAGAATGGCAGAGTGGATCGGATATTGGGGAGACATGGCCGGTGTTGTCTTGTCATATCACCTTCGGTTTTGTCTCCCATATATATGTTACAAAGTCTTGCTTACGTTGCTAAGGCTCTTCCATTTACCTTGTTGCCCTCTTCTCTACTTTGAATATCGTATATCTTATATTAAAGTATATAGATTTTCCTTTATGGAAACATTATTAAACTTACCTTACTTGTGTTTGTCTATCTGCACAAGCTTAATTCTTGCAGCGGCTTAGCCTTAGACAGTTAGACTCACTTACATACAAAGGTGGGAAAATAGCGGATATTTCTTTGTCTGCATGCACTTTACCAGCAAAATCAGCTTTTGAGGTCAAATAAGATTCCTTGGCTATGAATCATGCATGTCTAGAATACACTAGACTGTAAGCAATTTTTTTTTTCTATAGTATTTCTTCATTTTCTTGTCACATTTGATGTGATTTAAAAAATGTGTACTTACTAATTGATCAGTCGTTTGTATAGGCATAACCATGTATATCACCGGAAAAAACACCATGGATATATCAATTATTAAAATATACAAATGCAACATCGTATATGTTTGATATGAACATAATTTTTTATTGAAAAATATTGATTTGTTAAAATATTAATTTTTTGTTAGTAGAAAAAATTAAACATGTAACTTTTTTTTCCTTCTCTTTTAATTATTTAATCCATCTTATATTTTCATGAACATAATTATTATTTCGCAGTATGTCATGTGATTCAAATCTATGCATTTTATTATCTGTTTAATTCGTGTCATACAACACCATTTTCTTGTATTTTTGTACCAAATATTTGTAAAGATGGCTAAATTTATCTAAACCCTTAAAACAGTTGCAAATATTATCAACGGATATGTTGATATTGCATTTTTTGTAAATATAAATGCACATTGCTCAATACTAAGATTTTTTTTCATTAGTGATTTGGACATAAATATGATGAATTCTGACAACTTATTTAAGACAAAAACATTATTAAAAAAAAAATAAAAAGACTGTAAAAAACTTAAGAGTTTAATAGAAACACAGTAAAATAGAGTAAAATATTTTACATTGTTAATAAATTAAAAATTATTTTTTACATGACTTTAAAGATAAATATTATAAAATTAATGAATTTATCATATATGTCGTTTTGTCATTGAATAGTAATATAAAAAACACTTTTACGCACAGCTGGTTGTATATACTATTTACACAAAATATTCCAATAAAAAAAATTCATGGATAAGTTTCTTTTTAGAAAATATATATGTATTAAAAAACTATATGTTGAACATAGATTGAAAATTAAAGATTAAATTGAAATTATAATAAATTATTTGGATTTAACATCAGTATTGGAGTGGATTTGGAGTCGCGTATAAAACCTTGCATATAAATCAAGATAGATACCAATTTAGTGAATCTCTTCTTTAATTGGTGTCTGACCAATTGAGTCGCATATAACTAAATAAGTATATATAATATTTATTTAAATGATATAAAATTGATGAAAATATTCTTTAATTAAACTAAACTTATAACACTAGCAATTATTTTCTATAATACATTTTTTCTTATTTAGTTCAATTTATGTAAAGAATGGATTAACCATGTTAATAAACAAGCTAATTAAAGTTAACTAAATTTAGTCATTAAAAATTTGCTTAACTCGATCACATTTGTCAATAAAAAATATCAAGGATTTAGTAACTAATTAAATCACATCGGATTGATTCAACTAATCCCTACTTAGAAAAGAGAAATATATAGTTATTCAATAAATTAGTATTTGGCTACCAGCCGAGGATACCCCAAGTTCATCCAAAAAAAAATTGTATAGTCTAATATATATGTACTTCCATGAGAGGAGAAAAAGAAAAAGAAAAATGATAATGTTAAAATATTCCAACTTTTTAATCAAGAAATACAACAAAATCTATCTTAAGCTAAGTTTACAGTTTTTATTTATTTATAAATTTTATGTGGGTTTGAATAATTAATTTATATATAAAATTTACTTTTTCTATCCACATAAAGTTTTATATCCAATCTTGTATATAAAACTCGTCAAAGTCACCCCTTAATTTTATTATAAGTTTCTTTTTTCTTTTTTCTTTTTAAATTATACGTGTGTGCCTCAAGCCTCTAATCCTTTTACGTGTGGACCAAAAATATCCTTCATTCATTCCAACATTTTTTTTCTATACACATAAAAACATGAATTAAACCCTCTGTCAACATGGTAAAAACCCAACTATCAACTAATTTATCAACTTTTACTAATATCATTTTTTAAGATACTTAAGACAATATATCAGCTATAAATTTGTATCTGCATAAATTATGTGATGTTTGTATCCATTAACCTTTCTTACAGTCTTGACAATTTGGATTTTGTCAAATTTAGTGAGTAGCATGAAAATGAAACCTAAAGGACTAAAAGAATATACCATTTCTTTTGGATTCATTCTTCTTCATTTTTTTTCTTTCAATTTATACATTTGTCTCTAACCTATGACGGCCAAGTTTGAAGTAGAGGAGAAAAAAAATCCTTTCTGTTCACAGATAAACTGAAAGTCGAGATAGAAAAAAATAATAATTAAGGAATCACATAGCTCAACTGAAAATGCAGACATGTATAGCATACACTCACATAGTCACATTGCATTGCTGGGCTAGGATGGCCCATGAGAGGCCCATACTTTTGACTCGGGCTTTGCAGCTTAATTTGATTGTGAATTTGTTTTTCTAACTCAACCTAACCATCAACGGGTTGCGGATCAAATCATGATCATTCATGAACTCAATTTTCTTTTAAATTCACTTCTTGTTTATTAACAAGAGTAATGACATAATATTAATTTTAATTATATGTATAATATTTATATAAAATAAACATTTTTTAAAAAACACTATATTAAGATTTTACTTTTTTATTTTTCAATAAACATGTGGGACTAATAAATATTTAGGCCCAATTAAGTTAGACCAAAATAACTTGGAACTTAAAACTCATTTTGTATGGGAATAACTGGGCAGCATATCAAACTCAGAACTCAACCTATTTTGGCACCCTACAATAAATCAAACTACTAACCCATGTGCACTTAAATAGGCAAATTTTAGAGCCACATGACAACGTGAGAGTGACAGGTTGACACATTAACTGTCAATTTAATCGTGCATGATACACAGTGCTTAGAAACTTCTCTATCCCATGATGAACAAAGCACATGAGAAGAACTTTACAAAATTATAGTGTTGTTAATAAGAAAATTTCTACATGGAAAGTCAAATTGCCTCATGCTATTCTCTTGGTGGAGACCACGCATATTTTCTACATCAAATAATCATTTTTCTTTTTAAGTATTTAAAATATTTGTATATTCAAAATTCAAACTAATAATTATCTAGAACACATCCATTAATCCACATCCTCGATGGTCACCTCACGCAATTGCCCTAAAGTCTATGTGACTACACATTACAAAATTTTTTGTGGCCGCACATTTTGGATTCTTGGCATTAAGTATTCCTCACCCCTATTGGTAGGTGTTCTCTGTCGTGGTACGTGAGCATGGCTAACAAAATTTAGAAGAATGGTAGTCTGAAAGAGTAAAAAGTCCATGACTAGAATAGATGGCACTTGTGATAAATGAAGAAATTCAGTGATAGATTTGATGAATCGTGCTATCTATTCTTAAAACTTGTGGATGAATTCGGAGCAATTATAAAGCCTGTGACATACAGTTTTATGCACCTTTGTGATCTCACATATGTCCTCTCTTCATAATTTTAGATCAGTAGAGGCAGAATGAATTAGCTACAGTGTTGCAAACTTTTCATAGCATGCCTTCACATAATGTACTATTGATAATTTGCTTTAAAAAAGATATATTCCTGGAATGTGATGTGCTAGGAAGGAAGGACCTTGTAATGAGCAATGTTGTAATTTGCATGGCTATATGTAATGTTGGACCAAATAAGAGGCCCAAACGTGTTATTCACTATCCTAA
>CM023959.1:27450746-27489271 GCA_013407115.1 Glycine latifolia | reverse complement strand
AAAAAAAAAACAGAACTGTTTTCAAACGTTATTCTTTAATCAAATGGAGACATTAAATACCAATGGTTTGACAGTGATTGCGCACATTAAACCAGAACAAATTGGAAATTTGTTAAATAGCCCAGAGAATAGCATGCAAACACCTTGATTTTAGCACCAGTCTCCATATGTCATGGCTCTTAGAGGTTATAGGAGATGCGACCCACAAGAGCATGAACTTTTCAAGGTTCCATATTCATAGATATCACAACATACACATACCTTCATGAATTAATTAATCACATGACACGTGCACCAAACTAAGGACAGATCCTCTAACTTACTTTGCAAGTGACAACTGTCAATAGTTTAACATAGTTTTGACGAGCATCATACGTGCGCATTTCCTGTAACATCAACATGTCCCCAAACTCTTTGGAAATTAACATGCAAAGAAACAAAAAATCTTGCGACAACATCAGAGTTCGTTTTGGTTCATCAGAAAAAACACGCATGGTAGCATCAATCTCCTCAAATTGTCGTTACATGTTTTTTTTTCAAGGATGCATAAACAAAACCATGATTTAAATGCATTTGTCCATGTGGGGTACTGTCCATGATTATTCATAGTAAGTACCAGATGTGAAGAGAGAACAAAGCAAAATGATTGGAAAAGATAGCGGTGTTTTGAAGGCATGGGAGGCAACGATGAGAAAGACACACGCAGTTGCCAAGAAGCGTGCAAACAGCATATTTGGGACGATATCTTTGGCACAAGTTGCGGATGAAGAAGAAAACAATGTTGATTATGATGACAACGAAGAGAATGGGAACGAGGCATTTGAGGTATACATTGAAGAGAAGGTTCTACCAAATGGGGATTACTATACAGGGGAATGGGCAAAGAACTTCCCACATGGGCTAGGGAAATACCTATGGACCGATGGGTGCATGTATGTTGGAGAATGGTTCAAAGGGAAAACAAAAGGAAAGGGTAGGTTCAGTTGGCCTTCAGGGGCCACATACGAAGGGGAGTTCAAGAGTGGTTTCATGGATGGGAATGGCACATACACAGGGTGTAATGGGGAGACTTACAAGGGGCAGTGGGTGATGAACTTGAAACATGGTCATGGTTTCAAGAGTTATGCAAATGGGGATTGGTATGATGGGGAGTGGAGGAAGGATTTGCAAGATGGGGAGGGAAGGTATGAGTGGAAGGATGAGAGCCATTATGTTGGGGAATGGAGGAATGGGACTATTTGGGGTAAAGGGTCATTTGTTTGGGCCAACAATGGGAAAGTGTTTGAAGGGTTTTGGGAAGATGGTTTGCCAAAAGGGAAAGGCACTTTCAAGTGGCATGATGGGAGTTTTTATGAGGGAAATTTCAGCAAGGATGGTAAGGATCAGAATGTTACATACCATCCCCGTGAGTCATCAGAGGGGGAAGGGCATAGTGAATGGGACCCTCAACAGTTGTATAGTGACTTGAATGGGTATTCAGTTTGCCCTGGGGAGAAGGTTCAGGTTATGCCATCACACAAGAGGCTTGCGATTTGGAGGTCTACAAAGACAGGGGAGAGTGCTAAAAATAGGAGAATGTCAGTGGATGGGAGGGTGAGTGTTGGCTTGGAGAGGCCAAGTGATAGGTTGCAAATATGGGATGGTGGGGAGAGTGATGCTAGTGGTGCTAGAACTCCAACTATGGGGATTGATTTGGATGAAGATTTGATGGCTTTACGTGTAGATGATGGTAGTGAAAGTTTGACTCAACTTCAACCTCTGAAAGCACCAACGAAATCAAAGAGGCAGGGAGAGACCATATGCAAAGGACAAAAAAATTATGAGCTCATGCTCAATTTGCAGCTGGGAATCAGGTAGGTGTGTGTGTGTGTGTGTGAGTGTGTTGGATATCTTTCTTTAAATTTCCAGCCTGGTAGAAATCTAGTTGTTTATGTTTCTCTCAATGTTATTTGTATCAATTAGTTGCTTTAGTTATGTTACTTATTCACCAAAATGATTACAGTTAGAATAACAAAAAGCCTAGTAAAAGAGAGTTGAAATGGCCCATAGGGCTAACTAAAGCTTGTTTTATTTTCTGGCTCTATCTATACTTCCATGATCTCCTTGCCAGCCAAATTGCATTTCATTATCTCTTAATCATATTATGTCAATGAGTTATATATATCATCTCAAGTGTCAACCACCTCTCAACAGAAAGGAAAAAGGACTTCTATGGTTCATTATGTTTCCTTTAAGAATAAATTTATTTCCTCTTATTCATATAACTCCACCTTACAAAATAAAACAACAATTCTATATTTGTTGCATGCACAATTTGACAGGTTATGCAATTGTTTAAATATATATATATATATATATATATATATATAATTGTAGACTCTAATTGCTTTCTTTTGTGCCTACAACTTTATAGTATTTCATATTTTTATAATTTCTTGGACTTCATAGGCATTCTGTTGCAAGGCCTGCTCCAACAGCATCACTTGATCTCAAGCCTTCAGCTTTTGACCCTAAGGAGAAAGTGTGGACAAGATTTCCACCCGAAGGATCCAAATACACTCCACCACATCCATCATGTGACTTTAAGTGGAAGGACTATTGCCCGGTAGTTTTTAGGTCAGCCCTATTAACACTTACTTTGTTGTTCCTATGGTCATTTTATGCATATTATTACACAAGCCATTCAATGAATAATTTATTATTTATGCATGAAATTTCCTTTTGTTATTAAGCTATCTGTGGTTGCCTCTTGCCATAAACAATTATACCGTGAGTTTAATTTTGATACATTTTGCAATGTCAATCAATTTAAAATCCAAGTGTTAATGTGAGTATCATTTTCTTCAACTTATACATTGCACTTTGTCTTCAGAACTCTTAGGAAGCTATTCAAGGTGGATCCAGCTGATTACATGTTATCCATATGTGGAAATGATGCCCTTCGTGAACTTTCCTCTCCTGGAAAAAGTGGTAGCTTCTTTTACTTAACCCATGACGACCGTTACATGATTAAGACAATGAAGAAAGCTGAAGTGAAAGTGAGTTCTACACTTATCTTGCCATGTTTGAAATTTCTTAGGAACCATATGGATAACATGCATGACATGTTTCCTCAAATTTGGCCATGCTTGATTTGTGTTGCAGGTTCTATTGAGAATGCTTCCAGCCTATTACAATAATTTTCGAGACCACCAAAACACTCTTTTGACAAAGTATTATGGCCTGCATTGTGTAAAGTTAAATGGACCTATTCAGAAGAAGGTACATTTTCTAACATGGCCTCATTTTTTCCCTTCTACTTTAAACTTTTAATATATTTTACTTTTTACAAACTTTAAATCTTTGGCATTAACTTAACTAGTGTTTGAGTATAATAAGCTTCTTAATATGTTTGGTTTTCCAGGTTCGGTTTATCATAATGGGCAACCTCTTCTGTTCTGAGTATATCACCCACAGACGCTACGATTTGAAGGGTTCTTCACTTGGACGCTTCTCAGATAAGCCTGAGACAGAGATTAGTGAAACCACAATCCTTAAAGATCTTGATCTTAATTTTATATTTCGACTGGAGAAGTCCCGGTTTGAAGAATTTTGCAGGTGATAAGGATTTTGATACCATAATCTGTAATTATGTATTTAAAAGCTGTATTTGACTGCTATTGTATATTTTGAAAATCAGTTATTTAAATTGTGATAAAATACATATATATGCATAACAGTTAATGAAGTTAAAATTCATTCCCTAGAACAAATAACTTCTAAGTTAAACAATTGAGAATCAAATAACTTCTAAACTGAGCATGTCAAACATATAATTGTTCTCCAGACAAGTTGATAAGGACTGTGAGCTTCTAGAACAGGAGGGAATTATGGATTATAGTTTGCTATTGGGCATTTATTTCAAAGATATATCGCCAGATGGGGAAATTATTCCTTTACAATCTCATACTCCTACTGGTAATTTTCTAACCTTATATGAAGTAGTCTATAACCTTAGTGCTTAAATATATGTGTGTTTGGGTCTGTGGTTTGACAACTCAAGAAGGACCCTTCTGTTTTCCAACTTTAGGTGATTCAGAAAATGAAGGAACTCCCCATACTTCAAGTGAAGATACAGATCAATCTCATTCTGATCCTTCCAGGTGAAATGTCTATTTAAAGTTATTTTAGCATACATAGAGTATACAATTAGTTGTGCAACTGTACTTATATTTCTGCTTAACTTTAAAAGAATAGATACTACCATAGTATACTAGACTAATTAATAGAAACTACATCCCACACCCATGCAAATACGACTGAACATGCAATTGATGAACAAAACTTACCGTTAGTAAGAGCATCTCCGTGAGAGTTGTTTATAGAGTTCTTTAAACTTTAGAACCAATTCTTATGTAATTTCATCATTTGAGTAAGCGTGGCAGTTCTTATATAAGAATTATTGTTTGCATAAGTAATCGATCTTAATAGTTCTTATGAATTGTTCATTTTAAGTTCTTAAAATAGTACTGTTGAAAATGAAACTTGTTAAAGTTCTTAAATCTCATGTGACATTGTAGGGTCAACCAAAAGTGAATTAAGCAACTCTACCACCATTGCACTATTAGAAATGTTTTGCATCAGATCATACAATTAGCAAATTAGCCATGTAGTTAGCTATACAATTAGATTTGTTATTAGTTTGTTGGGGTGTCAGAGTTAGAGGAGAAGCTTCCTTTGTCCAATAAATACATGTACCACTTGTATCAATTCATTTAATAGCAATGAACCTTATTTTACTTTCCAATAATTCACTTTCTTATATATGCTCTCTTTGGCTCGATCCCTTATGTCATCGCTAATGTAATTCTAATACTTGAGCTTAATGGTTATGGTTGCTTAGAATTTTAATTGATTTCTTTAATTGTCCTTTTTTCTACGTAGTACTTATTATCAGCATCTTTACTAAGCATTATCCTTTCAAATTAAGCACATCCTCCCCCTCTAATATTTTTCTTGAACAAATTATTTCCTCAATTAAGGCATTATCTTTTGATTTAATCTGTAGTTAATAAGAAATGCAATCTACAACTTTTTCCAAGTAATCTAGTTAGGTTTTTTTTCCAATGGCGCTATCCTTGTGTATGTAAAAGCATTCATAATATCCATCAATATTCAATTACATTTACAACAATTTATCATTCTTACTAGATGAACAAATCAAAGCTTGATATTGTTATTTGTGTCTATTTGATTGTCTGCAGTATCATATTGGGTATGAATATGCCAGCAAAGGTTGAAAGAACAATGAGAAGAAGCGGTTGCGAATTACAGCTTGTAGGAGAACCAATTGGAGAGTTCTATAATGGTGTGTTGACTTTTGGCATCATAGACATACTTCAAGACTATGACATTAGCAAGAAGCTTGAGCATGCCTACAAATCCTTTCAATATGACCCGACCTCAATATCAGCTGTTGATCCTATACAATATTCAAGACGTTTTCGTGATTTCATATTTAGAATATTCACTGAAGACTCTTGAAAGGTACACGTGATTCTTCATTTTCTTATTTGGAAACAGCATAGTTACAAATATCCAATGCAAAAATAGCAGTGTTGGGGTATTGCGAGTTATACCCCTTCTGGGTTGACTTAGTACACTTTTGAAATTTTCCCATTTGGGAAGGAAGATGTTGGTTCTACAATTGAGATTCACATGATTTTGGGTACTAAATCAAACCTATTGTTTATTGTACGTTCTTAATTACCTTAATTCTTTGTATAGTACAAACGTACAGTATAAATATTATACGTGAACATTGAACACATTATAGAGAATGCTGAAAGCATGAGTGACTGTGTATTTTGTAGCTAGAATATAATATTGTATCCTTTATTAGAAATTCTTTATAAGAGATGGAGAGGGTTGATAAGGTATTCCAGCTTTTTGTATCTGATTGGGATGTATATAGGTGAATGAAAATGGATCGATGTATATGTTTACTATTTCATTTCTCTCATTTTTTATGCCATCAATAATTTCATTGAATATAATAAACAGAGTTTGTCATTAAGTTCCCAATTTCAAGAAACTTATCAAGAACACACTTTTGAGAAATTAAAATGAATACTTTTTTTCATAAATTACAATAATTTTATTTACCTTAATTTTTTAAGAAGGGAAAATATAGTTAATCCCATTTCATTTTCTTAATTTTTCCTATAAAAAGTGTTTTTCTTATAAAGATATCCATATTCGCAGTGAGTTTAATTGCATTGAAAGAATCGTGCTTCTCCTTTTATTGCGCTGACATTTAGTTTACAACTTATCCTACTTTAATTAAGTTATAGTTGTTTTTGGAAAATGATTAAAAGGCTATATAAGAACATTTTCAACAAACAAATTCATCAAAATTTCTCTTTTACTTATTTAATAATAGTTTATACTTCTCTATTAAGTCATATCACATTTCTTATTTAAACAACTCAATCAAATATATTTACTCCATCTAAGAAACTCACTAAAATTTCTTAATGGACCACACAGTATATTTAGTTTCCCAACACACAATATTATAGTAATACTTTTGTAGCATGGACCCACAAAATCAGAAGAGAAACGGGATCTCTACCAGCAACCCAATCTTGAAAGTGAGACCCCCATAATTTGTCTCCAACCATGCAAATATTTTTCTTACGTTTCTTTTACTGTGCCCTTTAGTGGAACCGATGGAGTTGCTCTATTACTATTTTGGATAGTGTGCCAATAAATAATTTGTTAGGGTGACAAGCATAAACTCACCTAAAAAATTATGACACAAGTCTAAACTATACGTAGATTTTATCTCGTCACAACTACTCGATTAGTCTATGGGCAACAAGGGAATCTCCTTCAAGAGAGGGTTGTCTATCAAGAAGAATTTTGGTAATGTCATGGGAAATAAAACTCACATCACTAGGAGGATAAAAGTTAATTCAATATCTCTAATCACTTATGTCAACTCACTATCAGAATTGACTGAAGAAATTAAATTTCCCAATAACATTGAGTTAATATCAAATTCAAGAAATAGAGATGTCCTTATTATTTTAAGAATATGTGAGGCATATTAATTTTGGGGAGGGTTGATGGGATTGGAATATCTTTCAAAGTGTGGCTTGTGGATCAGATTATGTAGAGCTGAAATGGTAGAATAGTTCAGTTATAAGAGGATATTAGCAAAAGCCAATATAGGGGCACCCCGGCCATAAATGACTGGGTGCCAAAACTTAAAAGGGACGGGTGCAGCATGTGTGTTGTGTTCCAATAGAACAAAACGAAAAATCGATTGGCTTTAGGATGCTGGAAAAGCCACTCTTTACAATTTTGTGTTATTGTCAAAATATAGAAGAGAAGCTATTTATACAACTCAGCTACATTGTCGAAGACAAAATTTATACACAGTTTCTAAGGTGCATTTTATACCCTTCGTTAAAATTAGAGTTTCATTTCGATAATCCATATTAAATATTTAATCTTTGAATGCAAATTTTTATCATAAAATTTCAATTTTGATTGAAAAACAATACAAACAACACCTAAGAAATTTGACATGTATAAAATGTTTTAAGTGTATTTTTATCTTAGATTCCTCTACCATGCATGTCATATAATGATTCAATTAAATGAATATGATAAACTGTATCTAAGAAAGATATATTATACATATAAAAAAAAATTGAAAATGAACACAGAAGAACGAATTGTAGGTATATACGAAATGTTTTCTTGCAGTGGCGCTGTTTGTGTAAAACCGTAGTCGGAAAGCTATTTTGACCTTTTTATATATATGCGCAAATATACATATGGATCAAGTGGAGCTGAAAGAAAAGCCAAAATAAAAATCTGATAATTACTTCATGCTTGAAGAGTAAACCAATAATTTAATTGTTACTAATAATCTAATCGCATGGTGCTGAATTCTTGGATTCATCATGCAATTTTTGTAGTTCTTTTGATGAAACACAACATATTTTCTTCATATTAATTTGTAATCGTCATAATAAGTTCTTTCGTATTTAATACGAAAGCATCCTAATTCCACAAAGTTAAGAGAATAGGATCAGCATAAGTTTATTTGGCAAGAAATGTGGTTGCTTTCCAAATGTTTAAAATCATCAGTTCTAAAAGAAATACTTTTGAAAATAAGTTAATTTTTTTCCATTATTTCCCTTTGCATCGGATTCTAGTCAAAAGTGATTTCGAAAGAAGCTGATAATCCACTAGAAATAAATTAACTATATAATATATATATCACTTTTTTTTTAAAATATTACTAGATATTTTATATGTGAATAAATTCTCAGTTTATTGCCCATGTAATTATTTAAGGCATATAGATCATTTTGGTTTCTAATTTTATAAACGAGGATTCATTTTAGTTCTTTTCAATGCAAAACAATAATAAAATTAAAGTGAAAAATAATTGAAATGAATGACTTTTCTTAAAATTATAATTAAAATGATCAATACTTACATCTTTAAGAAATACGATGAAATATTTATTAATGATTTATTATTTTCTTGATAGTTGATTTTTTGTGTTTGGAATCATGCCTGCAAACTACATCAACCACCGAAATTGCAATAACTAGTTTTTGAATGATGTAAATTCAGAAAGACGTAACTCATAAGCAAACACACATTTATTCATAAACAAAATTTTGTTTTTATTTTTAATAGAAAGTAACAAAATATTAATATTCTATGCAGTAACCTTTTGCCGCATCGCAAAAATCACTTTTAGAATTTAGACATGATTGTCCTTTTATTGGCATTTTCTGAAGTTATTCAACCACTTCCATTCTTTTAATGGATTGGAAACTACGTAATCCTTTACTTCTCACAAGTTCACAAAGAATAAAACAAAATTTCTTAATACTATACCCGTTCAAAGAGAAATGATGGGTGCTAGCTTAAATAATTTTTAAATAGAATTTGTATATTATATTAAAATTGATTGATTGAGGATGACGCAATTAATAGTAGTTAGTTGTTTCAAAAGAATTGAGAATAATATAAAATTTAGTAAAATTTCAATATTGTAATTTAAAAATATAAATATGGTTGCATTAGTTATTAATTTATATACTATAAAATTTAGTTTCCGTGTTGAACACAAGAAGATTTCCTACTCTATTACTTTTCTTTGTGATTTGTTTTTGAGTCAATCTTTACTTAGTATTTATTTTTTGAAATTCTCTCAAATTAATAATTATTTTAGTAATCTTTTATACCAAGTTTTCTGTTTAACATTTTTTAAAATATTAAATTAATAATTATCTTTTCATCTAGAAAAAAAAGATTTCTTTTTTCTCCATTTAAATTTCACTTTTAATTACTTTTAAAATTTTCCTTTGATATTAAAATTTCATTTTCATTCCCAAATCTCACCCTTTGAAACATTAAATTATTTTAATTAAAAATTTTAAAATATATTATTTTTCTTAAATATAAATTATTTTATTTTTATTTATGTAAAAATAATCATATATATATTCTTTATACAATTTTATTTATGTTTATTTATATTATTAAAATTTTAGTTAAATTAAAAAATAGACGTGCCACTAGTTTTATCAAATGTTAAAGTACAAGAGCTCTAATGTTTTTAGTTTAATTTTCTGCAGTTCCAAGAACTTTCAGCAAATTTTAAAATAAGTACATGAACTTTTTTTTTAATCGGGTCTTAAACATGTATTTTATAAATGGGGTCTCCCGCATAATTATTGATATGAAAAATTAACCCACAAATACTTAATTATAAGTGCAAATAATAAACTAATGCTTATGATATATGTTGTAAGCATAACTGAATCGTCAATAGTTAGAAATACAATTATGAGAGTTAGAGGCTTCTGAAAAAAAATTCAATATTTGAATTTAAATTAAATTGACCTGCAAAATAAAACATTTAAAATGGGGCCACTAAAAATTAATCCTTCCAAGAATTGAATTAAAATGGAAGAAGGACTTTATGTTTATAATGATTAGATAATTCTTATTAATATTTGGTCATATTTCTTTTTATTTATTTATTATGGGTAGTTGTATTATTTTATACATATTTTAATTTTCTTTTTTTTTTTCTTTTACTAAACAACATAAAAAGTCATCCTACTTTCGATCTATTTCTTTTCTTTTCTTTTACTTTCATTATTTTCACTTTCTTTCTTAAATCTAACATGTCATAAATACTTAAGGAAAATTTTTACTACCCATAATAATTTTACCCTCCTAGCAAAAATATTATCTCTTATAATTCAGCAAAAATAAAAAATACCATCGCATATGAAAAAATACAAGTGACCATTAAAGAAAGAAAAAATTTACATACACATCCTGTATTAAGTATGGGGAGTTGATGGTATGATTGGTATCCAACTAATTCTCTTTATAGGACTATTTTGTAGTAAAGTGGTACTTGTGACTTCATATTCAAATTTGTGAGATCAAATCACAAACTGCTTGTGCTAACAATTTTTTATTCAACTTTTCTTAGATCACATCTATTGATGAAACATAAGCTAATAGTTACCAAAGGTTAAGTTTTTTTTTTTTTCTTTTCAATAAAGGTAAAGATCTTTTAGACTTCTACATTTTAGTTTTCTTCGTTATTTCTTCCATTACTATGATTTTAGAGAAATAAATGAAATGGAGATGTGTTACACAAAATAAAGAGTGGCGTTTATTTTTCCAAAATCATGTAATAAAAAAATTAAGAAAAAAAATGGAGAGTATCTTTTTGCGTTACCGGAAATACCGGTAACTCCCGCGGTATTAATTTTGTCAACGGAACTGGAAGTTGCAAGTTTACGTTCAGCACGCTTCTCGTGACGTCACCTCATATTCTTATATAAAAATTAAACGAAAAAAACATTAACGATTGAAAATATAACAATAAAAATGTGTGATCGACAGAGATTCTCCGATCGAAGGGTATTCGTTTGAGAAAAATTCCTCTGCATCCGATAGCATACTTGTGTTCTGAAATTACCGTTAAATACTTATCCGAATTCACACTTTTTGAAGGGGCATTTTTTTATTTAGTTAAATTGATTTTTGTTTAGGATAGCGCTGATAATTTTAAGGTAGTTTATTTAATGTATAAAAAATATGATTATTATCAGTGTAATATAATTGATAAATAATTTTATCGTTTAAACATGTTATTATGAATTTAATCTAATTCATGCGTATAAAAAAAATAGTGAAAGAGGTAAATTCCTTAATGTATTTCTAGATATTATGAATTTTCCGTATTTCTTCACTTTTAATCTTTTTTACTCCTCAGCATGTATAATGATAACAGTTCATGTCTCACGTGCTTCGCTATTATTTGTTTGATTAGGTTGTTAGATATAGAAACATTTCTTTAAAGCAGATATAAAACATATGGAATTACTTCATTCATCAAATTACTTTTTTTAAAGTATTGCTATTTGACTTTCTGCACTACAAATATTATATATAACCCGAACAAACATCATATATTTTATATTTAGTTTAATTAAATTAATAATATTAGATCATTTAAGCAAGAAGACTGATTAAATATAATAAGTATTCATGTTTTTCAGATTCAACGTTTAAGGGGTTATTAATTGTTTGATTAGGTAGATCAATCGAGCATAACAAGTGGACCTATATTTAAGATTTCAACGTTTGAGGGGGTTCTAAATTGTCTAGCAATGCATGTGTGTAGAGTCACATACTTCAGATCTCAAAGGCTCCAAAGTTGAAGGTTTAAGAAACCTCAGAAAACCTAAAATTGTGTGACTCAAGCATTTTTTTTTTTTGTAATCAAAAGGTATAAGAGGCTTCAATTTAGCACCTAATTAATAATCTTTTCATTGGGTCAATTTTGAGGGATAAAATAATATCGATAGTCATGACTATATTTTCATGTCAAAAATTGAACATTAATTCTTAATTCAATTAAAAGATATTAGTGTTGAACTATTTGTATCAATGAATTTTGATAGCATTGTATAACTTATAAAATGTCACTTCTTCACTCAATAATAAAAGTGGATACATATAATATATCATGTCATATTATAATGTGTGAGTACTTACTAAAACTTAGGTATGATAATGCAACGGGGTAGAAGTGGGTTTATCCTCCCCACTCCTCGCCCTCTACATCCCAAATCATCCCTGCCCTTGCCCCTTCCCTCGATCTTAGTTGGGGTTAACAAATTAGACACACCCCCGCCCTTGGTTGGGTGTTGAGTTTCCCTGCTTTGCCCTATCCCCAACCTTATGACTAATAATAAGTAGTGCAAAGAACGACACAATAAGGCACAAGAACGACGATGAAGTTGGTGTTGTCACTCACCATAATGAAAGAGCGTGACTATCACAACACAATGAAGGAGGCATGAGAACAACGTGATGAATGATGTGATGAAGGTCTGGTGGACACGCACTTGACAATGACGAATGATGGAAGCACCGATGCTATCATCACTAACTTGCGGTGAGGAATAAAGAGCACGATGAAAGAGAAAATAAGACGAGGAGACGCAGTGATGTGACTTATGAGGAGGAAGCATAATGCTTTGACTTGTGAGAAAAAAAAATTAGGGTTTGCACTATTTATATATATTAGTATCAGAGCAGACATCACAATATTCAACCCCGCCCCTGCCTTTGATTATCTCAAGTTAGAAAAATTTGATCCCAATCATAGTTAACTCGATTTTTTTCCAATCAAACTCAGACCGAGTGTGAATTGATCCCCATGGGCGAGAGTTCAATTGTCATGCCTACTAAAACTTGATTTGAATCCACTCATTTATGACTTAGGGATAGTTTGATTATGTTCAAATAAAAAAGAAAGAAGAAATCCTACACATACTTATTTTTACTTTAATTTAAATATTTATTCTCAATTCTCTTCCATTCATTTCTTTTCCATTTCCATGCACCAAACTACCCATTAACCTCTTATACAATGAATATGGAGGCATCCTAACCCACAAGGAACGAATAACCCTCCCCATTAGGAATTTGAATTTGTTGGGATGAAAAGCAAAAAGGCATAAATTCATTATTGGGGCTGCGTGGCGTACGTGTGATGATGATGATCAGGTTCCTCCAACAAGGCGGGAATCTTGGAATCTAAGATGGGTTCCCACGCGCACCGTACGCGACGCAGCGAATAAGCGTGGACCTGAACACAGAATGCAGAAACCCAAGAGTGGTGCAGTGAGCGCGTCCACAAATGAAGACGAGAGAGAGTTGGTGGCGTGTGTGTGACTCAGACACTCCCTGTGTGACTCAGCCGCTTCCTGACCTCACCCTCTTCTCCCTTTTATCTTCATTCTCCCTCACCCACTCCATTCTATTTATATTCTCCACACACAGTCTCATCACTCACTCTCTCGATGATGGCGCTGCACTCCGTGTCTTCCGTTTCGCACGTGCTGCGCCTCGCCGAGCCATTCCCTTCCCTCCACAACGCTCACGTGCTCCTCGACCTCGCACCTCTCCGCCGCAAACCCAAGCGCCGCACTCGCAGACTCACGGCGTTTCCCTCGCCGTCGCCGCTCCGTCATTCCTCCGTCAAAGCCGTTCTCCACCTCGACCGCTCCACCGACAACCGCCTCCATAATTCCTCTGCTTCTTCTACTTCCGATTCCAAACCGCAGGTCTGGTTTTGGTTTTGGTTTCGTCGCAACATTTTTCTTCTTCATTTTTTTAAGTGTTTTTCTGTTGCGTATTGAGGATCGGACGATAGAACGGTAGAAGTGATCGCTCTCTGCCGATTTCGTTAGTGTTAATCGCGTCAACGCAACACCGTAGAAAATCTCGCAAGATAGTGAATTTGCTAAAATGAAAATAAGAAAATCACGAATTGTTGTGAAGAACTTGATACGAGTTGATTTCGCCGACATGATTATTCAAGATCATTCTGATATAAACGTTACTCTGTAATTTACACTATAAATAATGGAGTTTATAAAGGAAAATGCTATGGCTATTTAGGTGGCAGGGAAATGATTTTGTACAGAGAATTTCCAAGTCTTATCACTCTGCACTTAGGAATGATTTACGTAGAGATAGCTTCAGAGAACTTAGGTTGGAAAGGACATTCCAAAAGTGACCAGTAAACTAAAGGCAAGGGACCAAGTCCTTGATTGAATGACCTTAAATGGATCCATGTAAAGAAACATCAGTCACCAAGGTGAAAGCAAGGGATAGAGGCTCCCCCTACCAAATTATGACCCAGGCTCTGTTCACAGTCATGAAAAATCTAGCAGTTAGTTCAAAGAACTAGAAAACCAATTTATCCATATAATGTCAATTCCATAATCTTATATAAAAACAATCTCTCCAACTTTTCCCAATCATAACCTAGAGAGGGCCCTGATGATCAGTTTGTATGAGCTAGTTACATGACTAATTGGTTGATTATAGTCATCCTTAACTTCGTTAGATATATCCTTTAATAGCAACGGATTCATGCATGTAGTTGAATATCCTGTCATTGGGTTAAAACTATCCAACACAATATCATATTTGGCAAGCCCTGACATAGCGGTAAAGTTGTGTCTTGGTGACTTGTTGGTCATGGGTTTGAATCCGGAAACAGCCTCTTTGCATATGCAAGGGTAAAACTGCGTACAATATCCCTCTCCTTTACCTTCATATAGCGAGGAGTCTCTGGGCAATGGGGTACGCAGTTTTTGAGGGTGAACCCTGGCACAACGGTAAAGTTGTGCCTTGGTGACTTGTTGGTCATGGGTTCGAATCCGGAAACAATTTCTTTGCATATGTAAGGGTAAGACTGCGTACAATATCCTTCCTCCTTACTTTCGCATAGCAAGGAGCCTCTAGGCAATGTGGTACGTAGTTTTTAGTTTTCTTTTTGGGTTAAAACTATCCAACACCTTATGAAGTTCCTCTTTTAAGAAATTCCAATAATGTGGGAAGAAGGCACCAATGCAGCTGCCTGGAGCTTACTGATTATAACTTTTTTTATATAAAAATTATCATACCTTATTAAGGAATAAATTCTACAATATCTGGTTATCAATTGCACTTTTTTTGTATTCAATTTTTTTAGAAATGTATTGGAGACCATAATCATATCATATGTAGAATGATAACAAACTACCAACTGAGTGTTCTTTTCTAAGCCTCACTTTTGTTTGTTCTTTCAATTTTGTTTAAATGATGCTTTAGCAAATGTTCAACAGAACAAGTGTCATAGTGTGAGTATCATTTCATTACTTCATGAATATATACAATTCCATAATGACTTTGGAGGTCATAATCCAATCCATATGTAGAATGGTAGAAATTGGTTGTACTCTTGAATGTAGCCTTGTTTGTTTGTGTTTTCAATGTGTTTTTCAGTATTAGACCCTTGGTATCTGGAAGCCACATTGCACCACAACTAATCTGAATCGAGTTGGTTTGGTTGACCCATTTAAGGGAATAAAGCTCTCCCAATCCCACTTGAACCAACAGATGTTGGTCCACTCTAAATGATGCTTTAGCAAATGAACAACTGAACATGTATCATCTGGTTTAAGTATGAATTTTATTTAACTACTCTATGAAACTTCATAGAGCGGCAATGTTATACAGAGCGGAATGCTTGCCAGCACATAGACAACATGAGCATAAAATAGGGATATAAAAAATGAGGATGTTAAAATGGATGTGTGGTTATATGAAGATGGATAAGATAAGAAATGAGGATATTCGATGAAAGGTAGCAGTAGTACCAGTGTGTGAAAAGATGAGGGAGCATAGATTGAGGTGGTTTAGGTATGTTATGAGACGACCATTGGATGCTACCGTAAGAACAAGAGTTTGTTACCAAGAGCTCGATATAAAGAGAGGTAGAGGTCGATCGAAACTTATCCGGGGAAAGGTAGTTAAACAAGACCTAATAGAGTGAGATATAGATTGACGGACGGTAAGTCTTAGGACGGAGTGGAGAAAAGCTATAAGTTTGGGTGAGGGTTAAACCCATTAGTATTTTTATGTTCCAGTCGTTCCCTTTTTTTAGTTCTTTTCCTCTTCATTTCTCCCCTCCTCCTTTCACCCCTATTTTATTTTAGCTTATTTTTCCTCTCTTTTGTCTTATTTTCACTTTTTCTTCCCCTCTCCCTTTCTCTTTCTTTGTCTTATTTCCGATTTATCATTGGGTTCATCTACCACCGACCCCAATTAACATGGGTTAAAGGTGCTACTGATGTTGATGTGTACTCTATGAAACCATCCTAAATAAACCTGAATAGAGAATGGATTTTGCATATCTTTCTTGTTGTATTTCACTTTGATTTGCAATTAATTTAAATGGTTTCTGTGGCCCGATGCACAAGATTCCCACCATTGTGGGGTTTGAGTAATTTTAGAGCATTATTTCTCAAATGCTTTGCTAATCAGCTGTTCAATATTGTGGCATGTAATCTACATGTAACATTCCGGTCACTTGTTGCACAGGTTGCAAATTTGGAGGACATAACATCAGAAAGAGGAGCCTGTGGGGTTGGATTCATTGCCAATTTGGAGAATAAGGCATCACATGAGATTGTCAAGGATGCTTTAAATGCTTTAAGTTGTATGGAACATCGTGGTGGCTGTGGAGCAGATAATGACTCTGGTGATGGTTCAGGGCTGATGACCGGAGTTCCGTGGGAACTATTTGACAATTGGGCCAACACGCAAGGGATTGCTTCCTTTGATAAGTTGCACACTGGTGTTGGAATGATTTTCTTACCCAAAGATGCACAACTTCTCAATGAGGCGAAGAAAGGTAATAGTGTTCTTGTTTTGAATGTTGAGGATTAGTTGAGCTCCAATAATGTCTGTCTTTTGTGGTTTCCCTCAGATAAGCATGTTTAATTGTTTGTGATAAATTTTGTTGATGGAGCCTGAAGAGTTTTACTATAATTCATTAGATTCAGAGATACAGAGTTTTCCTATTTATATTTACACTTAGTTCAGTTAGAAACCTAATTAACTGACAACAACAATAACTTAACTAACTTGATACCACAGACTTTTGCCAGATCACCGTACCTGAACCTGGCATTGAACTAACTACTGATACAGTATACTCTAACAATTCCTGTCACATATTACATGCTGCATGATGCTCTCCCCCCTTTATGTAAGGGATTTTTTTCTTATTTCTCATTTCCTGTATGCTATTCTCTAATTTGCTTAGTTATTCACATGCTATCCAAGTCTATGAACCTCAAGCTTTGTAGAACTTGTAGTTGAAGCATATGTTTCATTTAAGACATTGAAGAAAACAAATGATAAGATTACGTACTTTATAAAATCTTTGTTGTTGTTTCTATCATAGCTTGTGTAGTACAGTATATGCTATTTGATGTCTCTTCACTTCGTGTAACTTCGTATTTCAATATCATTTCTGTATTGAAGAGGGACTGAATTTCTCTAGGATCTTTCTTCTCCTGCATTGTTAAAGATGTAGTTGTCTTAAACCTTGTGTTTATCATGTGTGGTGCTGTGCAGTAACCTTTGGCTATGGCATTTTAGCATGGATCCCCCGAAAATTAAATCATAAAATCAGTCATAATCATAATTCATATGAAAACCATTTCAAATGATGAAACTCTCAACATCATACTTATTAAATTCAACCTTTCATAAATAAATTCTATTCCAACTTTCAACTATATACAATTGAAAAACCTTAGAAATTAATGCACAAGAACTGCTGGATATCCTTGAGACAAACCCAATATTGACTTAAAAAGCCAAAATTTTTCCAAAGAATGGAAGCTTCTTAACAATGGAAGTACAGATGAGAGCCATTTTTGGAGCTTGATCTGCCCATTACACCCTCGTTAGGATATAAAGCAGTTACGGGTCTACAAATTAAAAATAAATCGTTCTATTAGAGGTAATTACTTATTAGAGACCTCCCTTGAGGTTAGCAATAATTACTCCTAAACCCTGCTTGTTTTAGAAATTAGTCAAATTACACCTACCCTTACACATTCCTTACTTTGTTACTTTTAAAGGTATCATGTATATGGTTTATACACCAAAAATAAGGGGGGTATGTCTAATTTTTTAAAAGTAAAGGGTGTTACTGTGTTAAAGCATAAGAATAATATATATAATAAGGGATGCAAATATAGTCTCTAAATTAAGTAGGGTCTAAATATAATTACTGCTATTCTCAAGGGAGGTTTTTAATTATCCCTTGGTATTAAGGCTATTGTTTCCAATGATTTGCAATAAAATAAAAATATACCTGAAGTGTTTGTGATAGGGCAAGAGAAGGATATCATGTGTCGATATGAAAGCCTGGAAGTGTACGAAAGGAGGAGCATAAAGGTTGTACAAGAAGAATTCGTTGGGGGAGGGGCACATGATACTCCTTTTTTGCCCCATTATTTATTGCCCAAGCCCATGGCTTCCTTTTTATAGAATAAACATGAGATATGAGCCTAATATAAGTTTTGATAATTAAAAAGTTGAGTTTAAAGGGGTAATGTTTTTAAAAAGTGATGTGGGCAAATGCTCGATTCCATATATATTAAAATTAAAGGCTATGTACAAAACATGTAATGAACTATTTCAGGAAATAAGGATCTATTTGGAGATTTCAGAAAATTTAGGAAACTCTCATTTGGATTCAAATGTTCATGGCAGCTATTTCAAAATGGGATAAAGTTTAGGGATGTCTATATTTTCCCTATTTGTTCTTTTTCTCTATTGGTAATTCTGTGAGGACTTTGTTTTCCTTCTTTCTTCTTGTTAGTTCTACTTTGAAGAAAAATAAATTTGTATATGGCCATGCAAACACACTTCTGTAACCCTATAGTGTAGTATCTTGTCTTTATAAGTATTCTGTGTGCATGATAAATGATCAACTGTAATATATTGGCTTACATTCTCTTAAATGGGCCAAAGTGAATTTTGCACTCTAATACAGCAGTTTGTGTTCTGATATGTATTTTAATTTTTTTGTTTAGTTATTGTAAATATTTTTCGGCAAGAAGGTCTTGAGGTTCTTGGTTGGAGGCCTGTCCCTGTAAATACTGCTGTAGTAGGTTATTATGCGAAGGAGACCATGCCCAATATACAACAGGTATTTGTTAAGATTGTGAAAGAAGAAAATGTTGATGACATTGAACGAGAACTGTACATCTGTCGGAAATTGATTGAAAAAGCAGTAAGCTCAGAAAGTTGGGGAAATGAGCTTTATTTCTGTTCTTTATCCAATCAAACCATAATTTACAAGGGGATGCTTCGCTCAGAAGTGCTTGGGTTATTTTATTCTGACCTTCAAAATGATCTTTATAAGTCCCCTTTTGCCATTTATCATCGAAGGTATAGCACAAATACTAGTCCCAGATGGCCTCTAGCACAACCGATGAGGCTTCTTGGTCATAATGGAGAGATCAACACCATACAGGTTGAGTTTTCTTTTGGCATTTGAATTATTTCTATACAATTTTACTTTTGATGGATTTATGAAATTGCCACAAATTTGTGCAGGGTAACTTGAATTGGATGCAATCACGAGAACCATCATTGAAGTCACCTGTATGGCGAGGTCGTGAAAATGAAATTCGTCCATTTGGAAATCCAAAGGGATCAGACTCAGCAAATCTTGACAGTGCTGCAGAAGTATGTCAATAACTTAGTATAAAATTATTAATTTCTTAAGCTTGAGGATCTTGATGATGATGATGATTCATTTGGAATTTATTGTTGAAATTTAAAAATATTTGATCCTTGTATTCTTATGGTTCCCATACCTGTCATGTTAACTTTTCTTTCAGATTCTGTTTCATAATCCATTTGTTTAAAATTTCAATATATCTAAGTTATTTGCTACGCAATGCCCCTATTAAGGAACATACTTTTGTTTGGACCAAGGTGCTTAATAGGGTTGATACAAATGATATTTTATAGATTCATAGGCCTTATGTAACTAGTTTGAATTTCTCCTGCTGTCTGTGTTGTGTTGTGTTTACTGGTGTTCAGAGACAAAGGCATTCTTTATTTTGCTGCTTTGAAGCTCTGGAAATGCCCATCTGGCATTTTTTGTAAAGCAATCGGAATTTGGAAGTGTTTTCCTTGAATCCTTGTTGTCTAATTATTTTAGATGCTTTGGCTGGAAAAAGTGGTGTAAACTTTAAGGATCCTTGTGTGTGTGTAAAAACAGTTGTTACTTGTTCCAGTGTTTATGGATTAAGTGAAAGTTTTTGTTACAAGTTTCTTCCTTCCAATCTTGTAGAGTTGTTTTGTTGACTTTTCATGTGAGTGGTTAGACATAAGGTTTTTTTCTTTTTGTTTTTTTTTTTGGGTGGGGGGGTGGGATTATTTTGAGGATTTTCACAGGAACAAGTGAGCGAGCTCCTTAAAGTTACTCTTCTATTGTTCCCATGTTTTGTTTTTCTTTCTTTGTTTCCTCTAAGTGAATTTCTTATGCTTCTTTATTTATATTATTCTTATTTTCTTTAATGTATTTCTTGTTTTATCAAAGTAAATTATTGTTAAACAGAAAAACTGAAAGCAAGAAACTGATGGTCCAAATATCAATGGTCGCTCTGAGTTGATTTTCTTGTTTTTTTATTTTTCTTTTACTGAATCCTCTTTTTTTAAACTGTTGTGTTTCTTACTTTAAGATATACAAGTTCCTCATTTGTATTGTTTTTTATTACATTTGTTTTGAGTTTTTCTTTGTTTTCATTATTATTATTATTATTTGTGTATCAAAATCTCTAGATTTGTTTTAATGGTCACTTTTATATCTTGATATTTGGTCTACTATGGCTCAGTTATTGATAAGAAGTGGTCGAAGTCCTGAGGAAGCTATGATGATTCTTGTTCCAGAGGCTTATAAAAACCATCCAACTCTGTCAATCAAATATCCTGAGGTATTCTTTTTCTTTTTATATAACTGACAGATTCAATGCCATGGTTATAAATCCCCGCTTGTTATTGCATGTTCTGTCTACTTTATTTTTCCAAATATGAGAAGCATGTGTTTATCTGCCTTATCATTTGCTGTAACTCATAGTTTCTATTATTGCTTTTTGTTTCTCAAATAATACACATTCACAGAGAGATGCGTGGTTGAGGAACAACTATGGTTGCATGTACTAAGTGCTTGTTTTCCTGTGAATTTTAAAAGAAAATGATTTTGTCTGGCATTTTATATATTTTGATAAAATATGTTTTAGGTTCCTCAATTTTTGGTCAAAATTAGTCTTCGTTCCTTTATTTTAAAATGATGATTTTGGTTCTCGTATTTTTGATAATCGGCGAATTTCGTCCCTCTTTATAGTTCTTAGGATACTAGGGTAGGACAAAATTCACCAAATATAAATAACACGACGACCAAAATCAATGTTTTTAAAGTATAGGGACTAAGACTAATTTTGACAGAAAATTGAGGTGCCTAAAACACATTTAACTGTATAGATTCTGTTTGTAGATTGATTGTTTAAATGGATTTTGATTTTGAGGCTTGATGTCCTTTTTGTCTGTTTGCTGAAAAGGTCATAAAATAAAATAGAGATGTAGCTTCTTAGTATAATCTAAATAAGGTTGAAACTCACTTAATATCTGGCAAGGTTTTGATTTTATGGTTCCATCCTTGTGTTGTGTTGTTTCTTGTCCCTTTTCAGTTCTCTGTAACAATTCCATTTAGTTTTGATAAGTTCGGACAGAAAGAAAGGGAAAAGTAGTTATCGACAGTTAGAAAGTAATGTGGTTTGTTATAGGGGATCATTTAGATAAATAGGAGGGGATCGAGAGGAAAGGATCATTAAAACAATAAGAGTAATTGTATGAAAGAGGTAATCCTTTGTGAAAAGGAAATCTTTGGAGGACAGTTGCATCTCCTGTTCTCAGTTGTCCAATAAAATTGTTCATTTCCTTTATTCCTATCAATTTCTCATTTCTGCATTCATAACCTACAACCTTCTTGATTTTCTTCTATTAAATCACTTAATATCTTAATTTTTTAAATGTTCATCAACATTTGAAAGTCAAGGATAATGTCTTGGAAGTAGAATCAGTGTAAAATAGAATTTGACCTACCCATTATGAGGTTTAATCATAACTGAATGGCAATAGCTTATCTAGAGTGGCTGTTAGGCCCTTGCTCCTTTAAGATGAGTTTTTCAGTACTCTTTCTTCATGCTTGCTCTGCAAAATTGCAGAGTCTGTTCTGTTTGTTGAATCTTATCTTTTATTTCCTATTATATTTTGAATCATTTTTCTTCAATTTCTGCATGGAAGTGTCCGTAATATTGCTTTTACTTCTTAGGTGGTTGACTTCTATGACTACTACAAGGGTCAGATGGAAGCTTGGGATGGACCAGCCTTGCTTTTGTTCAGGTATAAATGCTTAAAAAAGAATTCAGAGGAACATGGTTGCCTTGTTGGTCTATCACTCTATTCTAAATTTCTAATTCATATGAAGTGACTTTAAGAATTTATTAAGTAGCACTAGTCAGCGGGGCTGTTCAACTCGAACTGAACTGTAGTGAACTGTTTTGAACTGCATTTGCTGTTCCCCGAACTGAACTGTCAAACAGTTGAGGCGAACTGAACCGAATTGAACTAAACTTCTCTCCGAACTACTCTAAACTGTTCCGAACTACTTTGAATTGTTCTGAACTGCTTCGAACTATTCCGAATTGCTTTGAATTGTTCCGAACTGCTTTTAAGGATCATTTGTTTTGAAAACGTCTATGAGAAAAAAACCTTTTTTTTATTAATTTGTATTTTAAATACTCTGACATTAAAAATATTTATTACATTTAGAATACAAAAATATAATCAATGCTTTTTTTTAAAAAAAAAAAATCACCACTTTTCCTAAGAATTTTGATATTAACATTTTCTCTCCTATAAAACTAATATTAAGATTCAGTTTTTTTTTTTTTTGGTCAGATATTAATATTTAGTTGACTGAACTTATTGCATAGTTTGGTGAATGCAAAAATACAAGTTTTGGTGCAAGGTTTAGCAAAAAAAAAAAAAAAGATGGATGGAAAAGGGGGCAAATTCAGTCATTGATGGCTATGCTACTTTACTAATTGATAAAATAAAGACATAAAAGGAATAAGGAAGGGGAATGGACTGAGCTTCATAGAAGTCCTAATCTAAGAGAATAGAGAGAGTGAGAGATGAAAGTGAGGAGTAGAATGTTATTCATTAACCCAAGTCACTGAAGATTAAAAAAGAGAATTATAGATAGTTCTGTTAGAGAGACTAACAACTGCCATCTAACTAACTAACAGCTGTCAACCGCTGTTAGATAACTAACTTTACTAATAGCTAGGTGAGTCTGCAGTTGAATAACTGCAGCTCCTTACAATACTCTAATACCCCCCCCTCAAACTCAATGGTGTTGAGTCTTTGAGGGAGGCTCAATGACATTGAGTTTGGACCTTAAGAAAAGAGATCCAGTTGGAGACAAAGACTTTGTTAAAGCATTTACCAATTGATCAATTGCAGGAATGTGATTGCAGCTTCTTAGCTAAAACCTTCTCCCTAACAAAGAAAATATCAATCTCTGTGTGTTTTGTCCTAGAGTGAAGAACTGGATTGTGAGTGATGGCAACAGCACTTTGATTATCACGGAATACTGCTGGGGTAGTAAAAGGAACAGAAAGTTCAGTCAGCAGAGTTTGAATTCACTTCACTTCAGCTGTAGCTTGAGCTAGGCTTCTATACTCAGCTTCAGTACTTGACCTTGCAACAATTTGTTGTTTCTTAGACCAACAAGATATGAGATTTGGACCAAAATAAATGGCAGCCCCTGATGTAGACCTTCTATCATCAAAAGTATAATCTGGGGGTTTATTGAACAAAACAGTGTAGGGAACATTAAAGTTCGGGAGGTGGTATGTAACCGATTGATAAAATAAACTGCTGTTGTGAAACCAAAATCCCAGAATTTGAGAGGTAGGGAGGCTTGTTTGAGAAGAGTAAGGCCCAATTCTACAACATGTCTGTGTTTCCTCTCCACTACACCATTTTGGTGATGTGTGTGAGGACAGATCAATCTATGAATGATTCCATGGCTTGCTAAAAAATTAGTTGGTGGTCTGAACTCCCCTCCCCAGTCTGTTTGCTCATTTTTTATTTTGGAATTAAACTGAAGTTCAGGCATTAACTTGAACTGTTTGAAAACAGTGAAAGTTTCTGATTTATTTTTAAGCAAGTAAATCAATGTGAACCTGGAATAGGTATCAACAAAGGTCATATAATAGTGAAAACCATTTTTAGAAGGAATATGTGCAGGACCCCATAGATCACTGTATATCAATTCTAAGGGTTGATTATAAACAGTTTCAGATAAAGTGGCAGGTAATCTATGTGATTTACCAGCACAACAAGCTGCACAAAACTCAGATATTTTTATTTGAAACTGATATCTTACAATGATTAAAAACAAGTCTCAAAACATTAGAATCAGGATGGCCCAATCTAAGGTGCCAAAGAGTTTGAGAACTTGTGCTAGTACATGCACTTGCAGAAGAAGTAGTTTTTACATCTGAATTGAAATTATTATCAGAACTGAAATTATTTACAGAATTTGAAACAAAATAAGAAGCTGAACTAGCAGCAGCTGAGCCTTGGAGTTGAAGATTTGGAAAGACATATAAACCATCAGATCCAAGTAAGCCTTGAAGTAAGATCTCGTTGGCTCCCTGTGATTTCACAAGACAATGATTAGGATGAAACTCAAAAAATACACCATTTTCTAGTGCAAATTTACTGACACTGATTAGATTTTTAGTTATAGTAGGCACATGTAAAAGCTGATTCAAGGACAAAGACACTTTAGGATTAATAGGAGAGACAAAAGTAGAAGAACCAGTGGAATTAATGTGCCAACCTTGTCCATTACCAATGTAGATTTGGTCTGGACCTTCAAAAGGACTGAGTTGCTGAATGTTCTATGATTCTCCTGTCACATGAAAAGAGGCTCCTGAATCTGGTATCCAGGTTGAAGAAGATCCAAACTGAAATTCTGTACATTTCCTTGACTTGAAGGATCATGTAGTGTGAGAGAGGGATTTGGTAATAATTCTGATTAAAGCGATAGTGACAAACAGATGCTGTATGTTGAAGAGAATTTGGACTTTCGACAGAGGCAAGTGAGTCAGAAATGGCTTTGATTCTAAGCAGAAATTCGCGCATCGACTTGTCTTAAAGCATTGATGCATGAAATTCAGTTTGAAGCTGTCTTGCTTTGGCTTGCGTTTGTTTGTGAAAATAATCATGGATTCATTCCAAGACCTCATATGAATGGGACACATGCAATGATTCGAGATAAAATTGACAGACAGTGTCGACTGCAACCAGGTAAGAAGAACCTGATCCTGTTGCTCCCATGCTTCTTATGCATGATTCTCAATCCCTGCATCACGATCTACTTTAGTGAGGAACAGTAACGAAATTGTGGATTCACAACAAACCTTTGAAGTTTGTGAGATTTGATGACAGGCTCAATTTTCTGTCGCCATAGTAAGAAGTTCCAATCGTCAAGTTTCTGTGAGATTGAACTAGGAAAAGCAGAAGCGGAAGAAGAATGAACAGAGTTTGTCGCCATTGATGATCAACTAAGCTCTGATACCATCATAGAATTCCTAATCTGAGAGAATAGAGAGACAGAGTAAGAGATGAAAGTGAGGAGTAAAATGTTATTCATTAACCCAAGTCACTGAAGATTACATAAGAGTATTTATATACAGTTCTGTTAGAGAGACTAACAGCTGCCATCTAACTAACTACTAACTAACTAACAGCTGTCAACAGCTGTTAGATAACTAACTTTACTAATAGCTAGGTGAGTCTGCAGTTGAATCACTGCACCTCCTTACAATACTCTAATAGAGCTATGACATGGACACAATTCAAGAGTGGACGTTGTCACGTGATTTAAGTTTTTTTAAGAAGCAGTTCTCATTTTGGTTCACAGTTCAGTTAACTGTTAATTTAGAAGCAGTTTGGGTTTTTGAAACTCAACTATACAACAGTTCAGATCAGTTTTTATTGAAAAAAGTTCAGTTATTTTTTACTAGTTCAGTTGTGTTCAGCATCAGTTTAGTTCAATTCAGTTTTTTTTTTTCCCGCCCCTACTAGTCAGCAAAGTTTCATTCTTAGAAACTGACAGCAAAAGAAGAATTTAATGATCCTAACCTCTGAGTCTGTGTGCCTGTGGTGTGCTTAGTGGAAGGGAGAGGGTGAGGTTTCCAAGAAGAAAATTTCCCTAGTGATTATTGATTTATTGTCACTTTGTAGTTAGTAACTCTTCCGTAATGAACTAATTCTTCTTGATACATGTTGTTTTGCAATGTGATTCATAATTAATTTTAATGCTTATTGGCTCTAGTAGAATTTAATAGGGGCATTCAATCAATGTGAATATACTGTATGAAGTTATAAAAGGAATTTATTTAAATATCTTTTTGTTATGCAATTTCTTTACATCATGCTAATATTTACCATTGTTTCTGTTTTCTTTAAGCGAAAATCACCCTGCCAATTTAAATTTAATTATGGGCTGCTATCATTTTTCCATGATTGCTGGTAATCCAATTTATGTGTCACAGTGATGGGAAAACTGTTGGTGCATGCCTTGATCGTAATGGACTTCGACCTGCTAGGTATTGGCGAACATCAGACAATATGGTCTATGTTGCCTCTGAGGTGAAGTCCCAAACTTTTATCCCTTGGTAATGTATAATTTATGGTTAATTAGTATAATTTTGTATGATTTCACTGTTCAGATGACAGTTCTACTCTATTGTCTAATTCTAGAACTTTTAGTAGAAAATGATGTTTTGGCTGATTTGAACTTGAAAAAGCTAAGATTTGATCAACGTCATTTTACTAAATCTTCTATTATCTCATCTTGTGTCATTTTTTTTTTTGCTACATGAAAATTAAACTGTTAAGTCCCATTTGCTAGTAGCTTACTAGCTTTCTAATTAGCATCATATTAAACGTTTAGATTAAACAGAGACTGATAGTCACATATGTATGTACATTGTACACTCAAGAACAGTAGTTTAGATATTAGTATCTGACCTTTCTTCTATTCTTTTGTTTGTGCACATCCTGTGAATATGGTCTGCTTTGCCTTTGCCTCCGCCTGTGTTTTTTTTATTTTTAAAATGACTTATACTTATAAATAATGATAAATATCTAACATTTTTGGTCTGTTTAAAACTTTTATTTGAAATTTGGCATCTCTTGTACTTATGTGCGGTAATGAGAATTACAGTTCTGAAGCCACAAATTCAGTTTCATGACTTTCAATTATTGTATTTAATATATTTTACCTTGTGTCATTCACTTTTAGGTTGGTGTTGTGCCAGTGGATGAGTCAAAGGTTGTCTTGAAAGGCCGTTTAGGTCCAGGCATGATGATAACGGTTGATTTACTTGGCGGTCAGGTTTGCAGTGCAGTATTTTCTTATTTTACTTTTGAACACAGCACATTATCTTCTAATGGCTGCTATTTCCTGCATTATTAATATTGAATTTGATTTAAATATTTGTCCAACTTAGAATTTTTTTTTATTTTCCACAATGTTCCTTGTCCCCCCAATGTGACAAAGTCATTAATTCAATGACATTGTTTGTCCAGAATCTTGCTCTAGAAAACACATTGCCACCCATTCCTTTTTGCCTTTTCTATTGATACTATCTGTTGAATTTAGAGGGGGAGACTTCTGCATATCATCCATATATATATATATATAGTCTCTTAATAGACTTAGTGGAGATTATTACCTAGGCTACTATTACATAAGTGCAAATTCCTAGAAACTAATACTCATGAACACTGAATACATTTTTTCATGTGATACATGAACATACTGTTTTCTAAGTGCATTAACTATAATTATTTCCAACATATTTGTCCAAAATCTTTGGGGAGAAGAGGGAAAGTCAAGAATGTAGTTGTCAATTGTGTGTTAGCCTTGGGCTTCTACAGGATACAAAAAATGGAGCAGCTTTTGATAGCATCATTGCAGCTAAAATTGCAGCATTTTGTGTGCTATAGCAGTGTAACTGTGATGAGTTTCAGAAACCTTGTTCGGCGTTTTATTCACACAACGTGAACTGTTCTCTCACCTGTTGTGTCACAAATCATCAATACCCAATGCTTACAGTGTTGTTTCTGGCCAAGTCCAGTGTTTTTTTTGGCAAAGCCCAGGGCATACTCACAAATCTAGCTCCTCCAAAGAAGGAGGTGCACTTCAAAGGATACATTACACTCACAATCAATGATTAGAAAAGCAACAGTTGAAAATTGTGATAAAATCAAATACACAGATATATATATATATATATATATATATATATATATATATATATAAAACTCTAAAGTTAGTTACAATCTCAATTGTTGATTTTCTAATTAATGGCTATTACCTTTAAAGTGTACTTCCCTCCCTTTAGAGGAGCCAAATCCCTTATCCACTACTCTTTTTTGCATGAACTCTGTTCTGTTGATTGTTTGCACATCCTCTACTCCTTTTAGTTCTAATGAAAGTCTTGAGAAAGGTTTGTGTCCTTCTTCTGCCTCTATTCTGTCTCTCATCCTTGTGCTTCGTTCTTCTTTTATTTGTGTGTTTTGTAAGTCCTCAGTTTGTTCTCCTGCTGACAACATCTGTTCAATTTTTGTGCTCTGTTCTGATGTTTTTTTCTTCCAAATTCCATTGGACACCCTTGAAGCAGTTGTAGCATCACCCACTTGGAGGTTTTCTCTTTACTTAATTTCGTGATGTTTGTTCTATGGTTAAGAGTACATCATATGACACTCAATAGTATAAGAGATTTAAGAATTTCCTTTAAAAGCATATGAATGAAAGTTTTCTAGAAATTCTACCCTTAACAGCTTCACTAACATCATTTTGTCATACTGAGATATATCTGTATAAGAGTATACTTACTCGTTGTAATTTTTTATTTTCTCTTAGTTAGCTGTCAGTCTAACTATGGTTAGTAGTTAGACTGTTATTAGATAGTTTGTTAGAATAGGACAGCTGTATGGCAGCTGTCACCAACTAACTAAGGTTAGTTGACAGTTACAGTTAGTAGGTTCTATAAACTGAAGTGTAATCAGTTTCTGTTTGGGTTGAATACAGATTACAACTTTTCATTACAGATTTAGATTTTCCCTAAATTCTCTCTCTCTTGGATTCTTTTAATCTGATTGACTGCTAAAATTAATTTATACCAATTACGGGAAAATAATAATATATGGGGAGGGTCATGGTCTGTGAATTTGAAATTATGGTTGCCCATCCATGAGTTCTTTGGACATTTTTTAAAATAATTTATTTTTTATTTTCCAGTCAAAAGTAGTATATATGCTGTCTTGTGGGATTATTTTACATTCCAAATGTTTTGTGTGGTAGGTCTATGAGAATACAGAGGTTAAAAAACGAGTAGCGTTATCAAGCCCATATGGGAACTGGATCAAGGAAAATTTGCGGACTTTGAAGCCCGGGAACTTCCTTTCAGCCTCTGTGTTGGACAATGAGGCAGTATTAAGACACCAACAGTGAGAGTTCTATGTAGATATTACTTTTAGTTTTATCCTTGATGAGGAAATGTTTGTTTTTAAGTGTCTCTACTTATAAATCCTATTAAACCCATTGATTTACTCATTGATATTGCTTAAACATTCTATGTGGTTCTCTATTGTTTTTCTTGATCTTTATGAGTTTATGAGGATCATGCATTGTGGTTTTGGATAAATTGTGATTTAAACTTAGAATTTGGGCTTAGGGCTGAACTCAATCCCACAAAACTGGCTTGTAAGGCAAGGACTGTCCAAGCCATGTCTTTAGTTGATGTGGGACTAAACTACCACTCTCTTGGCTGCAATTAATGCATCCCCAAAGAGGCCGCAGCCTAGGCAGGCTTCGGGTGACCACAATTAAAGAGGCCTTTCAACATAAACAATAATATGAACTCCCTTTGGAGTGTTATATTCTTCTCTAGGAAGTAGGAAAAAGGATCTTTGTCTAATATTTTATTTTTCAAGATTGAGAACTTGACTACCAAACAGTATCGATGATGGATGTAAGGGTTGAGAATAGATTTGGGAGGAAAAGTCAAGATAGGATTTTAAGGACCAACTGGTGTCAAATATTGGGTGAAAAAACAGTGGAGCCTTTATTTGCAAAGAGTTATGGAAGAATGGCATGAGAGGCAATAGGAAGTGCAAATGATATCTGGGACAAGATGGATAAAGGGATTTAGGAAGGTGGCTAAAGAAACTCTCGGTGAATCAAAAGGCTGATAACCTCTGGGTAAAGTATCTTGGTGGTGGTATGCAAGTGTGCTAGATAAAGTTAAGGTCAGAAGAAATTGTTATAAAGCATTGTCTGTGTAAGAATGCAAAAAATTTGGGGAAAAGTGGCAGGTAAGAAAGATACCAACAAGGCTGCGAGCAAGAACTTTTGATGGGTTATATCAATCCTTTGGCACCAAAGGTGTGAGAGGGGTATTTATAGGCTTGCTAAATGTAGGAAAGAAAGTCAGGAGACTTGGATTAAGTGTACTGCAGTAAAGATAAAGAAGGTAAAGTCTAGGGAACAAAACAAGATATTAAGGATGGGTAAAGAAATTACTTTCACAAGTTATTTAATGAAGGGCGCCATCTTTTGTTTTTGTATAGGCAGAATGTAAGGAAAGGGAATCAAAATTATATCTTTTATCATATAATTTGGGAGCCTAAGGTTAAAGAAGCATTGAAAAGGATGACAGATAGCAAAGTAGTTTGATAAAAAAATATGCCCATTGAGGTATATGGAAGGATTTGAGTGAGAAAGGTATTAGTTGGCTGACAAAGTTAGCTAACGAGATTATGAGGTCTAAGAAAATGTTGGAAGAGTGGAGAGTAGCACTCTTAAGCGCTATTTATAGGAACTAGGGAGATATACAAAATTGCACAAATTATAAGGGGATAAAGTTCATAAATTGTACTGTGAATTTATGAGAAAATGTAATTAAGAAGAGATTAAAACTAGGGGCTCATATTACTAAAATTCAATTTGCTTTTAAGCCTAGGAGGGTGGTCATGGAAGCAATATATAGTTACGACATTTAATGGTGAGATACTGGATGAATAAAAGATTTACATATGGTCTTCATTGGTTTGAAATAGGTGTATGGTTGGGTACCAAAAGAGATATTGTCGGAGGTTCAAAAGAAGAAAGCAGTTTGTATTGCATATATTGATAGGATCACAGGTTTTCTTATTACTGTAGTACTCCATCAAGATTGACTTCCAGCCCTTGTCTCTTTGTACGTCTCTTTATACTGTAGTGTTGGATGTGCTTATATTGAATAGCTAGTGCCACAATGCATATTCATACGATTTAGTTGTAACTTGTAATTGGAGAATCAAGAGAGGAAATAAATGAAAAGTTAGAGATATGGAGACAAGATTTGGAAGCTCATCACTTTTGCTTAAGTAGAAGTAAGATAGTGTATGGAATGTAAAAGAGGTGCAACAATCCTAACTCAGAAGTAAAACTCAGGAAACATACTTTATCACAAGTCACACGGTTTTATGTATCTAGGGCCCATCATACAGAGCAATGAAGAAATAGAGGGAGATTTAAACCTTAGGATTCAAGAGGGATGGATCATGGGTGGAATGGAGGAGTGCTTTGGGTGCTATCTGTCACAAAAGGTATCACTCAATATTAAAAGAAAAAATTATTGTGTATTTATAAGACTGACTAACAATGTTGTATGGAACTGAATCTTGGGTGATGAAAACAAGAGAATAAACTTAATGTCACAGAGATGAGAATGTTGCATTTGATGAGTGGGTATACTAGACAAGATATAATTAGCAATGAATGCATTGAGAAAAATTGGGGTAGCACCTCTGGTAGACAAGATGGCAGAAACCTGGCATAGGTTGCTTAGGCATGTGTAGAGAAGACTTATAGAAGACCTAGTTAGGAGAGTGGATAAAATGGAGGATCGTCCCATCACTAGCAACAGAGACTGAAAAAAACACAAGTGAAACCATTAAGAAAGATTTAGCAGTCAATAGTTTGTCCATATACATGACTTAGGATTGGGAATTATGGAATTGCTTGATTTATACAGCAAACCTCACCTGGTGGGAATTATTATTGTTGTTATTGTCTTTTGTTTTATCAAGATCGACTAAAGTGGATTGTGGCTGGTTTCCATAAGCTAATGCTGAATGTCCTACAAGATAATGTTCTATAGTATGTTGATGGGAAAGTGTGTTTGCTTTTCTATTGATGCTTACAATACAACATCTCATATGGCTGTTACTCTTCTTCTCTTTGGGTACTACCAGGGCATTTGGGTACTCTAGTGAAGATGTCCAGATGGTGATCGAGAGTATGGCTGCTCAAGGAAAGGAACCCACGTTTTGCATGGGAGATGATATTCCATTGGCAGCATTGTCTCAGAAACCTCACATGCTTTTTGATTATTTCAAGCAACGGTTTGCACAGGCAAGCTAGAGCACTTTCCTACAATTTATTTTAGAAATTAATTTGCTCTGTCCTCTGACATAGTTTTGCTATGCAGTGCAAAGTTACTTATCTCATTACATCTGGATCATGTTTAGTTTACTTAATATGTTTATTGTTTGTTCACAATGTCATGAGATGCATGATATTGTTTGTTGTTTCTATATGGGATTCATTGTATGTCACTGCTTAGTCTCTATGCATATCCATATCTACTTGTAAATCTTTTTATGCTGCTCTTTAATTCACTCTGATACCACTGCTCCAATTTTCTTCATCTTTCAAAGTACAGGTTACAAATCCTGCAATTGATCCTCTTCGAGAAGGATTGGTTATGTCTCTTGAAGTGAATATCGGAAAGAGAAGGAATATATTGGAAATTGGGCCAGAGAATGCTTCACAGGTATTTTAGCAAACATTTGTAATATTTAGTTTGCATTGTCATATAATACCCATGATTTTGTTGCCTTTTCTTGCCCACAAGATGATGATATATTTTGGAACAGGTTATGTTATCTAGTCCAGTATTGAATGAAGGGGAGCTTGAGTCATTACTAAAAGACTCCTACTTAAAACCACAAGTATTACCTACATTTTTTGATATAACTAAGGGCATTGAAGGTTCCTTGGAGAAAGCATTAAATAAGCTTTGTGAAGCTGCAGATGAAGCTGTTAGAAATGGTTCCCAGCTGCTTATTCTATCAGACCGTTCAGAAGCATTGGTAAGGACCATCTAGTATAACCTGTATCTTTGTAAAGAGTATATTTGTTATATCTCTCAAGGATAGAAGCAATGCCTTTTTTGGCAAATAATAGAAGCAATGATTTGATACATATGTAATTACTAATTAGATGAACAAAAGACATTATATGTTATTGTCTGCAATGATCACAGTTTCTCCTCAGTTTTTTAATTTAATTGTCAATTCAAATTTGTTGAATTTATGAACTTACTTTCTATTTAAAAAGTGATCAAGACTGTTTCTCACATGCATTGTGGAGATTTTTTCTCTCTTTCAATTTATAAAGTGATAACGACTCTTAGAATTTTGGGTTAGGGCCTAACTCAACCCTACGAAATCAGCTTGTAAGTTGAGGATTATTGGGAAAAAACCAAGATTTACATTGGGTAGAGATAGTGCCAAGATAGAGTATATAAGTGGAGGGCAAACCTTACCCTATGATCTAGCTTTTGGGGTTGAGTTAGGCCCAAACCCATCCACATTCTAAGAAGGATTTTCCCTCATTCATATACTCTTTTTAGGTTTTATCTCTAGTCGATGTAGGACTTCGGTTTTTTCCAAAACACCCCCTCACACCTATCACTATTGGCCTTGGTGTGTGAATAATATGGTAGGTGACCCAATATAGGATCTAGGATAGGCTTTGATACCATCATAGAATTTTGGTTTAGGGCCTAACTCAATCCTACAAAATCGGCTTGTAAGGTGAGAGTCCCCCCCCTTCCCCGGGTTATTGCATTTATTTATTCTGGAGCTCCCCTGAATTTATGAGTCTTAAGTTTCTCCCCCTTTCATTTAAACGCAAGGCATATCTAGTGATAAGAGCTAATCTTGGCCATGCATGCATGGTCAAGATTGTTTTATTCAAGTCTAAGTTTGACCCTCCATTATGATTGTATGGTCATCATTATCTCCATTCATGAGAGCATGAATTCCAATATGCTTCCTATATAGTATATATTTGGATGTATGTTTGAGCTAAAATTCATGCCTTTCTTTTTGGTCCTAGGAACCAACTCATCCAGCAATTCCAATACTTCTTGCTGTCGGTACTGTTCATCAGCATCTAATCCAGAATGGCCTGCGAATGTCAGCTTCAATTATAGCAGATACTGCTCAGTGCTTTAGCACTCACCAGTTTGCCTGTTTAATAGGATATGGTGCAAGGTTATTTAATGCCCCTACTTAAGTCTCTGTTAGATGTAGTGTTTTCATTTCTGATTTCTTCCTTATTTTAATCCTATATTAGTTGTGTTTTGTGATCTAAATTTTCATTTATTAGTCTCAATTTTGTTAGGCTTGATATAGATTGAAGATATTTTTTGTTTCCTTGTTAATTTTCTAGTTTATGGTACAGTTGTATTCTTACACTTGTCAAGTAGCCATTTTTTTCATTTAAACTTGAATAAATCTGGAATTTTTCTTTCCACACTGAACAATTGTTTATTGGTGTTATTGGAATTAATTCTAACTTGTATAAGTTGGTTGCAGCAATGTAAGATGGGAATCATGCCTAGTTAAACCCACTTACCTCTTCTTGAGCATAGTGTGATATATCTATTTTGTTTGTTCTAGTGCTGTGTGTCCGAACTTGGCATTGGAGACATGTCGGCAGTGGCGTTTGAGCAATAAAACCGTAAATCTGATGAGGAATGGAAAGATGCCTACTGTATCAATTGAACAGGCACAGAAGAACTATTGCAAGGTTACTGCTCAACTTCAAACCACTCTTTTGACTTTATTTCAGATGCAGAAGTAATAAACTGTATTCTTTTTTTATTACTTTTTTGTATGCCAAACTGTAATCTGTAATTATGATGGCTATGTATATGCCTTGGTTATTTAATTTGTATTTTAAATAATGGTCCTTAGGCAAACATGGAAGAACTGCTTCTGGTTGAAAATGATTCACTAATACCATGCTAAAATGAGTTTCATTCATTAACTGTATGAATGGGATTAACACATTTTTACACAAGGGAAAAGTGAATCAAGAGGAGAATAAGATTATGTGCGATTGAAGGGAAATTAAAGTTAAATAGATCAAATTTCAAAGAAGCAACCAAGAAAGAACCAGTTATATTCAACTTGAATAGAACTTAAAAGGAAGAACTGAATATTATTCTGTGTGTCTGCAGTACAAGTACTAATCCCCCTTTTATTGGGTAAACTTCTAAAACGAAATTGGGGAAATCTGAACATATTAAGGGAAAGTAGGAAAGAAAATATAATCTTTCTCAGTAATTACAAAAAAAAAGGAGATTCTGTTCCATTTTTAAATTTCAACATCTTTGAAATGATGTGGAACTGAATATTATATACTCTATCTTGGCTTTATCTTTAGTCAATGTGGGACTTGGGTTTTTTCCTAATATGATATGTTTTGATTTAACATTGCACTACTCTAATACATCTATTTTTTTATACTAATAATCTTGATCAAATATGTGTATAGTACAAGTAATACTAGCCTAGCTCTGTACGACTATTTAAGACTACTAACCTAATAAGAATTGAAAAACAAGAATTGTATATTAAGAAAGGGACCTTTAAGAGAATAAACTTTTTCCTCTTTTTTATTTCCCCCCTCTTTTTATTAAAAAATTCCTCTTTAATTTTTTTTAATATAAGTGACGACCTAGTGATTTTCATTTTTGCCCACATTTCAGGCTGTAAAAGCAGGTCTTCTTAAAATTCTTTCCAAAATGGGCATCTCGTTGCTATCAAGGTACGTTATATTGAAATAAAGTAGTCATAAAGGGCAACTAATGCCAGAGAAGGCTGGTATATTATTTTTTTTTCCCAATAAGTTAGTAGTTTGTCTAATGTTTAATTGTTTCATTTCTTTGCTTTCCTTACTGATATGCTTTTGACAAATCTATTTTTCAATTTCTTGTTTAGTTACTGTGGTGCACAAATATTTGAAGTCTATGGATTAGGGAAGGAAGTTGTTGATCTTGCATTCAGAGGAAGTGTGTCAAAAATTGGTGGATTAACTTTTGATGAGGTGAGGAACATTACAGACTCAAGCCTGAGAATGAAAATGCAAATTGATTTTTTACTTTGTTAGCAATATAAGCATCAGTTCATTGCGCCTGATAACACATGATCAATTATACCTTTTGTCCGAGTCTTGTAATATTGATATTGTTTGCCTAATGGTAGATAAATATCATATGATACAGCCTTTTGGCACTACAAATGTATTACATGATGTATTTATTGAAAACTACAAATGTATTATATCATGGAGTGCTAGCAACATACTCTCTAACACATTATTGGTTAAAATTAATTGATAACTACAAAATCATGAATGGGGTTCATTAAGTAAGGAGTGATACCCACTTAATTTTGTGATTTCCAACAAATTCCAACCAATGTTAGAGAGTTATTACGAGCATTTCTCCTACTACAATTGCTGATGTAAAAAAAATCATGTTATGTATCTGAGACTATACTATTTGTGTGCTTTCACTCGTCTACTGCACTCTGTAATTTCAGTTATAGCTTTAGCTTGTTCACTATTTGCCAAAATAAAAGAAGCTTTAGCTTGTTCAGTATGACAGTGTCATAACTGACAGGTTGGCAGTTGCTATGATAGTTACTACAGTCACATATAGTCAGTTCTGTCTCTATCTACATGTATTTCACTGTAACAGAGATGAACCTTGTTATCAATCATTTTCCTAACTACGTACCCCATTGCCCGGAAGCTCCACGCTATGCGCAGGTAAAGGGGAGGAATATTGTACGCAGTCTTACCCTTGCATATGCAAAGAAGCTGTTTCCGGATTCAACCCATGACCAACAAGTCACCAAGACACAATTTTACCACTGTGTCCGGGCTCACTCTCTTATCAAATTTTCCTAGTTAAATTCAATATTACTCTCTCTCTCAAGTTTGTTAATGTAAAACAATATATAATTATACATGAATAAGAGGATGGAAATATGTAGAGCATTATAAGCTATTTTTACATCCATATTTATCAACATTTCTATCTATTTTTGTCTATTTCAGATAATTTCTTATCTTCTTTGTACTTCATTTTCTTGTTCAAATTGTTTGTTGGAGAAGACTTAATCTTCTTTGGATCTGTATTTCTGTCTTCTTTCTATATTTTCTTTATAGACATTTTGATGAGTACGTAGTTACATATATTATGACCCTGAATAAAATTGATTTTCAATTTTAACAGCTATGACTCTGAATGTTACACCTAAATAAGACTTCTTTGAGGGAAAATTCTGGTAGGTGATGTGAACTTGGTACATGCAATATTAATTGCTTGTGTTACAGAAGAACAAAATGCAGGAAAGTAAGAGAAAATGAGAGGAAATCACCCAGAAAATGTTATTACTGAAAATAATTCAGAAACTGTTGAATTATTTGACAATACAGTCTAGAATTACATTTATAGGCTGAGGAAAGAACGAACTAAATTCTGTATCAGTTTCAGTAACCACCTCACTCACTGATATCTACCCAACTGACTGATAACTGAAGTCTGCTACAACAGACTGTGATAACTACTCACACACAGTAGTTACTCTAACAGCTAGACTTTTAATACTTACACTCCATCTTCTCTGAGCTTATAAATTCTTATGTTTGTAAACACCCCGGCTACTATTATACACTATTTGCTTAAGAATGGACATATGTGTTCAATATTTGAATTTACATTATAATGGATATCACTTACATTGAAACTTTACTCATACTTTGGTATGGTGCAGGTGGCAAGAGAGACTTTGTCTTTCTGGGTGAAGGCATTCTCTGAAGATACAGCTAAAAGGTTGGAAAATTTTGGATTTATACAGTTCAGACCAGGAGGTATGAGTTCAGTGCTGATGCTGATTTGAAAAATCAGTTGACTTTTTGTCATGCTTATAGAAAAAACTGAATGAGTGTTATTGTTTTATCAATGAAGTTGCATTCATAATAATGTTCTAAGTATGATCAAAATTGACTGATTTTGATTTACATTTGCAAAGGGGAGTATCATGCAAATAACCCAGAAATGTCAAAGTTGCTCCACAAAGCTGTTCGTCAGAAAAGTCAAAGTGCCTTTTCAGTTTATCAGCAATATTTGGCTAATCGACCTGTGAATGTAATTCCTGGAGATCCTATTTTCATACTGTTATTATACATTTTATTACAACAGATTTATGTGAGATATCTGTTGTTCATTTCAGGTTCTCCGTGATCTTCTTGAATTCAAAAGTGATCG
>CM023959.1:27388949-27425746 GCA_013407115.1 Glycine latifolia | reverse complement strand
AAAAAAAATCATTTTAATCCTTTATCTTTTTAAATTTATTCAAAATTTATTCAAAATTGTCATTCCATCCATTTGAAATTGACATTGTTAATAATTTTAAAAAATTTACACTTTTAAAAATTTTCATAAAATAAAAGACCAAAAAGATAATTTAATCTTAATATAATTAATTATTTTTCACCTTTTAATTTATCTAAGAGTAAATTAGCACATTTCTGAGTTTTTTTCTTCTAATTTCAAATAACACATAACAAAGCTAGGGATGCTAATTTCATAAATTAATTTATGTGTATATAAATTTGGTTTCAATTAAATTAAATTACATCATTGGATCTACAATTTAATTCAATCATGTTAAATTAGTTTTTTATTTTTGGTTTCTCTGAATTTTTAAAAAAAATTTTCCCACAAGTTTTCAGTTTAGTTTTTTCGGTCTACATTAAAAGAATTCAGTTTTTGAACATTCCTAATGTGATTAATTCATTAAAAAAATGATGATCACATTAGAGTAGCTATGAAGCCGTAATTCCAGTGCTTAAGGAGAATTTGACTATATGCATAAAGAGGTGAGTATGAATTCATGCAACCGATCAATTGGTACATAGATATATTCATATTATGCATTTTCGTGCCTTGAAGGTCTCAACCAAACACATTATGGGTTGGTCATAGCATAATATATATCAAATCTTGTTAAGAGCGGCAAGGGTGAAAACCGTTGCAGAAGTTACTCCTGGAATGAAGAATTCATCACGAACTGCCTCAGGCATCACTCTCTGCTTTATGAACAGAGCAGCCAATGGAACACCAAAGATGCACAAGATTGCTTCCTTTGCTCCTATACCAGTGAATCCTGATGTCTTCACCAAATTTTGCATGATCTCCTGGAATTCTGCTTTTGTCAGTGGCTTTTTGTCAGGGTCATTATCTCCACGACGCTTCTGCACATGCCATTAAAAAACAAGCAACTATTAACTATACAGAACAAAAATTGCTATAATATATTAGCTAAAATTATCAAAGAGAAACCTAGTCATTCTATACTCTTTTTTAACATTTATTTGGGTAAATAACATGTGTAAACCTGTGAAAATTTAGTCCACAAAAGAATGAAAATTCTGTTGTTATCATTTGACAATTTGAATGGTGACATTCAATTATAAAGTCCAGAGGGTCATTTTGTCATTTGCACGATAGAACATAGTTATGTTACTTTTTACATCCTAGTGTTTGTTTGGATTCTTTTGTCCAGAATAAAATATACTATCATAATATCATTGCTGATTCACTTCATATCTCTTTTGTATTTGGACTCTTTTGCCTCTTATTTTATCTAACAATATTAGACTAAATCATAATTTTTGCTCTTAGATATAGATACATAACATAAATAAAGACACACATTATGGTTTATGATATGACATTATACTAATTCACTCATATATACGTTAGATAAAAAAAATAATAAAATTCTATTTTAAAAAAATTAAATATAATCAATTTACACATTATGGTTTATGGTATGACATTTACACAATTTACAAATTAAATATAAAAAATTAAATTCTATTTACCCCATTTTTTAAAAATAAATTATACACTCCCTGAAAATTCCTTTAATTTATTGAGATTGCACATGACCATTTTTTTTTCTTAATAATTACAGCAACCCCTTATAGGGTTGCATGGTGTAATATAATTTTCTGGATAATTATTAAGGGTGTCAGTGTAATGTATAGGGGTTTTGACACATTAAAGTGAGTTATTGAGAGTTTTTATTTATTTTAAATATTACTAAGAGTTAGTGTAAAAGTTAGAAAGACATGTTAACAAAACAATTATGTAAACAATGAACTTCGGTAAATCATCAACGATCAGCCATACTTAGAAATATGCACCTACATACGTACCTTGTACTCCTTCTCAATAGCCTTGGTCTCTGGGACTTTGATCTGCGTGTTTCCAAGCTTTTCATTGAGTTGCCTAACAAAGCACAAAGCAAAATTGTGACAGAGAAAAACATTATTTATAGGTTGTAGCGTATTTTACTGTACGTATGCTTATTAATTATTATTTAGGCAAGTTTTTCAATATGAAATTGGTTAAGTACTCGACTATCTCGCATACTGCATGGTAGAATTCTGAAAATTCTTTGGCGTTTTTGACTTTCTCTTTATAGATTTCCTCTATAATTGGGACAAGTTCTTCGTGCTTTTTTTTGTCAGCACCTGCCTCAAAATTTTCAGAACAAAAAAAAAGAATTATTATATAAGGAACTCAATTATAATTGATGTAAGAAACATAGCTCTGCATAGTGGATATGTAATGTAATTATTGTTCAATTTAATCAGTACTGTAATTAAGGTTGTTTTCATCATATCCATGCATTTGCATAATCAAAATCATGAGCTAGAGTTACATGCATGAGAGAAATAACATTAGTAAAAGAAATAAGAACAAGATGAGAGAGTTAGATGTGGAACCAGGTGCAAGTTTCGGGAGAGAGAGGCCCATCTTTTCTTCTTTCTCTTTGGTTGAAAGGAGCTGTGTGACTCGTGACAATGAGATATATATGGCAGTGGTATATATAAAAGAAACAAAAATACATGACCTTTATACAGAATAAAAGCTGCAATAAAACTTGCTTGGTGGGCAGAGAACATTGCATTTCTTAGGTTATTAGCAAACTTTATTTATATTACCTAGGAAGAGAGAGATAGAATAGGGAAATTTATTACTGAAGAAATGAATCTTATTCAATATTGTTCTTGGCTTGTTGCTATTTTTTTTATTCATTAATGAAGATTTTTTATTCATTCCTGACTTGTTGCTTTGATATATACTAATTTTAAATGACAAACAAAAGATGGCTACAGGGCTCAAATCAAAATTTCTCCCTCCCTCACTCACGGGAAAACATACACCCCCTCCCCTCCCCTTCCTTTCTCTCTAGCACTCTTGCTCCCCTTTCAACATATGGATTACTTTCTCACAATAGTACATCATGTTAATGCATTAAATCAAGTAAAATGACTCTATAAGTCTGCATATGTTTAGATTTATATCAGAGTATACCAATTTTTTTTGTATATTTCCTATTTCATTTGTAATTCGGACGCCAAAATTTGACTCATTTATTAGCTATGGCATAAACCAAATTGCAATTTAAGTTAGGAAATTAGATCATTCTTAAGTTTCAGGTTTTCATAGAGATTTATTTCGATGCTCATGTGTTGATAATTTCTTTAGAACTTTTATGCTTACCACAATCATCATTTCACTTGTAGGTTGTTTATGGTAACTAAACATTTTCGTAAGAGTTTTTCATTGTTCATTACTCAATCCTGACAAACCAGCATTATCTGCATCCACCATTTTTCCTTAATTACGAAGGACTCATACTTTCTCTGATAGTTTCTACAACATTAGAAAACACAAAATTGCCTTAGCATTGTCCAACCCTTGTTCCAGCTCGCTCTTCATAATTTTTCTCCTTGTTGCACTTGAGTAATTGCATTTCAAAGATTGTCATTTGAAATTCATAAGGCACCAAATCCTTTTTGAGAGAGCCATTAATTCTTTGGATGTTTTGCGTTTATTGTTATGGCAGCCGCTTAGTGCACAATTGTTAGTTGGAAGAATAGTGCACAATTGAACTAACTAAGTCTAATTTGGATCTAATATGCTCTCAACTAGAAGTGTTCTCAAACCAATCCAATAAAAATAAAATAAAATAATCTAATAAACCAAAAATTGAATAAACCAAAAATTGAATAAACAAAAAATTGTACAAATCAAAATGTGAAACAACTAATTTTTTTAATTGGATTAGATGGGATTATAATTATTAGCATCAAATATTCAAATATTTTCAAAAAGGAAGGACAAAGGATCACGATCCTGCGAGGGTGAGCTAACTCCAAAAACCCATTCTCAGTTCGGATTATAGGTTACAACTCGTCTGCATGAAGCCAAAATCGCTAGTAATCGTCGGTTAGCAATACGAGGTGAATTCGTTCCTGCATCGCCCGTCACACTATGGGAGATGGCCATGCCCGAAGTTGTTACCTTAATTGCAAGGAGGGGATGCCGAAGGGTTTAGGGAAGATAAGAAGTTATCTATCTTGTAAGGAAATAAGGTAATTAAATAGTATACTATTTGTATATGTTTAATTGATCTTCTTATAAAAGTCTATGTATTTTATTATCTTTTCGAATTGAATTATCCACTAATTCAATTGACAGAAAATTATAAATGAATCCAGACTTATAGATTTTCCAAGTCTAACTATTATGTTTTCTATAGTTTTAGTAATTGACATTTCTTTGACATAACAATAAAAAAAATATTTTATTGCAATATATTCTTGGACTTAATATAACTATTTAAGGATGTATCATAAAAATGGAATCATTCAATCCAATTTAAATTGCATTTTAATATTTTTAAGAAGGAAATTCAAACTGAACCAAACAACATGTTTTAATTTTTGGAATATATCCATTTTTAACTCAAAATCGATCCAACACCATTGGTAAACATCCCGACTCTCAATCTTATCTTATAAGTTGAGAACAATCATATAAGTGAACTTAACATTACACTTTAACTCAAAACTTTATCTTGTAAGTTGAGACTCAATTATTATTATTATTATTATTATTATTATTATTATTCAACACATAGTTGGCTAAACACCTAAAAAATAAAAGAATCACACTCTTCCATATGGTAGCCTCTTACGACTAATAAATTATGAACAATCATATAAGTGAACCTGGCATTAATCTTCTCCTCACTTATATGGTATTCAACTTTTTCATTTCTAACCAATATCAATATATAACTTCACCTCATACTATACTCCAACATCAACAAACAAATAAAATTTCAAGCTAAGGAATATACTACCAAATTAACTTTTCTTCTACATATTCAATATTAATAGAAGGAAGGAAATAATCTAACGATCTCTCTAATTTGGTTAAGCATCATTATACATTGAGAAATATCTTCCTCGTTATTGTGAATCTGATTCACTATCAACTTGCAATATGATTATTCAATAACCACATTATGAAAGATTTGATTGGTGAGCCAGGTAAGAGTATGTAATATAGCACCGACTTTTCCCTCCTTTAATAATAATAATTAAAAGAAGGAAATGGTAAAGGTAATCAAGGTATAAAAACTAATTTTTTTTTCTTTTCTAAATGAAAAGTAAATGAATCTTGCTTGGTTTGAGCGTGTTACCCGCAAAAGCTTGTTTGTACACTATGCTAAAAGCCTAAAATGACTTGTTTCCCAGCGTGACAGATGTCAAGTGTTGGATTCATTGGCTCCTTCCTTTCCTCATTCCGCTTCACAATGCAACTGTTATGCATCTCCATCTCCAACTCTTTTACCACCTTATTCCTTTCCTCCAACTTTCTGTAACATTACTTCACATCATTATTCATCACCATCATTGCATGGTAGCAGACACATTCAAACATACATCTATGCCATTTAACATTGTTACTCTTTGGCTTCTTGTTGCCATATAAGTATTTAAGGAATAACGTAAGTTACATTACATTCAGCAAAAGAAATATTGGTCTGGCTATAAAACGTGTACCTGCATTGAAGGAAAATTGTAAGAATGGCTAAGAATGAGAACAAGGAAAGAGATTCTGAGTTTTTCATGAATAAGATCAATGAGAACGAAGAAGAACAGGACATAGAAGCTATCGGGTACCACAGTGATATTAATGATCAGTGTAGCAGTGACAATGAGGGGAGTCGTAGAACAGAACCTCATTCTTCCTCTTCTCAGATATGGCCTCAGAGTTACAGGTATAAATCTTCTTCTCCATTTGTTTGTCTTTTCTTGTAACTTAAAAATAATGACCTCACTGTCATTTCTGTTTGTTCTGTGGATGAAACCTTATGATATGTTATGTTCTCTTTTTTAAGATGCATAAAAAATAGCTTGTTTGTGATCATGATTTTGGTCACAATGTCAAGATTTTTAAGTGTCTGTGACTATTACCGCAATTGTGGTCACATCGTCTGTATTTGTCTGCAATTCCTTGCAATATCAAGAAATGCAATGAAACTGCAACTGCTACCACAATTTAAAACCATGCATAGAACAAAATCAGCATCTTATGTTTCATCTCGTTTTCACCTGGTACCAAATACGGCTGCCTAAGGTTGTTTTGGTGTGATCATTAACCTTTGGTGGAATCGTGTGTAATATTTTATTATTCTTTTTCTTATATGACAGAGAAGCCACTGATTCTTATTCAATTTCTGCTGCTCCAAATCTTGAATCAATTATACGAGCACCGAGTGTTATTTATTCAAGCTTTATTGGCGGCGCTGGTTTTGGTGGTGCTGGTTTTGGTTCAAAGAGTTACTTAGAACACGACGAAAGGACTTCTTTTCTATCTGGTGAGGAACTCGCTAATCAAGGGATCACAAGAAGACAATCAACATGGTGGGAGAAAGCTTCAATTCAAATGCAAATTCCTGAAGAATTACCTATTGGTTATGGATGTAGCCTCACTCAAACAATATTTAATGGTACGTTACTTCAGGAATGGATAATCCTTGAACGTTTAATTTTACCATTTCATTTTAATAAGTCAATAATATCTGTTTTTATATATACTTGAATATTTTAATATGTATGTAGGTGTGCTCAATAAACATTATAAGTTCAATTGCTAGGAAGAAATAGTTCATCCAATTTGTTAATGTATGTTAGTATATATGTAACATGAGGATGGAAAAAACGTGGTTGAGAGGGGACACTCACTAAAGATGGTTAGTCAGATTTCCTGATGGAGATTAGTCATCAACAAAGTTGGTGGATACTCTGTACCAATATCATGATGACAAAAAAAAAAAACACATGAAGTATTGGGGGATTGAAATTTGGCTGCACATGATTCATCCCCTGGCACTCAAAAGTGTTATTTAGCTTATAGATATCCAAGTCCTATTCCTTTATTTATATTTCTAACTTGTCATTTTATGAGATAATTAACACTTTACCTGGGCAGGGATTAATGTGATGGCTGGAGTTGGCCTTCTATCTACACCTTATACAGTGAAACAAGCTGGGTGGACTGGTTTGGTCGTGATGCTTTTTTTTGCACTTGTATGTTGTTATACAGCAGACCTTATGAGACACTGCTTTGAAAGCAGAGAAGGAATCATTAGCTACCCAGATATAGGACAAGCTGCATTTGGAAGATATGGCAGACTTATTGTATCAGTAAGCATGCGTTTTGGTTTTGATAAATTTTGGTAGCACAATCACCTTTTTCCCTCCAAAAAAGCTTTCTTGATTAAGATCTTGATCATCTTTGAATGGAAAATAAACTAATACAAACACCCTATTAAGATCTTTATTTAAATTGAATTCACATTGTTGTACAGTTCTTGTTACTTGGCAAAATGAACTGTTGATTGGACTTTCTTTTTTCTTAAAACTTTGTATGCCTCACTGTTACTTTGATCAATTTCCTCCTTTCTAATTCTAGGATTTGACTTTGTCGATCTTAAATTATAGTTGACTCATGCTAGATGTTCGTTCTAATTTTTCAATATGTCCTAGATGGTATAGGTTCATTCATGTAATCACGCCTTTGATTGTTCTATTTTACTTCTTAAGGCCCTAATAAAATATATCATAACAAGATTTTTCTCTATTTATTGTTTTTTGATATAATTTATTAACAATATGAATGAGAGAGATTGCTGACATATAAATCATTATGTTCTAATCCATACACATTGGTGCTTTTATTAATTAATGTTTGCTGACAATTTTTTTTAATCTTTGTGGCAGATCATTTTGTACACTGAGTTATATGTAAGTGCTGCATTGTATTGCCTCCTTGCACACATTTGTTTCCCTTAACAACCACTCTTCTTGCTCATTCTGCAGTATATGTATATATGAGATCTCTTTTGATGAATGCAGTCATATTGTGTGGAGTTTATCATCTTGGAAGGAGATAACCTCACCAGGCTGTTTCCTGGAGCATGCTTACACTGGGGAAGTTTCCAGTTGGACTCCAAACATTTGTTTGGAATTTTAACAGCACTTGTCATTCTTCCAACAGTTTGGTTGAGGGATCTTCACATAATCTCCTATCTCTCAGGTTCTCCAGACTCAACAATATTCATTTGGTTGAAGAATCTTTGTTCTCAATACAATTTTAGCAAACACTTATAGCAACACTTTTGATGATTATTATGCAGCTGGCGGGGTTGTTGCTACAGCATTGATTACTATATGTGTGTTTTTGGTTGGGACAACAGATTCTGTTGGATTCCATCTCACTGGTCCATTGGTGAAATGGAGTGGCATGCCCTTTGCTTTTGGTATCTACGGATTTTGCTTTGCAGGACATTCAGTTTTTCCAAATATTTATCAGTCTATGGCTGACAAAAGAGAATTTACCAAGGCAGTGATTGCAAGGTATGGTAAATCCGGTTTACTTTGAAAAAAATGTTTTCTTTTCTGTTTCATTTTCTGTTTTCATACAAACTTGTCGCCTGCTACAGGAAACAATTGAAAACAACTTTTTTTTCATAAGCAAAATTGAATTATATTCAAGTCCAATTTGGTGCACAACCATTTATTTTGTTATCTCTATTTCCTACACAAATCTTCAAAAGCAAGAAACAAATTGAAAATAAGGTGACAGTTTTATAATTACAAATGAAAACACAGAATGCTTTCTTAATTTCTTCTTTCTTATACCTGACTCTGATTTATTTGTGTACAGTTTTATTTTATGCATATTCATATATGGAAGTGTTGCAGTCATGGGATATCTCATGTTTGGTGAAGGGACTTTGTCTCAGATAACATTGAATCTACCACCAAATGCATTTGCTTCCAAAGTTGCCTTGTGGACAATAGTAAGATACTAATAGATTTTTGGTGTCTCTGCTATTCTAACTTTTTTTTCTTCTTTCTAAGAACATTCACATTGTTTCTAATTTTGTATTCGTTTCTCTTTCAGGTAATTAGCCCATTAACCAAATATCCTTTTTTATTGTTATGAATTACTTGTTTATTATAGTCCAACGTGGATTGATGGTATTCATGAGACATTTTAATTTACCTTTTCTTTAATTTTAAACAAATATGCTTTGATGATGAACCCACTAGCAAGGAGTGTTGAGGAGTTGCTGCCGGATAGCATTTCAAGTACTTATTGGTGTTTCATTACTCTTAGAACAGTACTGGTTATATCTACCGTTGGTGCTGCTTTTCTGATTCCATTTTTTGGTAAGTCATACACTTTTTAATATATACAACACATTTCAAGTCGTTACAATTAGTAAAAGTGTACCCTGAAGAAAATGATAGTCGTATAGTTTCACTAGTTTGGTTAACCTTTGTATGTTCTTCTACATGTATAAATATAATTACTTCAAAGCTAGAGCTAGTTAGTACTTACAGGACCCTGCTGAAAATATGATATTCGGTTAAATGGTTTGGATCATTGTTCATTGATGAAATGGGACGGATTATGTTTGAATCCCAATCATTTTTTTTTCCTCCTGGGCACTACTACTATTGGATCATAAAATAGGGATGAGATTGTTATTTTATGTATACATATTTTCTATCACAATTTTAATGGTTAATTTTTTCAATCAATAATTACTATTACATTTCATTTTCTTAATTGCACACGTGCACCTTAGAAAGTCAAGTCCATTATAAATAGTCACTTGTTTACTTTTTGTAATAATATACTGACACCTTATCATTTTAAACATCCATTCAACACTTTTCATTTTTTTATATTTATTTTTTTCTATCACATCATAAATTATATTATATTTATATTTTTTTTCTCCATCTCTTTAGGTGTTAAATAGTATAATAAGTGTACATGTAATTTTTTTGCTCAAAACAATTGTCCAAGAAAAAATTGTACTAAAAGTTAGCACTTAATTGGTTATAACATCGTTTATTATAATTTCAGGGCTTGTGATGGCTTTAATTGGTTCTCTCCTCAGTGTACTAGTGGTAAGCATGCATCTAACTTAAATATTCAATGCAGTAAAAAAACTCACAAGTCACAATGTTTAAGGAGTATACACATGTAAAAATCCAAAACAGTTTTGTTTTACAGGAACAGGAATTGAACGAAAAAAATAATATGGATTGTCGGTCCATATCTTTTACTTTTATAAACAGTTACAATGATACACTTAGACTATATTTAAAACTGTATAAAAGAATTAACAACAATTGACATAACTGATACTAATTTATGTTTTTTAATTAAGCGATCGAAGTTTTGAATTTTGATTAACTTTTAGGTATAAAATAAATTATGCTCTAAAAATATTCATCTTTTATATGTTCACAATTCTTGACAAAAATTAATCATTACTTTCAACAATATACATGTACCATGGTCCGAAGAAATAAACAAAGAACTCCATAAAAGAAAATGCAAGATGGAAACAAAAGACTAATTTGTCTTCTGCATTCTCTAATTTAACCCTCTTCTTGTTAGCAATCATGCATAAAACATTATCTGTGTCATATTCTGCCCGATAAAATAAATTCCCTGCCGTATACTCAACATTCATGCATGCTCTGCCACACATGCCCGTATTTTTTGCTAAAGTCCAACTTGACTATTGACTAATAAGTAGGAATGATTTAATTTTGAAAATCTGGGTAAAAGAAAAGACATTGTCCCTCGCAAAAGGGATGAGGCCATTGATGTGTGGGGGTGGGGGGTGGGGGGCGGGGGGAATGAAAGAAAAATAAAATATATATGGATGGAGTGGTAATAATATGTGAAGTTTCTAAGTTATCAAATTGATAACTTAATTGTAAGTTAGATCTCCTTTGGGTAAGGAATAATCCAAACAAAATTTTGTTTTCTTGGACACGATATAGTATGCTTGTGATGTAAAATATTCATATATAGCTTCCGTTACTTGTAAGGAATTCATATGAAATAGCTACATACGTAATGTAGAATTGGTATATTTTTCAGGCAGTGGTAATGCCAGCTTTATGTTTCCTGAAAATTGTGGGGACAAAAGCAACAAGTACACAGGTATGGTGTAGCTGATCTTGTTAACTTTTCGTATTTTTCCCCCGATTGTATTTTTCTTATGGAAACATTAAGGGTAAAAAATTCTATTCTATGAGGGTATAATTAACTTCAGAAGGGGAACCTCTAGGTAATATGAAGTAGTAATTAAGAACAATTAGTTTATCATGTTTGTTTATTGTAAGATCCCTTGTTCCCTTTTTTAGTTTCTTTTCTTATCATTCATTAAAAAATGACACGCGACTGAAAAAAAGAAGTAACACTAATGTTACTAATATTTTTTAATTGAAGTGACATTTTTGAACTAAAGATTAAAAAATCAACAAGTGATTCGGTTCTCTGTTTGATAGCCCATATCCATGCCCCATGGCCAAATGCATGCATGATTTTATTTTTTCCCGTGACTTTCAATTTTGTCATACTCTGGACATCAGTGCAACTTGCAAGAGGACAACCACCCAAGCCCACCTGTGTATTGTTTGTCTTTTCTTTAAAATGTTTAAATATCTAATTTGATTTCTAAAAAAACTTAGTCAACTCAAGTTAGTTCTTTAAAGCAGAATAAAGTTATTAAATAATTTCACCAAAATATTTTAATCTAGCTTTCAATTTATTTGAATGAAATTAAGTGTCCTATATTTCATTTTAATATAATATGAATTATTTAGTTTCTTTTAAAGGATTGGGTGTTCTCATTGTTATCTAGATCATATATTTCATCTTCCTATACTTCTTCTCCTTGGCATCTTCAGGTTACTCTTAGCGTCATAATTGCCGCATGCGGAATCATTAGTGCTTTGGTTGGAACATATTCGTCTCTATCAAAAATTGTGCAGAATGAGAGTCACTGAGACCTTCATCAGTGTTTCAGCGCAGATATGTTGCCATTTTCGAATTATTATGATGACAATAAGACCTTGTTCTCTCCTGAACCCTACGTGGCAAGGTTCAAGTTTTTTTTATTGACTGCATATTCATAGAAAATTGAACTGAATCGAAGGTCAACGTTGAAATATACATGACTACATTGTTTGTGTCTATTGCTGTATGCCTAGCACCTCCATGGCTCCATAATTATTTGGTATTGAATTAGCTAACTCATTTCATTTTCTTATTTTTCATTTATTAATTATAATTATTATACTTTCTTAAAGTTTAGAATGTACATTTTTTTTTCTTTTTGAAAGAATGGGCATTAACTTTGAATGATTAGCACACAATAATAACATTCAACTTCAATTTGATGATCATCATAAGGTCATATAAGAGAATCTCTACTGAAGATACTTAATTATATGAATTGTTCAACTCTAACCAATGTTTCTTAACTTTTTTTTTATCACTGTAGTAGATAATAATGAATTGTTTATATAAGCAATCGTTTGTTTAACAAGATTATACTAATAATAACATATTTTTCAAATATCATAGGACCCGCAAAGATAATTTTAACACTGATTTTATCAATCTTAATATTAGAGTATTTTTGTATAAAATATTTAAATCTATATAAAATTATAAGATTAAAAAATTAAAATAAATAACTTATCTAAGCAATTATATATTATAGATACTTTAGGCAGACAAGCAAAAATACGGTTAAAATCCTGTTTATATAAATTGAACAAGCTAGGGTGTAAAGCCTTAAATTTTAGTGTTAGAACGGCAAGCAGAAATATTGTTACAGATCCAGTTTATCATTATCCCCTGGGTTAGAAGGATTAATGAGATCCTGGTAACGGTAACGATATGAAACTGAGTATTGTTTGTAAGAAGCAAAAGTAAAATCACAATTTTACTAGGATGATTTAGATTTAATTTAAGAGTTTAATGACTATACATTATCAATATAAAATAATTTTATACTATTATTATCTAATGACAAATCATTATTTTTATAACTTTCAAATTTTAGATACGGTAAAATTCAATAAATTTATCATATATAAAAGAAAGTTATAAATATTTATATTTAAAGTTTTTTATTTTAACATACAAGAATTTAAAAATATTAAGAATAATCAAACAAGAGAATATTGAAATTAGAGTTCATTGTATTTCATTTTGAATTCCTAATTTGAGTTTTAACGCAATTATATATTTCTTACTTTATCTACCAGATTTTTTAATTTATTTAAATCTTAATTCTTTAGATAATTAAGGTTTTACCCTAATTTCGATCAAAAAAAAGTTTTACCCTTAATTGATAATCATAATTCTTTAGGTGAAATTGAAAGGAATAAATATTAAGATTTGAAATATCTGACAATAGCCAAAATTTGATGACTATTCATACCTTAAAGGATGACTAGGTTTATATTTCAAACAACATAGGTAAATTCTCATTTACAAAGTAGATATAAAATCTTCTTAAAGATGAGCAATTCTTAAGAAGTGTTAAGTTTAGCAAGTATAAACATAGAGAAGAAAATCAACTTCCATTAAGAAAATCTCAAACTTAAACATGTTTTTAGTTTATGTAATGTAATATACATTTTTTATATATATTTTAGTTCTTTTAAAATATTCTTTTTAAAACATTCCATGTAATTTTTTTTTTGTCTGCATTAGTCCATGTTGTTAGTTGTTACATAGTCGCCATTAACGGTTGAGATTACTATAAAGTCAGGGACTAAATAAAAAACAAAATCTATTAGAGTGACTAAAATAAAAACAAAGTATATTTATAGGAATAAAATTAATATATGAAGTGTCATGTTATCATATGATAGGCTGAAACAACATTTAACGACAACTATGTAACAACAGGAACTAATTAAATAAAAAGGAGTGGATATATTACATGGACTAAACCTTATTTAAGCCAAAATCCTAATTTAGAGACCTATAGGTTACATAAATAAAACCATCTAACCCCAACAAAAGAAAGGTTTAACTAAACATGAAAAGAAAAAAAAAAAAAAAGAGACAGAGAGAGAGAGAAAGGGAAGAGAACTTCATAAACGCTTGAAGAGATGCGAACTTCTATCCTAATCATTTGCCTTATGCTCGAAGAGCTCCTAAAGAAAGAAAGAGCAAGAACCATATAAACAGCGGCCACCATTTGAGAGATGAGCAAATATCCTTCATCGTCTATTTTTCTATCTTTTTTTAAGCGGGACCAATATTTCATGTTAAAGAGAAAAGACTCAAAATTGTTGAAGGTACTTTTGTATGCTCTTTTGGACTTTTCTCTTTAATCGGTAGAAATCTAATTCTCCTTCTTTATTACCATAAAAGAAAAACACAAAATATAAGAAATTAAAATTGGTAAAATTCTTGATTAAAATTTAGAAAATACGATAGATAACATCTTCCATTCTAGTATTAAAAAACCAATTTATTTAAGGATAAAATGAGTTAAAAAGTAAGTGACTTAAAGTCATAGGAAAAAATAGGCAATTCAAGAAATTATAACCATTCCAAACTTAAAACTTTGTTTATACTCAAACAAACAAAGAACTACAAAATGGGCAAAGAAGTTTTCTACTAGTTACAAAAATTGGAGAAGATGAAATATCCAATTATAATTATTTTATAGTTTAGGAATCTAATTAAAAATTAATTTTTTAATGTATTATCCCTTATACAGTTATGCTAATAAGATTACATTAATTTTTCATATCAACAAAATTATATGTTAATATCTTCTAAAAAAATGTTAATATAATACATCATACTGTCAGTGTAAATTCGTAATGTCTAACCATTGTTAAATTTAATCATACCATTAGTGTAGATTCGTAATATCTAACAATTGTTAAATTTAATTTATTAGTGTAATTAAGAAGTTAAAAAAAATCTTAAATTCGTTCTCATTAATTTTTTAAAAGAATATCGTTGAATAAAAATAGTTGAAAACGTTGTCATTCAAGAAGATATTTTAATTTACATACAGAATATATTATATGTTTTCTCATTGTTATCGTCTTCCTCATAATTAAAGTGATCATAACCAATTCATATGTAAAGTGATCATTCATATGGTTGGCATGTTGGAGAAATGGAGAAAAGTTTTATTGAGATGATGTGTGAAAGAATAATTTATTTAATGAAATGATTTATATTTAATTTTCTTTGTATGTAAAATTTTATTAAATCAATGATATTTATACATTGCAAAAAGAATTTGTTTATGATTCAATAGGTTAATAGACATTTACAGGCTCTCATCTAATAAAAAAAATTATAACACAAGTTATTTTAAGATAATTATTATAAAAGTTAATAAACTACTTAATTATTATTATTATATATGATAATTTATGATTAGATAATAATATAAAATTATTTTAAGTCATAATTGAGTTTTTTTTTCTCTAAAAAACATTTCTAGTGTTAAAAAAAAATTCTAAAGAAATATGTTGGCAGGTGAGATTTTGCCGGGAGAACTTAAAAAGATTCTGATACATGATGCATCTACTGTTCTAGAAATTTGTAATTTGTAATATTAAGTTAAAGTTAGGATGGAATAAAAATTGGAAAAGAAGCATCCCAGAAACTGACACATTAAAAAGTCTTTTCGCATGACCAAGACATACATAACTGATAAATGATCGAAGTCCCTTTGCAAGTTGAGACTTGAGAGATCCAAGAACACGTTGGCCCCACCATTACGAGCGATAATCAGTAGATGCAAATGCAAGTTGTAGGAAATAACCGGAATTTCGTCCTTCAATGTTTGGTCCTCTTTTGCATTATCAGTCACATATATAACTTCCTTTTCTTTTTCTCTCATATAATTACTTCCAAATCTTTCTGATGAGACGCGCACTACTACAGAATCTGTTATCCACTACGGTTCTGGGCGCATTTCTACTACAGTCATACGACTGTCGTCAATATAGATGTCATTGATTTGTGCGTATTTTCACTACGGTCGATGAACCGACTTTGAAAAGTTATTTCAACTACGGTTATTATGCCAACCGTGTTTGAATAGTGAGATATCAACTACGGTTGTATTATATGACCGTCTTTGATTAAATCGGTTTTAAAAAAAAAAAAAAAAATTTCATCATTTCTACTACGGTTCTGATAGCTAACCGTAGTTGATTAGTGTCTATTCAAACACGGTTGGTATGAAGAACCGACTTTGATTAGTGGCATTTCTACTACGGTGCATCTGAAGAACCGACTTTGATTAGTGACATTTCTACTACGGTTGTTATAGTCAACCGTAGTAGATAAGTTTTGTTTTTTTTTTTTTAGCATATATTATTTGAGCATAATTGAGCTGATATCAAGCTGTATGTTAATTTAAATGTTCAGATTTTTACTTATATTGAATTAAAAATAATTTAGACTAAAGAAAAGTTAAATTAAATATTAATACAGGAAAAGGAACTTAAGAAAATAAAATCAAGAAATTCAGTGAATATGCAATCAAGAAAATAAAATCCTAGTTCTATATATGACAATCACAGTATGATACATGAAAAGGAACTTAAGAAACACTTTTATAACATATAACTTGATCAGAATGAATTTCCACATCTTCCCAAGGCAAAGAAAAGGACAACAGCTTAAGTAACAAAGTATTGTGGAAACTTACTACAAGCTAATGGAAACTGGCCTTTTGAGCCTTGAGTAATACTGTGTCCCAGCTTGCAGTGTTTTTGCAGCTTCTTCACTCTTTTCAATTTGCTTTAATAGTTAAACATGACTTTCTTGTTTCTTCGTGACATCAAAATTAAGAGCTCTTACAAATACAAGTGATGAACCTGCAAGAACCATTTTAGAAGAGTAAATGAGGCACTGTATGAGTGTATGTGTATGTGGTGCGACTTTGCTAAGGCAGGTTAATTGTTCATCCATTGTAAAATAAAATAATATAATATTATGATGTGAACAGAAATCAGTTATCAACTTAGGCAAAAAAAAGAATCATTAGATATATATATGAACACCAATTGACCCAAATAATTTGGCTATAATATTTCCATCCTCTTCTATAAATTACTCATTTTATTTTGCACAACCACCATTTCTCTTCCAGCTAGCTTCTTTTCTTTTTGTTTTTATTTACAAATTATTCTAAAACTTTAGTATAGAAATAGTTTAATTTGTACATAATTTTTATATTGTAAATACAAAATATTAAAGTCATAAGAAAAATGTGCATAACTAATTCAAATAAGTAAATGAATATAATATAAGTAATTTACATATTTATGGGAAAATGTGTAAAATTAAAAAAAACTAAGATTCGAAATAAAAATGTAAAATTAATGTAAAGAATTTAACCCAATTCAAGTTGATATTTGGAAACAAAACAAAAAACTTAATATATAAAATGAAAAATTAAAAATACTAAAATTATTAAATAATATACTTAATATTTATGAACAATATAAAACAAACCTTCCATTACAAAAATTATTAAATAATAGTTAATAGATAAAAATACCTTTACATATGTAACGGTGTATGTTCTTCCACCTGTTCTTTTAACTTTGGTTCCTTCAATAGTAAGTAAATGCTTCACATGCAAGCATAAATAAGTTTTCTTTATTATAAGTTAACGAGAATTTCATCATCAATCCTATGTCAATAACTCACTGCTAATAAAAATTTAGAAGAATAGAGAGATAAGTTGTAATGTCAAGTAAAAGTACATTATATTTTGTAATTATATGGATTAAAAACAAAAATGATTATATTTACCAATGCTGAAAGATTAAAAATAAAATTCCTTATATTTACATGACCCCTCATATACTTGCTTTTGAATTTTTTTATTAATATTTAATTTGTTTCATTGTATTTAAACATATTTTCTTCATCCTGTCATGATGCACGAGGTTCATTTGATATCCTTGTACTGTTGAGAGTAAACATATAAAATGCAATTAGACTTGGTACACCAACAATAATATATAAAACATGATATTGCAATATTTATTTTTTGCTGGTAAGAGTTAGCCAGTTATTAAATTTTTTCTTCATGGTTGTACTAGAAAACACATTTTCTGGCCATGACTAGTTGACTACTCTTCGTGAACTATGAATTAGAAACATACTTTTCTTTTTTTAATAATAGAATATAAGTAGAACAGATATAGCATCGAAGACTAACCTTGCAGCAATGCTGACCCCAAATGGTATCATCCAAAACAGACCAGTTGTATTAAAGCTGGGGATTAGAAAAGTCCAATTGGTTATTGATAAGAATGCATGAAAATGGTGCATCCAAAAGATAAAGATCTATGTAATGACATGCCATATAAAATCCTGATCATAAAATAGAATAGCTCTAAGACCTTAAGTAAAAAAAAAAAAAGTAACTAACCATATAAAAAGCACTGATGTTTGCAATTTTGGATTAGGAAGAGCCCCAGACACGAGTACCATTATCTGAAAAGTCCATTGTTCTAGGCTGTATCAGGGTAGTAGCAGAGATCAGAAATTAGATCATATTTTCACATTGGTTATTCACATTATTAGATTTCATTTTAAAATCATTTGACATTGAGTAAAGTTGTTCAACCCACAGATGCCTACTGGCTACTAGAATAGGCTATACATGGAGATGGACTAATTGGCTCTGATGCCATGTTAAAATCCATCTCAATCAATTAGCATTAAGTGGAATTGTCTAACAAGTATATAAGCTGGACCTTGGAAATTACAGTAGAACCAAAAGCCAACAGAGAAGGACATGTGCTAAGGTAGTGAATCCAGAAGCTAGAATCATAGGAAAGACAAATGTTCTGGGTTTGTAGGAACTTAGTAATGCACCGAAGAAGAGTGTTGGCTGAAAGGCTTGGGAGTTGGGATCAAGTATCTGGCATATAGTTGAGCTTGTGCTGCAATTGTTTTGTCTTGATGCAGAACAACCAGAATTGGCCTCAAGTATGCCCAAATAAAAGACATTGGTATAGTAGCAAGCATGATGACCACTATGGCTCTCTGCATGTGTATGCCAACCATATGATACTGCTATGCTCCATATGATTGACCACAAAATGTGTCCAGTGCACTTGACATACCTATCTAAATAACCAATCAACATGAGCAACAAAAAGTATTTTTTGTATGGAGCAATGATACATATAAACTATACAAGGCATTTGAAATTTGATATTTCATCTAGAGGTTGACCCAAATTGACATTTTTTTGTTCTGTTTCCACTTTCCAAATTTCGACAAATTTCCTTAACGTAAATTTTACTAGAGTAATGCTAAATTATGTAGCAGTTGAACATAACATCCCCTTGTAAGTTAGTGGGGCCAAGAAGCATTTTAGGCTTCAATCCGAGCTACTGAAAACCTCTAAAGAACTTGCATGAAGCACTTTTGAGCTTCTTCAATTCAAACACAGCTAGAAGGTTTGGTATATGAATTATGATATTATTATCTTGTGCCTTGGTATATGAAAATGATGCAATACTCGTAAACATCTATATATAGCTAGTAAATATAACAACAAAGAATATAATCATATGAACTTACCAACACATTGAAACCAGTGACATTTACGAATGAAGTAGCCAGATAAACACCAGCTAGAAGCAACTCGTCCAAATGGCCTACAAACATGAGAGATATCATTTGTAAACTGTACTGAAACACACTCACAAATACCATTGGTCCTGCTAGCCATAGCTGCTTCTTTGCTTCTTCTGAAATCTTGTTTCTCCATATGCCCATTTTAGCTATTCTCTATCTCTCAGTCTACTTGAAGTTGGTTCCTACTTTCATCTCCAACTTCAAAACTCATAAAAATGGTAAGGCTCTTAATTATCAGTTCTTATTTCAGTAGAAAAATCGAATGGAAATGGGGGGAACCTGGGGGTGACCTTTCTTCTTGAGGATTGCATCGTCGACGGAGGGAATTTGTTGGTCGGCGCCGGCGTCAATAACGGGACCCAAAGGCATGGTTTGAGAGTTAAACTCAACAGTGAAGCCCCAATGATAGATAAAAATGTTGCAGATATGATAGAGTCGCTTTTTCTGCTATTCATTCGTTCCCTTCTCCTCGTCTCAAGGGTTTTCGGATTCCTAGGTCCATCATTTTCTTGGGCCTTTTTTGACATCCTTGAAGTCCGATGGCTTTGATTCCCGCTGAACATACACAAAACCAAGGCACTTGTTGTCACAACAAACACACTGGACACAAATTGAATAACTGGAAAGTGAGAAGCGAAAAAGACAAAGCAAATTAAGTGAGACTTGAGAGGCAGAGTTGGATTCGAGGATCCAATAAAAGCTGAAAATGAAGAGCATGACTCTGGAGAGGGCGCGTCCACACAAAACAATAACGGTTCTCCTCAACCCACTCATGTGAGCGTAATCTTCCTGTTCCTCCTCGCCGACCGGAGCAGAGACGAGAGTGCAAACCCTACAAATTAAGTAATAGAAGATCAATATGGTGACTGCAAGAACAACTCGAATGGGGAGAAGAGTGACCAACGCGCATACATACCATTAAAAACTTAGGCAAAGGCAATTAAGACAGTCAGCGCATCCTTCTTCCCTCTGCTTGAACCGTTTACGAGTAAAGAAACCAGCGGCGATATCGCACCAGAAGCCTCGATGGAGCTCTTCTTCTCTTCCACCAAAGTGTTCCTTGAGCAGCTTCATCCCCGCGTCTTTGAGCTTCTCTGTGACGAGCATCGTGGGCTTCGCGTCAAGCCTGACGGAGACGACCAACACGAGAGGGCAGGAACTGTGGTGGCGCGAGGGGAGCGAAACGGAGAACACGGAAGAGAGCTAGGGCTTCGAGGAGAGAGGGTGAAGAAGATTGGAAATAAAGGGTTTGAGGAGAGAGAGTGACGAATTTGTAGGGACGAGATAGCTAAATGACTACGGTTATCTTATTGAAACCGTATTTGAAATAGCTAATTGACTACGGTTATCTTAGTGAAACCGTATTTGAAATAGCTAATCGACTACGGTCCAATATCAACCGACTTTGAATAATTTAACAAGTACGGTCTCATAAATAACCGTATTTGAATTGTTTAACGTATTTTTTGGAACAAAACAAAATGGATTAAAACGCTATCGTTTTGGTAATTAAAAGCGCATTTCAAAGACGGTCTTATCATCAACCGACTTTGAATAATTAAACAACTACGGTCTTATAAATAACCGTGTTTGAATTGTTTGTTTTATTTACTAAAATGCCACCGCACCTATTTCAACTACGGTTTTTATGAAACCGACTTCGAAAAGGCGTCGTAAAAGCCAAGTTTTTTAGTAGTGGCGCGTCATATATATATTATCTCCCATTTTCAATTTAACGACTCAAAAAATTAATAAAAATTATTACACACACTCATTCAACTCCTTTAAATTTCAATATATCTAGCAAACTAATATATATATATATATCAGAAAAAGTATATCATAAAATTAATCACTCCAAAAAATGAGAATTAATACCCTCGATCTCTTCGGAAAGGTGCACGCATGAGGAAATTAACAACTAATCTGTAGAAACAAGATGATTAAGGGAACAAATACCATAGTCATTTTCATTAGCTATACTATATATATAGTGGATTTAATTTGTCCTCATGATGCTCGTGTTGGCTTAATTCATACGTGTGAGAAACAACAAAACAGTATGCATATCAATTATTCACACCTCCTTTAATTATACACCCTTCGAAAACTAACGACAGCAGAAACCCATTAAAAAATATCGTCAAAACTATAAGGATATACCTAAATATATAAAGGGTTAACTTTTGCCATGTTTGGCCGAATGTAATCGTATGATCGCCATCAAAGGAAACTGAAAGGGTCTTTCTCAACCTATGTTTTCTCATTATCTGAAGTAACTGGCTGCCTCATCATGCCACTGTAATATTCATAATAATAATAATAAAAGTCATATATAGTTGGTGCTAACCTTTCCATAAATGGATATGGAGGTTGGAAAACTAGCCCTACACTCATTCCAGCAGAATTCTCGTTTCTACAACTTCATTCAATTTATAATTATTAAGTGTTTAATTATATATCCAACATATAGGGCTTTTAATTATACCCAACATGTTAAAAAATCAATTTCGATTGAAGATAATATATAAGTTATTGTAAATTTTTTTACAATGTCTTTAATTCCTATAGATAAAATAATCATACCCAACATAAGATCAACTTCCATTTGAGTTATATTATTTATGAAACACTTTCACAGTATTTTTTCTCCATATATATCTTTATCATATCAAATATTTTATCTTAGATTTTTCTCCATTCTATACATCTTTTTATCTCTCTTTGTATGGGGTTTTGTTACTACAAAAATACAATTTCTCTTCCCGTTTTCATAAAAGTTTCATAACTTAGGAAAATGTCAAAGCTGTGCCAGAATATACCAATATTTAACGAAACTACATAAAGCAAATTTAGCTAGGCAATATTCATACTACCCAAAAAAATAGGATAAGATATTCTACATATAGGAATATCTAACTTTCAATTTAAACCATCTATTTTGCTTTGTTCATTATCAACAAAACTTTGGAAACAAACTGTTCAACATCATCAACATCAACAACACGTTTAATTCAAGTTAATTAAGGTCGGTGGTACGTTTGATGAACCCAATGATAACATCAACATCAACAACATCTTTAACCCAAGTTAATTGGGGTCGGTGGTAGATGAACTCAATGATAAATAAAAAAATAAGACAAACGAGAGAAAAAAAAACTAAAATAAACAAAGGGTGAAAGGAAGAATGGAGAAAAGAGGAGAAAAATGACTAAAACAAAGGAACGACTGGAACATAGAACTACTAATGAGTTTAACCTTCTACCAAGTTTATAGTTTTTCCCCACTTCGTCTTAAGACATACTGTCCGATAATCTATATCCCACTCCATTAGGTCTTGTTTCACAACCTTTCCCCAGGTAAGTTTCGGTCGACCTCTACCTCTCTTTGTGTCGAGCTCTTGGGTAACAAACTCTTGTTCTTACGAGAGCATCTAGTGGTCGTCTCATAACGTACCTAAACCACATCAATCTATATTCTCTCATCTTTTCACATACCAGTACCACTGATACCTTTCGTCGAATATCCTCATTTCTTATCTTATCCATCTTCGTATATCCACACATCCACCTTAACATCCTCATATTTGTTATCCTTATTTTATGCTCATGTTGCCTCTGTGCTAACCAACATTCTGCTCCATATAGCATTGTCGGTCTTACAGTTGTTCTATAGAATTTTCCTTTTAGCTTAAACGAAATTTTGCAGTCACACAAAAATTCCGATGCACCCCGCCATTTCATCCACCCTGCTCTAATTCTATGATTTACAACCTCATCAACCTTACCACCTTTTTGCAACATTGATCCCAAGTATCTAAAAACATCTTTCTTGGGTACCTCTTGACCAAGTAGATGCACTGTGTCTTGATCACCATCTCTTACCCGCGAAAACTCACACTTCATATACTCCGTCTTGCTCTTACTTATTGTGAATCCTTTAGACTCCAAAGTGTTTCTCCACAATTCCAATTTCCTATTAACATCATCTTTGGTCTCATCAATAAGCACGATATCATCTGCAAAAAGCATACACCACAGCACTTCCTCTTGAATATCTTTCGTTAGTTCACCCATCACTAAGGCAAAGAGATAAGAACTAAGAGTTGAACCTTGGTGGACACCTACCGTGATAGGGAAATACATTGATGTTCCATTACAGGCTTTTACACATGTGGTAGCCTCATCATACATATCCTTGATAGCATTAACATACTTTAATGCTACATTTTTCTTCTCAAGAGTTCACCATAAGACTTCTCTTGGAACTCTATCATATGTTTTCTCAAGATCTATGAACACCATATGTAAGTCTTTCTTCTTTTTCCTATACATTTCCATTAATTGTCTCATCAAGAAAATAGCTTCCATGGTACATCTTCCTGACATAAATCCAAATTGATTTACGGACACCTTGGTCTCCCTCCTTAGGCGATGTTCGATAACTCTCTCTCACAACTTCATAGTATGGCTCATAAACTTGATGCCTCTATAGTTGGAAACAAACTGCTAGAGCAATTTTCATAGCGGTGTGTAATTTAGTGTTGGGGAAGTCAATGTATGCATTTGGTTTCCAAACATATGCATGCGTTGTTTGATAGCTTTTAGGTAAGGTTTAGTTTGGATTTCAAACTTGGTTTGAACTTAACATGAAAGTCATATTCTTTTTACATTTGATCATGACTAAGTTGCTACTTTTGCACTGAGTAAGATTCCATTTGTATGTATTTACAAAAAAAGTATATCCTCTTTTACAGTGTGTATATATATATATATATATATATATATATATATATATATATGAAAATGATTTTTATTCATATATAAACAACATACATGTCAAAATCACTTTTAAGTATAAATTAAATCACAAAACCCACTTCAAAACAAAAACCAATTATCTAAAAAAATTAGCAATGTTCTTCATTCAAATCTTAATTAAGGACTTTAATACATTTGTATCCATTTTACCAACTTATGCTAAGTTGAATATTAAAAATTATAAAAACAAAAAACAAAAATCTAGATGTGGTTAGGTATACGGGCAGAAGTTTTTTCCCATCCAAAAATTATTGTACTAGTATTTGAATCATTAAATGTACTAAAAATAAGTGGTCATTGAAGTTTTTTCATGAGTTGGGTCCCCATCTCTCTATCCACACACTCTTATTTTAAAAAATATTTTTTACATCTAATTCAATTCCAAGCACCAAAACAAATCAATCAATTTTTGCACTTAGTTCCGTTACTTGCATATACCCCACAAGAGTAAAGAACAAAGCCGCCAGAGCTGTTGTGCGAAACTCTTCCAATCATGCACATTCCTAAACTCTAATCACAATCCAATACCCTAATTTCACTACTAGAAAATAGAGTTTTTACGACGATGCAACAACATTGCGACAACATTGGTTCATAAAAAACCGTTGTTGAAGTAAATGCGATGACATTTTTGCAAATAAGTGCAAAATCTCTTCATCAGTTCTTTGAAAATTGTCTTTGAAGGTAACTTTTCAACATCATTTTTGTGAAAACCGTCGTTGATAGGGGCATAATTTATTTTTGGCCTCGCACTCGCACTCATAGTTGTCCTCTCTCTCATGAACCTTACCCTGTTGTAGCTACAAGGAGATAACTCCATGATTTTGTTGCGAAGTCTCTTCATGTCGACGATGGGTGGTGAAGATTTGGGTGGTGCATACATGTCGGCGTTTGCGCCACCGTGGCACGACGGGGCTTAGGCCAGGGTGTCGCCCACCGTGAATTGGTTGTTCTTTTGGAGGACTTCTTTTGTCATGGCGAGGAAGGAAGCCATGGCTACACTGACTGAGCCTAGGTCGGGTTCGTGTCATTCAAACCCTCACCCAACACCACCATCAACAATAACAATTGTTTCATAGTATTTGTTTCTCTCTTGTGGTTTCCCAAAATAATTTTCTCAAAAAATTTCTTCTCGCTCACCCCAGATCTACAACTTTCGCAAGTTCTTATCTTTTCCCTTAGAAACTTCTGGGTTCTTAAAATTATCATCAGGGTATCAAAGATAACAAAATATTAAATCCCCCAAGTGGAGTTTCAACGTGGAAACCCTAGAATTTATTGAATGGCTTCAGGAGAAATTTTCTCGTCGCTCTAGCGGAAAAGGTCGCTAATGTTGGAAGTGTTTCTTCCCCCCGTTAACTTAAGTGAAGTCACTTTTGGTTCATACCCTCATCTTTGTTGCCAACAAGATTGTGTTGTGTTTTTCAAAGCGTAGTTTCTTCTTCCAGTGCAAGAATTCGCAGTCTCTGATCCAAAAAGTAGAAGTTTTTCAATTTCTTTTGGAGTATTTGCGTGATTCTAGATCGGGTTCTTTGTGTCTTCGACCCACAATAGTGCTTTGTCTTAAGGAGCTCTACCTCTTTTTTTACCGCCCCAATATTCTCCTTGGTTACTGCGTCCAATCGAGTAAGTTATGGCTCTTGCTTCATAACCATTCTATCTATGGTCACTTCCATGATTTGAACTATGAGATTTCTACCCTTATGGATGTTTTTCCTGTTAAGGATGTTTTGTTTAGTAAGGATGTTAGGGAACAGGTTAAGCTCTTGCAAAAACAGCCTAGAAGAGCTAACCTTTTGCTTGATGAGTTCGAGAATGGAAGGATTCCTAATTCTGATGAATTGAGGTCTTTCTATGTTGATAAGCTACAAATTGTTGATGCGGCTAGTTGTAGGACTAAAATTGAGGGCTTGGAGGAGCAGATTGTTAATCATGAAGGTGACATAGAGCCTATTATTTATGTGATTAATGAGTTGGTGGCTATGACTAGATATTTCATGTTTTTGCTCTTTCGCTTTGAGAAGGATGAGCTTGGTTTTGAAAGTTGAATTCAGAAGAAGCCTAAAACATATGACTCTTTGTATTTGCATATTTCATTCAAAACAAACTGAATCTAAGTATTTTTTATGTACACAGGTGAGTGAGTAACAATGGTGGAGAAGGCCAAGGGTAGGAAAGACGAGGTCGTCACTCGAGAGTACACCATCAACCTCCACAAATGATTGCATTGCTGGTAATCCTCCACGACCATTTTGCAAACCTATTTAGGGTTTAGAATTATTCTCACTCTTAACTCCTAATTCATTATTTATATATGTAATTTTATTATTGTGAAATGCCTTACTAGATTTTGTTTCTAATATGCATAAACAAACAACTAATTCAAAAAGAAGGCTCCTAAAGAAATTAAGGAGATAAGGAAGTTTGCTCAGAAAGCGATGGGGATGAATGATGTGAGAGTGGATGTGAAGCTAAACAAGGCTGTGTGAAGCCAGGGGATCCGAAGCGTCTCGAGGAGGATTAGGGTTCTCATTGCCTATAAGGGAAACGACGATAAGGATGCAAAGGAAGAGCTATATTCCCTTGTTATTGTTGTCAAAATCCCCAAGGATGAGTTCAAACGTTTGGGAACCAAGGTTATTGGTGATGAAGATTGATTATGTATTGCTTATATATTTTTTTATTTTATAGTTGATGCGGATTTTCGAATATCTTTTATTTTGTTGAGGAGTTTGATAATATTGATTGCCTTCCTATGTTTTGATTCTTAGAAAAATTAAACAACATCAATGCATTTGAGTTTAGACACTCTTTTTCCCTTGTGGTTTTTTTTATTTATAGGGGTGATGAGGAAAATAATTTCTTCTTAAAAGAATAAGATGTAACTAAATTTGGAAAGGGAATAGCTTGAGTCTTTGAGGTACTGCTACCTGAAACCGCTGGAATGAATGTATATTGAACAAAATTTTATTGTAATATACCAAACATTTGTCCATTGTTATAGGCCTGAGATAATGGATAGTTATGAATGTTATTATTTTGATTTTAACAGTAATGAAGCTATGCTTTTGGATGTTGAACTCTACTCTGTTGGTAGTGGCAGCAGTACATTCGATCCAATGATTAGTGGGTGTAGACCAAGGCAAGCTAACTTGTTCTGTATCATTTTTTGAGGGATTGAGTTTTAAAAGCTAAAATTGATGATAATGAGATGTGGGTCATGATTTTTGAATTTTGAGAGTTTATTTAGTATTCCTTGCAACTTGATCGAGATGTAGTAATATTCTACATAAACATGAAGTTTCTTAGTGGTCGTAATTTGCATTACAGTCATGGCATTGATGTTGATGAATACCAAGACAGCTACAATTTGGTTCTAAATATGCCCGCAAACTAAGTTGTCTGGAAATGGAATAACAATGTCATTCACCTAAATTGTTATGATGACTAGTTGTAACTTGTCACTAGTCTATTATTTGAATAATGTACCTTCCACTCTCTCTTTTTTTTTTTGCTTTACCATTGTAATTTTTTTGTGTGTTTATATTCAGTTCACCATAAACGAAAGCTGATAGAATAACTATTATACTTTATTAATTACTTCTGTAGGTTTCTCAGATTCATTTTGTTGCACCAAACCAGTGCATGTATCCTTGAAGTCCAGCTCTGCCTCTTGGTTTAACCATAGCAATGGCTCTTATGCTATCTCAGATAATCATAAATGTTGGAACTGGGGGTGTTTGTTGTAGAAAAAATTCTCAAATACTTGATTCGAATTGGAAGATGGCACTGGTGTGCTTTGTTTTATCTTGGTAATTTCACTTTGTACTTTTTGTTTGTCATATTTCTAATAGACTATTCTGGTGTGACCAATTAGATAGTTGTCCTAATATGGTAGAACTTAAAAATTGGTATCACCTTGTGGATTAACTGGTATTGCCATTTTTCTAAAGATGAATTGGCTTTACACAAAGCATACCTGAATCTACATGCAACAAAGATGAATTTGGATAATTCATTTTTAGGGTAGTATAGTTAAAGTAAGTTATGTAGTATATGTCATTGATGCTTTGACATTTGTGATTTCTATACGCACATGAGGAGTAAAATAACAGTGTTTTGATATATGTAAATTAGTAAATTATGAGATACATGATAAAAACAATTATTCTCTAAATATATATATACTTGTATCTTTGGTTATAGAAACATAATAGTGTTCATTTTACTATTTTATTCTTTCAGTTAAAATGTGAAATATATACTAATAATATTTGTCATAATTATTTTCTTGCTTGTAAATCATGTATGTTTATTTTATTTTATTTAGTAAATATCCAGTTCATAAAACATAAATGGAATCTATGTTGAAATAGACATCTGATTTCCAAAATGGCAATATACATACCGACAAAATGCTTGAATTCAGGCATATATTTTGTTTTATTTATGCTAGTTTTCATATTTGAAAAATGGCCTAATATGTTTAGTAGATTACATACTAATAGATCTCAATTAATTAGATAATGCATGAAATGTTGAACTTAGCTATCAAATAAAACAAGGCTGTTCAAGAGAAGGAGGACTTTAATTAATTTCCAACTTCAAGTTTGTAAAATTAATTACTTATTTTTCCAAGAGTGTTGTGATATGATGTGTAATTCACATTGATTTAATCAAGAAAAAATAAAAGCTTATGTTTATTGACTAGAATTATTGCATTTTTTCCTGTTGTATAATTGATTATTATTACAAAAGCATCATTATTCATATTCATTTCTTTTAATTATTTTAATTTTATTAGTAGTAGATTTGTCTAAATAATTTATATTAGGTATATTTTAAAAAAAATGAATAGATAATAACATTTTTAAATAATATATACTATAATTTAAAAAAATGTATAGATAAACATTTAAAAAAACACTATCAATTTTTAGAAAATCATTTTAGAACCTTCGATTTTTTAACTTTTTTAAAATAACAGAACATAAATTCTAACTGATAAAATATGATATTTTAAGACAATTTAAAAATCATTATAAAAAGTGTTAGACTTTACCGTGATGACGAATTCAAAAATAATTAAAAATTGTCATAAAAAAACTCAAAGAATCGTCTTTGAACGCCTATTTTTATAGCAGTGTTTCATTTTCATGATAATCATACATAAAAATAATAATTAAAATCACAAAGAACAAAGTTAACACTATTAAGGTATAGTTAATTAATCAACAATCAGCAGGTTCAGTCACTTCAGTCGCATAAAGTAATTATATACTATATAAACAAGCAATAATATACCTCACAAATTAATGGTCCGAGATCAACAATTAAGAACAATTATTATCCATCAATCTGTTTATATAGATGGAGAGAAAACTAACTTGGTCTTTTTCCAATTTGAGTTTGAGCTTACCGAGGAGAAGGAACATAATATAATATAATAACTAATTACACTGCATCCATCCGTGGTATCACCAGTGATTAAGATGAGGGGATTCATAGAATACACTTGCTGGGAGAAGGGAGATGTTCTCTATCATCTGGGGCATGAAAACGTCGTCGTCGTCGTCCATCGCCAGCGGCTGGAAATTAAAACTCTCCATCGAGGAAGGCTGATTTTGTCCTTCCTGCTCGCGACAGCCGATGAGAAGACTAATATCATCAGCTGCTGCTGTAGGAGGGACAACACAATTCACACGGTGAACATTGTCCTCTTCCTCCTCCTCTTCGATATTCTCAACGGAAGATGAGGAATCGGGGTGAAGGCCGTGGAAGCGCGTGGGATCTGGTGGGGACTCGGCGTCCTGGCCGGTGAGCTCTTGCACCAAAGCCCTAAACTCGGAGGCGCTGGTCTTGATCTTCATAGGGTTGGATATGTACACTACCTTCACTGGGTGGGTTGTGTTCTTCTTCTTGGGCTTGGTTTTCTTTGTTGGGGTTCTTTGTTGCACGCTGGTGATGGTGGTGGTACGAATGGTATCCATAGGGTAAGAAGAAGTAATTAACTAACAGTGTCGTACTATCGCTTTGTTAGAGAAGAGGATAATGAGGAGTGTTCATAGGGTAAGAGAAATGAAATGAATAAAGGGGTTTTGGTTTTGGGGGAATAATAAAGGGTGGGGTGGGTGTTTCCGGGGAAAATGAAAGAAAATGATAATATGGGTTGAGTTGGGGCAAATAGGAAGACAAGGTGAGAGCAATGAGGTTGGCGTGGGCACAACTCCCAGCCGACACTAGGCGCGTGCTTTTTTCGTTTTTTGTTCTTTGTTTTTTTCTCTTGCACTAAAGATTACCCATGCAACTTGACATCTATTTAATGTCATTTATCCACATAATATTTAGATTTTAAACATTTAATATCACTAATTGTAACGTTAGAAAAGTATGAAAGTAAAATTTAAGAATAGTTTATAGTCTATATTTCTTATAAAAATATATATATACTATACGTTATGTAAAATTTTATGGATTTAAGTAAAAAAAAATATGATTATTAATATATAATTTTTGAAAAAGTAGAAGATAAAAATGTAATTTCCAAGCTTTAGTTTGATGCCAAATCTCGTGTTCTAAATTTAGTCTCAACTCCCTCACAATGAAATAAAAAAAAACTTTGTATTATTTTACAACTAAAAGTAGTTTTTATTAATACTATTTAAACAACGCTCATTATTTTAGAATTACTTTCAAATAAATATGTATAGATATATTTAATCTATTCAAATTCATTTTTAATTAAATTTTTTTTATAAAATTAAGTTTGTGAATTCTAATTCAAACATTGATTAATTTAAGTCAAAGGGATATATATTAAATACTCTTATTATTTTATTGAATAATTTTTAACAATTTAATTGAAATATATTAATAATGTAAATTTTTTTCTATACTCAATCCAATATGGATTATCATAAATTTGAAAATTATTAGTAACTTTGTAGAAATTACTTAGATATCATATTTAAGATAATTTATAATTGATTAATAAATAAAACATTTAGATTAATAACGTATTGAAATTAATAAACTCTTTTTAAGTAATTAATTCATATTGTTGGAATATTGCGAAATAAGGCAAACCCAAAAAGTTTTCATAATAATAATAATCTCAAAAGTGGATATTTACATTAAAACTTATTAATCTCTATAATAACTATTCAATGTATATACATTATATTTATAATTTTTAATTAAAGGGAGAGAGATGCCCACATAAAATTTCTCCTAAACACCAGGGTTTTTATTGGCTAGTTTGAATCTAAGTTTGGTGAGCATTGAATGCAAAATCTATCTATATGTAGAACACTTCTGAGGTGGTTAACACGCGCGGGCTGCGAGTGAAATAATTTAGAACGAATAAGCATGACACCACGTGGCGCGCAAGGAAGGGAGGGGATAGATGTGATGACGTCATGAGGGAAATTCAAGATAACGTCATTTCGCTCAAGTTGGCTACGAAGTTGAACCGAGCCGTGTTAGCTCGGCTTCGGCCACTGGTCCCACTTCCCAAGTTGGCTCGGGTACAATCAAGTGCTGCTCACCTCACTGTTCAATAGTGTACCCTCTTTTTCTTCTCCCACTATTTCTAACTATAAAATATGTTCTTGCACATTGTACGGACGGATTGAGGTGATGCATGAGAATGACAGGGATAGAACAGCGAAAATAATAAAGGATAAATAGTTACTCTTTTCTTAAATATGTAAATTATTGATAAATTTATTTTTGAAAGATAAAAATTTAAAATTTTATTTTTGAATGTGAGAAAAATATGACAAATTTATTCATCTATTAATTTTTGTTTTTTATCGTTAATGAAAGAGTCTATTGGCACATTCAAAGACGAATTTATCCGCACTTTAGTCAAAATATAATTTAATTTTCATTTTCTCTATTTTTAATTGTTATAAGCATAACATTATAATAAATAATTAAAAAAAGAAAAACAAACATATGTTAAAATAAATATAATAATAAGTATAATTTGTCTGTTGCTCTAAAATTTATATTATGATAACATTATGTAGTGATAAAATCAAGTTGAATCTCATTTTGTTGTAAGAATTAACTTAATGATTGTGCATTTTAATTTGTTTGAGTCTCATATTTTGGTTAGGGTACTGTTACATTAGAAATTTCAAAATAAAAATATGAGACAATACCTCAAAATATGAGACTCAAACAAAAATATACAATCATTAAATTAATTCTTACAAAAAAATAAGACTCAATTTAATTTTGTCACTACATAATATTGTTATGATATAAATTTCAAAGCAACAAACTAATTATGTTTATTAATTAATATTATACTTCTTATTATGTTTTTTCAAATTTATGTTTGTTTTACTAATTTTTTAAGTGTTTATTGTAATTATATAGTTGTAATGATTAAAAAAGGGAGTAGATGAATATTAAATTATTTTTTGGGTAGAACATTGACAAATTAGTCTCTGAATATGCAAAGCGTTACCAAATTCATCCTTAAATGTATAAGTAGAATCTTTCAATTAACAATAACGGACAGAAGTTAACATATAGATGATTTGTGGTACTTTTTTCACTTTGGGGACATAAATTTGAATTTTCATCTTTCGAAGACAAATTTATTAGCGTTCTACATATTCAAAGACAAAAATGACTATTTACTCCAAAAATAAATAACAAAGATTTGGGATTTGGAAACTATAATTAATGTAAACAAAAGTGAAAATAACATAAAATAAAAAAATGTGAAAATATCAATTTTGTTATATAACATGTTTGATTTTGACGTTTATTATGAAGTATGGATCATGTTAAAGCAAAAAAAATTGTTTTTGCGTTAATTGAAAAATATCGATTGTTAATTCAAATCCAAACATAATAATAATTAATTATCTCGTTGATTTTATTTTATTATGAGGACAAAACACGGATGTAACTTTTTTTAAGTGTTTAAGTATTAACTTTTTATTAAAATCAAACGTTTATTTTGATAAATTGTATGATAAAAATTGACATTAAAGATTGGTTCTAATTATGGAAATAAAATTTCCAATTTTAATGGCAAAATAATCCTAAAAGTGTCCAAACAATAACATAAGCTTTATCTTCTTTTTTTTACATTTTTCCATTCTACTAAAAAATTAGTTATCTAGAACTTTTAAAAAGAAATTATTTTGTTTATCTAGCTCGCTGTTTTAAAGGTTTCATTTATTTACAATCGATCACAACTAAACACGCGATTGTTGGAAAGTTTTAGTTTGACCGGCAACTTTGAGTTTGAGCCTTAAGTGTGTATTGTTGTTAAATATTGAATATGTCGCTCATTTTTTGTTTTGATACTGTATACCCTATTATTTTTATTTTTAATAAATACTTTTAATTTTAATAATTTGAAAATAAAATAAACAAAATGATAAATTATCATTAAAAATAAAATATATCTCTCCCTTTCTCTTTCTTTTTAAAAATGTATTTCCAAACATATTTTTGCATGTTTCAATTTAGGAATGATCACTTGGAAGTTGCATTCGAGTAAATTTTTTAAGGCTCAACTTCAAATTTAGATGGATATAGTATCATTTTTAATTTAAAAAATATATATATTATCAATTATTATATAATTCTCATGTTGTGGAATTCCAATAAATAATATTTTATAAGGATCATTTAAATTTCTTAAATAATAAATCTAAATGTTATGTAAGCGGGCCATTTAAAAAGAAAAAATCTCATACATTGATTAGAGATGGCAACAGAGAGGGTTTGCCTATCTTCATCTTTGTCCCTTAAAAGGAAGGGGCAAATTCAGATTTGGGTTTATAAAAGATAGGGATGAAAAAATAGAATCCAACCTCATCCACATTAGATTTTATCCACATTAGGTTTTATTAAGATTCGGGGCATGCATCTCATATTTTTTTAAAATTATTTGTTCATATAATTGAAATAAATCATAGATTAAGTTATTAATTATATTTTAATTCAATCAATATATATATATATAATTTAATAAAAAATAAATAGCATAAGCATATTTAAAAATTAAATTATATTTTCAGTTAAATGTATAATTTTTAATTTTATTATAATTAGTATTATAATTATAATATTATTTATTTAACTTTTAAATAATTATTTTATACTTTTAATAATTATAAAAAATAAAAATATAATTACATAATTATATATTTAACAATTACATATAATTAATATATATATATATATATATATATATATATATATATATATATAACAACATTGTTAATAATTATAAAAAATATAAGTAGTGGAGTGGGTACGGGGGAAGGGTAGGGAGTGACGTACCTGCCCCTATCCCCTACTTCGTGAAGTCAAGAAAAACTCAATCCAACCCTAATTAAAACATATTTTTCCCACCAAACTTGGGACAGGGTAAACAGGTACCTATGGGTTCAATTTTTATTGTCATATCTAACATTAATTCTCGTATTTAAACTCAAAATCTTCATACTTAACTCTACTTATTTTAGTCAACAAAAAAATTAATTATTTTATTTTCTTATCTCACTTAACTCTAAGAGACGTTTATTTCACAAAATCTTTTTACATTCCCAGGAATATAATATCAAAATATCATTCTTAGGTATTTTAAAAAAAATGTTTGGTTGCATTTTAATATTTCTTATAACAATGGGTGGATTTTTGGTATGGTCTTATAGTACATGTCCCCATATCAACGTTGTAAAAAAAAATTGTATTCGGCCCTATACTCATGTTGGTTGTAACTTTAATCCTTAATTTTGTACTTGTTGGATACCTATATACTCATACTCGCACCCGTAACTCGTATTTCACTTATGTATAAAGTTAATAAATAAATAAAAATATATTAATTGAAAATTACTATAAGTAAATTGAAAATTTACTCTAATCCAAACATAACATTAAAAAGATTCACACATGGATAATACTACTTTTGATCTTATATATAAGAAACAATTGCCTAATTCATCATGACCAATGTAAGTGGTTAGATCAGTTAATTTGTTATAAATTTTAATTTTATTTCAATACTACCTATGACATTGAGTGATTATTTTTTAAAGATAATTTTGTAGTCAATAAGTATACATTATTTTGTTGACAGCTCAATAAATGCACTCACTTTATGGAGAAATTATGAATGCATATGGTTAATAAACCTCATAATTAATTAGGGATAAAAATAAAATTTAACAATAGAGTAGTCTTATATTTCTTATAGTTAAGACCAAGAAAATATTATCTTTTATTTTTTATATAGGTAAAAGTAAATTCATAAGTTTATAAGTAAAATTAAATAATAGTTTGATATTCTTGAATAGAATATAAAGCAAATTCAACCTAAGATATGTTGAATTAGTCATTAGGGTTCACTATTCTATGTTAAACCGTTAATGTTACTCATAAAATTAGAAATATATAATTATTTATTTATAAAAGATATGTATAATATAAATTATTTATTTAGATAACATATTTTAATTACATTAAAATTTAATATATGTGCAGGTGAGACAGGGTGAGGGAGTCTCATAATATTCTTGACAAACAATTCAAGGTTGGAGCATAATTGAGGTTGATTTTAAAGTATATATGCTGGATACTTTTTCCGTTAATCCTCTTGATAGTACAGTAGTATCATCTAAACGTGTAAATGTCATATCAGGACACTCATTACTACAAAAAATTTGGGTAAAGACCCGCATCCATCCTTAGTCTCAATAAATGGGTGATTACGTACCCTCCCTATTTATTTATAGATACTTTTATTGGTACTCATAGAGTTTAGGTGCATTTTGTTATCCTGCTTAGAACCTCAATAGATAATTTATTAAATTCAATATAAAAAAAATTATAGTAAATGAGTCAATTATTGACTATTAATTTCTTGAAGGAAATGAAAATTAGCCTTGACCCACATGACTGGTCAGGACTCTTGCCCAATTTATTTGAAGATTCCAATCCAACCCTAGGATAAAGATAAAATTTCAACACTTTCAAAAGACGTGATCGGTAAGAAAGAGGAACGATTGCAAGCATAAGGTATTAAACCACATATACAGTCTATCTATGTTTTCTATTACACGTGCATTGACTTTAATTGAAATAAGAAGTTGTAGAAATTTTATATGATGTTAACTGTCTTTAAAATTATTACACCGGTTTGATAAGAAAATGATACGTCTTCCTCAAGGAAAGGTTATCTAAATATTGGATTTAATGGATAGTTGTTCCATCCAATTATAATTATCATATAATAAGAAGGAAAAAAGCTGTCCATTTTCATTTTAATTTTGTAAAATAATATTTATTATTATTATTATTATTATTATTATTATTATTATTATTATTATTATT
>CM023959.1:27341863-27388939 GCA_013407115.1 Glycine latifolia | reverse complement strand
TTGCTTATATCTTTTATATATTAATGATGAGCTACAAAATCTACTTAAAATTAATTAATTATGATATAAGGTTAATTTTATAAAATTAATACTCTCTTTCATCTATTTTTTATGTAAAATAATGTAAGGTGACCATTATTTTATGATCTATTTTTTATGTAAAATAATGTAAGGTGACCATTATTTTAGGATAGAAGGAGTAAAAAAATAGAATAATTAATGGTCAGAATTTTTTTATTTAAGAGTAAGAAAAACACTTAATTTACTTAACAAAATGTAGGATTTCTTTCTACAATAGAGGTATTTATATGCACGTATACTTTAAAGAAATTTCATCATATAATATTTTTTATCATATAATATTGTACACATACTTGTTAGGGTAAATAGTCATTTTCGTCTCTGAATATGTAGAACCGTTAATTAAAAGAGTTTACGTGACACATTCAAGAACGAATTTGTTAGCGCTCTACATATTCATGGACAAATTTGTCAGCTCTCTACCCAAAGTATAATTTAATCTTCATATTCTCCCTTTTTTAATTATTACAAGTATAAAATTATAATAAACACTTAAAAATTATGAAAGCAAGCATAAGTTAAAATAAACATAATAATAAGCATAATATTGATTAATAAACATAATTTATTTGTTGCTCTGAAATTTCTTTTGTAACAACATTAGGTAATGACAAAATCAAGTTGGGTCTCATTTTTTTTAAGGATTAATTTAATGATTGTGTATTTTAATTTGTTTGAGTCTCATAATTGTTGAGCTTAAATCCCAAGCCAAGTCCAACCCAATAAGAAAAATATTAGGGTTCTTTCTTTTTAATAGGTCAGCAGTTAATTTAAAAACACAAGAGAGAGAAAAAAGAGGGAAAAAGAGAGCATTCAAATTTGTATGTTGAGAATGACAGAAACTGTTATCCTTCAATCTTATCGATCTCATTATTTAACCGTTAGATCTTGCTGAAACTTTTAAAACAAGTTTTTGACTCAACACTATTCACATCTAACGGTTGTTTGCTTAGATAGAGGCTTGCAGCATCACCAAAAATTCCCAAACCGAACTGGTTCTAAATCCGTTTTTTGAAGCAGGCAGTGGTATTGCGAGGGACATTTCTCTCATACTAACCGTTGGATCGTGTTCAAACTTTGATTAAAGGTTAATAAAATCTGTTTATACATTCTGACTATTCAGATCATTCATTCAAATGTTTTCTAGAGGGAGTGTTTCAACTGCAAACAGAGGTTATCAGAATTCCTACTCTGTTCTGTCTTATTTCGGGCAGTGATATTGAGAAAGGGTTATCTCTTTGCTCAATGGTTGAATTGTCCTCAAATTTGGTCAGTGTGTTCCTCTCTTGCAATACGTCAATTTAACCGTTGGGATTTGTTAGTTGTTATTTCTGGTGGTAGGAATTAATTTCGTACAAAAGCCTATTTTGTATGCTTATCTCTTGTGATGTTTTAGTACAACTTTTGTTGAAGTTGTTTGTTGATTGTAATGGTTACTGGAACCCTTTTGTAATCTCACTTTATTGATAGTGAAGAATTTGAGTAGACTCCGAGATCGGTCCCGTGATTTTTACTTCTCACATTGAGAAGGTTTTCCATATTAAAAATTGTGTTGTGTTGCTTGCATAATTATTGTTTGTGTATAAAGTGTTTTGCTTGTGCAAGACCATTCATAATAGGTCCTCGAAGGAAAAATTTGTATCTTTTTTCCAACAACTGGTATCAGAGCTTGTGTTATTTTGCCTATTAACTTGTGATTAATTATGGAGGTTAATACAAGTAGAATGGTTACACTAAATGGTTCAAATTATCATGTATGGAAAGGAAAGATGGAAGATCTTCTGTATGTGAAAAAGTATCACTTAGTTGTCTTTGGTACTGAGAAACCAAAAAAATAAAACTGATGAAGAATGGAAGTTGATTCATCGACAAGTTTGTGGTTATATAAGGCAGTGGGTGGATGATAATGTTTTGAATCATATTAGTGATGAGACTAATGCACGAACATTGTGGAACAAGCTTGAACAACTGTTTGTATAATGACCAAGCCTAAAAAAAATTTAAATTTACAATATTCTGTCACAAAAAGCGTTAGCGACGGCTAGTTCTTGGCGCAAATCGCGCCAGACGTGGCCCAATTAGCACCAGAAGGCCATTTCTCACTGGAATCTGGCGCGATTAGCGCTAAGAACAAGTCCAGACCACTGGAATTTGGGGCCAATAACGTGAGATTGGCACGATTAGTACGAGAACGTGGACAGGACCACTATAAAAGGCCATTTTCACGATTTTGGGGCCCGAAACCCCATCTTCTTCCTCCCTCTACGCTTTCTGCCATTAACAAGCTTGGAAAGCTTCATACCCACTCAACCATTGACCAAAACAATTCACTTCCAACATGAAAGTTGAAGGAAATCAACCAATGAGCTAGATTCCAACCTCCTTTTTCATTGAAAACCATCAAACGAAGAGATCGCGTTCTCTAGGGAATTTCTCAAAGTTTCATTTTGGAAGGAAAAGAAGGCGTTTTAAGGACATTCAAGCTTGGAGAAATTGTCCTTTAGCCTTCCTTGAGGTTTTAGAGGTAAGAAACGCAAGTTTTACCGATTATTTAAGAATTTGTTCTTGAGATGAATAGTGACCCATTTGAGTTAGAGCTCAAATTAGGCTTGGGTCCTTTGGAAAAGTATGCTTAGGAAGTTGTTGTGATGAAGGTTTAGCCTTGAAATATAATTTTTATGGACTTTGGAATTTGGTTCTGAAGAATGTATGTGTAGGAAAATTATTGGTTAAATTGATGATATTATGATATGCATGAGTCTTGGTGCTTTTACAAAACGCGTTTAGGAGGCTATATAAACGGTGAAAATGTGTTGAAATAATCGTTTGTCATATTGAACTCTTTGAATTGACTTATGTAGAGTCTTGAGGAGACTCTAGGGCCTTGGTTAGGCCAAGATAGATCCTGTTGGGGGGGTCTGTAAGTCACTAGTTAGGTGACTAGTCTTTGAACTTAGGAAAAGAGGTTAAATGGAAAAGAATAGCATTTCTTTTCATTCTAACGATTGAGAATCGATGTTGATTACTTGTGTACCTTTGTATAGGGCGTGACACCAAGAGTGTCAGTGGCGGAGACCACAGTTTAGGGATTTGACAACAGAGCACTGCTTTGCCAGGTAAGTTCTTTGTTCTTGGGAGTGTTTCCGATTGCCTGAGTTCCACCATACTCCGAGGGAGTGATGGTTGCATACATGATTCATATGCATTGAATTGGATGTTACAGCTTTCCTCATGATAATATGTATGTTGTTTTTGTGCTTGTGTATGGTTGCCTTTCGAATAGATCTTCTGGTCAGTTAGATAGATATGGACCTCCTTAGTAGTAGAGCGCAACTCCTAGTCGGTTTGCTCACGTAAAGGGTGTATGATTCCTTAAGACCAAAAATAGGTGGTTCCGTCGCGGTTGAAGCCTATTCTCGGAGGTGCCATATACGTGCATCCATGTGTAAAGGGGTAGCTCCCGATGGGATGGCACAGGTGTGAGTTCCGGTCTCACACTGGGGACTGAGAGTCCTGATGCTGATGATGATGCATCTTTGGCGGACGTAGTACCACAGATATACATTAGAGCTAGAGAATGTCTATGTGTTGTTGTGAGGGCCAGGAGGCCTAGTGTTGTGATGTCTTTGATGTTATGTTATCATGAAAGTGAGCCAGGGGGATGAGAAGCCTCCAAGAATCCTAGCTTACTGAGATTGTATCTCACCCCGTGTGTGGGGATTATATTTTGCAGGTGATGCATCTGACAGAGATGATGGGTCCCAGGGTGGGAGGCCCTGGTAGGGACAGACACTGTATAGCTGCGTGGGCAGTTCTTTGAGAGCATTGTGGCTCACTACTTTATGTTTATGATATATTTTGTACCCCTGCGAGGGAAGATGTACATGCACATGTATTTTGGATCGTGTATGGATTGTGATGTATAGGCGATGTATATTTTGTACCCTCTTGTGAGGATGTGATTTGTGAGATCATGGCACATGATGCCTATTCTTTTGTATAGCCATAGTGGTTGTTTTGAGGATATATTTTTTATATAGATACATGTGACTTCTGATTCTTCTGATTCTTCTTATAGATATTATTGTTACACCTGTCTTTCTTTATGTTATCTGGATCGTAGAGGCTTGTTGTGGTGTCTTGACATTCGTATATGTGGGTGTGGATACGTACCATACATGATGAATCAAGAAATATAGTTTTGAAAGGAAATGATGATGACGTCATGTTTTTGAAAATGCTTCTGTTGGTTTTAATTAATTACCGCGCTTATCTGATTAAATAACTGTTAATACATTGGATGCATACAGGGTGTTACAGTTTGCAAGAAAGACTGGCAATAACAAACTCTTCTTAATTAAGCAGATGATGATGTTGAGGTATCAAGAAGGTACCTTCATGACTGATCACTTGAATAAATTTCAAGGAATTATTCTTTAGCTAGCAAGAATGGGAATCAAGTTTGAAGATGAAGTACAAGGGTTATGGTTGCTTGGTACTTTGCCGGACTCGTGGGAGATGTTTAGAATGTCTCTATCTAATTCAGCCCCTGATGGTATAATCATCATGGATTTGGCGAAGAGTAGTATCTTAAATGAAGAAATGAGAAGAAAGACACAAGCTTCGTCTTCTCAATCAGAAGTCTTAGTTACTGAAAGAAGGGGGAGAAGTAAAAGTCGAGGTCCGAAGAATAGAGATAAAGGAAGAAACAAGTCTAACAAGTTTGCCAATGTTGAGTGTCACTATTGTGGTTTGAAAGGACATGTAAAGAAGTATTGTCGAAAAATGAAGAAAGATAATAAACAAGGGAAGTTGAAAGATAATAAGAATGACGAAGGTGATAAAGATGATCGAGTTGCTACTACCACTTCAGATTTCCTCCTTGTTTATGATTGTGAAGCAATTAATCTTTTATGTCATGAGACCAACTGGGTGATAGATAGTGGAGCAAGCATTCATGCTACATCTCGCAGGAATTTCTTTACATCTTACAAATCTGGTGATTTTGGATTTGTCAAGATGGGTAATGATGGCTTGGCCAATGTGATTGGAGTTGGAGATGTGTGCTTGGAGACTAGCAATGGTACAAGGTTAGTCTTGCATGATGTTAAACATATTCCTGATATTCGTTTGAACTTGATTTCAACAGGAAAACTTGATGATGAGAGATTTTGTAACACATTCAATGATGGTCAATGGAAGCTCACTAAAGGTTCAATGATTGTGGCTAGAGGCAAGAAGTGTTCATCATTGTATAGTACATATGCAAGGTTCTCTACAGGAAAAATTAATGTTATAGAAGATGAAGATATAATGGAGTTGTGGCACAAGAGGCTTAGTCACATTAGTGAGAAAGGCTTGACTCGTTTAGCTAACAAGGAGCAACTTCTAAGATTGAAGAGAACACCATTGAATAAGTGTTCTCATTGCTTACCAGGAAAGCAAAATAGAGTTGCATTCAAGAGTTTCCCTCCTTCAAGAATGCCAGCTACACTTGATTTAGTATACTCTGATGTTTGTTGTCCTATGAAGACAAAAACACTTGGTGGTGCTCTTTATTTTTTCACTTTCATAGATGATCATTCAAGGAAGACATAGGTTTACACCTTGAAGACAAAAGATCAAGTGTTGGATGTGTTTAAACAGTTTCAGGCCTCAGTTGAGAGACAGACTGGGAAGAAGTTGAAGTGTATCAGAACAGATAATGGTGGAGAGTACACAAGTCTTTTTGATCATTATTGCAGACAACAAGGCATCTGACATCAAAAGACGCCTCCTAAGACTCCTTAGTTGAATGGTCTTGCTGAGAGGATGAATATGACATTGGTTGAAAGAGTTAGATGCTTACTCTCACAGTCACAATTGCCTATGTCATTTTGGCGTGAGGCTTTGAGCACTGTTGTTCATGTTTTAAATCTCACACCATGTGTTCCATTGCAATTTGATGTTCCAGAGAAAGTTTGGACTGATAGGAATGTTTCCTATGATCATTTGTGTGTCTTTGGGTGCAAGGCTTTTGTGCATATCCCCAAATATGAGAGATCCAAACTTGATGTTAAAACACGATAATGTGTCTTTATTGGATATGGACTTGATGAGTTTGGCTACAGGTTCTGTGATCCAGAAGAGAAGAAGCTCTTGAGAAGTAGAAATGTTGTGTTTATGGAAGATCAGACTATAAAAGATATAGAGAAATCAGATATTTCAGTGCCAGAGAATAATCATGATTTAATTGACTTGGATCCACCTCATATTTCATGTGATCCACCACAAGTTGAGGAAGAACATGATATAGGTAATTTAGATGGCACAATTGCTCCACAATCCATGGAGAACCATGATATTGTTGATGAGCAGTTCCCTCTACCAGAAACTACTACTGATGCTCCTCCTAAGAGATCTACTAGGGGTCGAGCACCTTCCACCAGATATCCTGCAAGTGAGTATGTGTTGATGACTGATTCAGGAAAACCAGAATGCTTTAAAGAAGTTATGGAAGATGAGCACAAGAGTAAGTGGATTGAAGCCATGCAAGATGAGATGCATTCATTGCATGAGAATCACACTTTTGATCTAGTAAAACTGCCTAAGGGAAAGAAATCTTTGAAGAACAAGTGGGTATACAGGATGAAACAAGATGAAGTTACTACACAGTCCAGGTATAAAGCAAGATTAGTTGTCAAGGGATTCAGTCAGAAGAAAGGCATTGATTTCAATGAGGGACGAATTTGTTAGTGCTCTACACATTCAGGAACAAATTTGTCAGCTCTCTACCCAAAGTATAATTTAATCTTCATATTCTCCCTTTTTAAATCATTACAAGCATAAAATTATAATAAACACTTAAAAATTATGAAAGCAAGGATAAGTTAAAATAAACATAATATTAATTAATAAACATAATTTGTTTGTTGCTCTGAAATTTCTTTTGTAACAACATTAGGTAATGGCAAAATCAAGTTGGGTCTCATTTTTATGTAAAGATTAATTTAATGATTGTGCATTTTAATTTGTTTGAGTCTCATATTTTGGGTAAGGTATTATCTCATATTTTTACGTTGAAATTTCTAATGTGACATTACCTTACTCAAAATATGAAATTCAAATACAAATGTATAGCCATTAAAATAATTCTTACAAAAAAAAATGAGATTCAACTTAATTTTGTTATTACTTAACGTTGTTATAATAGAAATTTCAGAGCAACAAACAAATTATGTTTATTATTATGTTTGTTTTAACTTATGTTTGCTTTTCTAATTTTTAAGTGCTTATTATAATTTTATGCTTGCAATGATTAAAAAAAGAAACATATGAAGATTAAATTATATTTTGGGTAGAGAGCTGACAAATTTGTCACTGAATGTGTAGAACATTAACAAATTCATCCTTAAATGTGTCCGTAGACTCTTTCAATTAATGGTAATAGACGGATGAATAAATTTATCACAGTTTTTTTTTTCTTTTAGGGACAAAAATTTGAATTTTTATCTATCGGAAACAAATTTATCAACGCTTTACATATTCAATAACGAAAATGGTTATGTAGCCTTGTTATTTTCTTTTACACTATAAACTTCACACAATCAAAATTCAAAAATATAACGAAAAAACTAAGGCAGCCTTAGAGGCCTAGCAGCAGCTCTCTGAACATCCTCAGACTAGAGCTTTTAAAGTATGGGGAAGCTCCTCCAAAAGAAAAGAAGACCAAGTTCTTTGGTGGCCAAATAATACAGTAAGTATTAGGATAATAAAAATAAACAGTACTGTGAAGAAAATATTATGATTTCATTTAATTTCTCCTCCTTTTTAACACATGTACGTATTAACTATGTATGTTTATCCATTATATTTTTTAAAAGCTCTTCTCATGTATATCAATGTTAACATGTTGTTTTGTACTAGGGCTTGGCCAAGTATGGCCTACAAGACTTTTAACGTTTCTGCTTGATACCTATTTTGAGTTAACGGAATAAGAAGGAATTAATATGAAGAAATCGCCCAACAATTCTAACAACTGGAGTACCCATCGTTCTATTTTTTACTAGGTTTCTCCCTCACTCTTTTAACAGAAAAACTCGTGATATTTTTCTTTTTTTGAATTATTATTGTGCATATGAGAAAAGATAAGGATGCAATTGTCGTACGTGGCATACCAATCACGCTAACATATATTAATTCAAAAACACACTTTTGAATGCCAAACAAAAGCCAAGAGCATATGTTTTAATGTTTGGAAATATATTAATCCAACTAATAACTTGGTCACGGAGAATCTACGGATAATAATTTCAAATATATTTGACTCATTGATTTAAAGGGTACTTTTAAAAAATTATTATTAAAAGAGATTGTTTTAGAACATAAACTTAAATATGTTTTTTCTCTCTCTCAAATTTGGATCATATTTGTTTTAATTAAATCCTCCAAATTTAAATGTTTCTTTAATTACTCAATTTTGAAAAATACTCTGTTTAATCTCTCTCCATAAAAATAAACATATCAGTCACTCCAAAATTAATCAGAACATATTTTATGACTTAGATTTATAATTTTTATTACTTATAATTAGAAGAATTCTCACTTGATTGGGCCTCTCTATATGGAACATATTAAATAGAAATTTTTCTTATTATAAATAATTAGAATTACAATATAGAGTGTCTGTATTCACATTAAATTATCTAACTTAGCTAACATCTGAGAATGCGATCTATATACCAAACCATTCCACCAAAAATAAATTTATATACCAAAACAATATATTTGCTCATGGGCGAAGAAAACTAATGGATTTGTGCCTTTTTCCCACCCTATTAATATTCTTACAAGTAAAATATGATGGCGGATATAAAAAAGTAAAATATGACAATAATATTTGTTATCTTTTAAAAGGACACAATTTATAAGAAAATTTTGTGTCTCTTAGGATCCATTTGGTTTAAAAAGAGGTGAAATATTTAAACTAAAATAGAATGTAGAGATATAAAATTAATCTACACCTATTTTTAAAATTTTCATCTCAAATTCACCCAAATATAATTAAACTAAACATTACATTAGAGACAAATATAACACGATATAAAAAAGTTAATTATTGATTTAGTTTTTATAATTATATAAATTTTAGCTTTTAGTCCATACACTTAAAAATCATTCATTTTAGATCTTATACATACTCTTTTTTAATCCTGTAGTCTTTGTGAGCAGGGGCAGATCCACATTATAACGAGGGGTGCATCCTCTTTTTTAAAAATTACATATAAATATGTTGATTGTGTAGATTTTATTTCTTTTAATTTTGTATATTTATATCCTGTTCTTAATTTTTACCCCTTTCATAATATTAATTTTTTAGAATATAGGAATAAAAAAGGATTAAAATGGTATTTATAGAGATTAAAAGAAATTGAAAAAATATGTAGACTAAAATGAATGCTTTGTAAGTGTAATAACTAAAACATAAATTTGTGAACTATTATACCTAGATGAGTGTTAAACCTATAAAAATGACAAATAATTTTTTTTTAAAGAATGACAAATTGTATCCCAATAAAACACCTACACATTGCACAAGTAGTGCATATATATAGGCTTAGCAGCCAAGCCGAGTAAGTCTAGCTAGCCCTAGGAGAGTACGGATAAAAATTTAGGCACGCACAGTCACAAGCAAGAGAATAGAGCACCGAGAGAAGGAAAGAGAAAGATAATAGCAACTTTTGGGGGAAAAGATCTTAGACTCAGGCCAAGAGTCTGTGACTAAGATGCCCTTATATCCAAGTAACTACAGCAAAATTGCTACTCACAAATCATAGTAAGTGTTAATTTTATTGAATTATCCAATTTGAGTTATGAAGTTATAAATATGAGGAGTTTTTTTTTTTTTTTAAAAAGAAAATACAATTCGATTATATATAATTAAGTATGCACTTTTGTGTGGACTTAGATTCTTCACAGTATAACGGCCTCGTCCCTTCAGTAACATATTAGTCTTTCATAATTAAACATATAAATATATATTTTTTATTTTTATTTTTAATAATCATTAAATTTAAATTCAATGATTAAAATCATTACAAAGCATTATGGCTGTAGACAATCTACACACCTTTCGTGTATGTATAAGTATAATCTTTTGCTAAAATATGAATATAGTTAAATCTGACCCCAATGGGAAAAATTTGAAAAAAAAATTTATTGATCACTTTTTAATATAAAAATAATTATAAGACGAATTTAAAGGTTTGCAGCCATTAAATTTGGTTGTAATTCTTTTTTCCAAAAAAATCGTTATTTTTGTAAAAGTTCTCTTGGAAAGACAAAAGTAATTATTTATTTAAAATAAGTGAAACCTTTTTTTAGGACTCATAGGCATCCTCTTCAATAAACAATTATACTCAAATACCAAGTAAAATTATTATAGACAACAAATTTCTCTCTTTAAATATTTAGCATAGTCATATATTCAAACTTAAATATGAAACCATTAATTAAACTAAAATAATTCTATTTGATTCATATACTCAATAATAAATTAAACTTAGTTACCACATTTAGGACCAATAGGTCAAAAATGGGTTTGTGCCGCAGGTGTTGAACGATCTACTCTACACAGGTGTGGGCAATAATAAATTAAACTTAGTTACCACATTTTCGAAATATATGCATATAGAGCTACGGTTGAGCAGAAACGACATTAATCTCTAACAACAACAATGGGAGAATGAAAAATAATTACCAATTCTTTTAAACTAAATTCATTTTAAATAAGTATTCAATTTAATATAAAATTATTATAACTTTAATTTATTTATTTTCGAGAGTGGCATGGTACTCACTACTCAGTCACTTGATAAAAGAATTTGTAGAATATGCTCTTACTTTCTTTGGCCAACCTAATAACAACTAGGACTTAGATGCTGGTATGCACTATTAAATCACAAATCACAGTCCATTTCATGAACCCCACTTCCAATTGGCAGCAAGCACACACCAAATGCCTAGTTGCCTCTCCATCAATTTGCATATATTGTTGCTATGCAAGTTGCATCCAACAAGCTAAGACACTGACTCAATACATTGAACTAACTACCCATTAATTGAAACGATTTGACAGGTTCTGCTTTCAAGGTACGAGAATAAATATATATGGGCCGGATGGATATACTTAATTTGGCCATTTTTTTTACTCCTGTCGTTTTAAATAAATGTCATTTTAGGGTTACTATATGAAGATTAAAAAAGTCACTACAATACAAAATTAAATGAATTGTTGTATATTTTTAAAATGTTGAGCGTCGATTTAGATTTTAGATAGAGAAGGTTGAAGTTATAAAAAGGGTAATAAATTTTTTTAATGTTGTAAAATGTCAAACAATTTAAAATGAAAACTTTAATTATGATTCAATTTGTTATATAAAATTATGAATTTTTAATATTGATCGCATACTTTTATAAAACTTTTTCTCTGACATTTTAAAAATATTTGTACTGTTATAAATTTTCAGATAAATTACGTTCATTTCCTTGAACTTATGCAATATGATGCTCAGTATATCCGTCTTTTACCCATACCACATTCAAATTAATAAGTTTAAGAGATCTCTATTTTAAGAGACTTCAAACACACTTCTAACACCAACATCAGTCGTGGTGTTTTTCTCTCCTCCGTTGAGAGTGGTGCTTAAGAGGGTGAGTGACATTGGTGAGAGTTTGAGAGATACAGTGGTGAGAAAGAAAGAGTGCGATGGCGAGTTTCTTTGGAGGATAGGATGAAGAGGAGGAAGATGGGTTTGTGTTTAGCGTGGAAGAACCAAAACAGTAAGGTTTTGATTCGGATCTGTGTTTGGTGGGGAGGTTTCTGACTGAAAGAGCAATCGGGGGCCAGATAATGAAGTCTCGTATGGAGGCGATATGGAGACTGAAAAAAGGAGTTACAATCAAGGATGTAGAAGGAGGTAACTTCTTGTTTTAGTTTTATCATAAACTGGATCTGCAAGGGGTAACCACAGGAGGGCCATAATCAGCTACTTATTCTGGAGAAACTTAAACCTGATGATGTTCCAAATCAGGATAACCTTTACCATGTGGCGTTCTGGATCCAGATCCATAATCTACCCATTGCATTCATGACTAAAGCTGTTGGAAAGCACTTAGCCAATTATATTGGTGAATTCCTTGAATATGACACCAACAATAACACAAGAATATATGCTGTGTTTTAGTGAAATTTTTTATCAATGTCAATAAGGATGTGATTGGGCCTATTATTCCATAGAGAGGACTTAGACAGACGAATCCTCTTTCTCCTTAGTTATTTATCTTGTGTGTTGAGGGCTTATATGTTCTGATAAAAGATGCAGAGAGAAGAGGGGAGTTACACAGGAATGAAGTATATAAGGGAGCTCCTGAAGGTAAGCTTTGGTCATTCCAAAGATTTTGGATGAATTATGTTGAGGCATCTGGCCAATTGATAAACCTCCAAAAGTCTGAAGTTACTTTTAGCAGTAATGTGGAACAAGAATTGAAGTAAGTTGTTACGACTGTTTTGGGGGTGACTGAGGGGAATGAAGGTGGGAAGTATTTAGGCTTTCCTTCTTGTGTGGGGAGAAGTAAGAACGCTATTTTTTACTTTTATTAAGGATAGGGTGTGGAAGAAAATAAACTTGGAGAGGGAGGACTCTGTCTATGGCGAGAGAGGGGTAATGGTAAAATTTGTTTTGCAAGCTATCCCTATTTACTATATGAGTATTTTCCTTATTCCATCTACTCTTGGTGACGAAATTCAAAGAATGATGAATTCATATTGAGGAGGTTCGATCAATAGAGAATCATCAGGAGGTAAAAATTGGTTAGCTTGGGATGAATTCATATGTGAAGAGTCATCTCAAACCCTAATGCTTTGTCATCTAGAGTTTGCAAAGCTAGATACTTACCAAATGGGGATTTTATGGGTGTGAATCTTGGTAATAACCTACATATACTTGGCGGAGCATAGTTTCTTCTAAATTGGTGTTAAAAGAAGGCGTGAGACGGAAGATAGACAATGGAGAAAGTGTTAAAGTTTGGGGGTACTCGTAGATAAGAAATAAGGGCAGTGCACATGTTCGATCTGCAATTATTGAAGGGCTGGAGGATTTGAAGGTGAGCGTGATTATGTATAAAGAGAGTGGTTGCTGGAACACAAATCTTATTAAAGAGCTTTTTTGCGAGGAAGATGTAAGTGCAATTATGGGAACACCCATTTTGGACGTGGAACTCCAAGATACGATGGTCTGGGATTACACACCAAATGGTATATATTCAGTTAGAAGTGGATATAGATGTATAATGCAATAGCTCGTGGAGAATGGAAATCTTGCAAATCCAGGAGAATGGAGATTGTTATGGAAGGTTGATATTTCTCCTCAAGGGAAGAACCTGATGTGGAGGCTATGTAGGGAATGTATACCTACTTGAGCTACTTTGAGTTATCGCGGAGATCACTGTGATATTTCTTGTCCACTGTGTGAACGAGGTGAAAATTGTTGAATAATAATAAACTTTAGTAGGTTCATTGGATTTACTTATTAAATGATTCAATATCTATCTAGAAATATTTAAGAGATATTTAATCTAAAATTTAAAATAATTCACTCTAGACATCTTTATAAAAATATTTAAAGAATAATTGTATCTAAAAATCACTATCATAAATATCTAGTCTAGGAAAGTGCAAAAAATTCTAGAGAATGATTTGTAATCATTAGATGAGAATTGTGTTGACACAGTTCTAGTCATTGGTTAAGGAGGACATGGGTGGGCATGGATTGAATTTTTAAAAATCCAATACATATCTATTTAAATGGATTGGATTTTAAATCTGTATTTATATATTTTTTAAAACAATTTAGATTCAAGATCCTATCCATTTAAATGGATTGGATTTTAAATCTGTATTTATATATTTTTTAAAACAATTTAGATTCAAGATCCTATCCATTTAAATGGATATGGATTTGGTTATATCTAATTTATATCCACTTAAATATTATAAGAATTTTTTTTACAAATTTTAGTTATTAAATGTTAAAAAGTGAAAACTTAGTACCTGTTCAATTAAGAGCTATTTTCAACCGAACTTGATCAAGATTATTTTCGATCGATATTGGTTACTATATTTTTGGTCTACTTCAACCAAGACAATTTCGATAAATACAATCCAGATATTTTTAGACTGACATCAACCATGACTATTTTTTGACTGACATTAGTCAGCGCATTTTCAGTCAATATTGGTCAATGATGTTTTTTGGTCGATCTTAGGGAGGATTACTTTTTGGTTAAGGTCGGCTAGGATTTTTAGTCAGTACATTTTTTGGCCGACATTGACTAGGGGGTTTTTGATCAACATCGATCGTGACTAATTTGTGGCCAACATTTGTTAGGATTTTTGTGGCTGACATCGATAAGGTTTTTTTTTTTGCCGATGTCGATCATTGATATTCTTATGCCAACATTCGTCAAGATTTTTTTTTGCTGCGCTGGTTGAAACTATATTTTTGTTGGCCAACATTAACCATGACTATTTCTTTTGGCTGACGTTAGTTAGGGATATTTTTTGTTGACATCAACTAGGGTTTTTTCGATTGGCATCAATTGGGAGAATATTTTGGTCGATGTCAGTCAATGATATTTTTCAGTCGATATTGACCAAAAAAAATAGTCTCGTTTGACGTAGACCAAAAAACTCTAGCCGACGTCGAGCGAAAAAACTTACCTGACGTCGATAAGAAATAATCTTAATAGACATCGACAAAAAAACCTAGCTGACGTCGACCAAAAAATAATCTCAACGGATGTCGGCCAAAAAATAGTCTAAATCAATGTTGGCTAAAAAAACATTACCAACATTAACCAAAAAATTAGTTCAACCGATGACGACTTAAAATCATTATTAGTTGACGTTGACCAAAATAACTCTAGACGACATCGACCAAAAAATGACTTCTAACAAAGTTGGCAAAAGAAATTGGATTTAAAAATCCAAACAACTATCCAATCCATTTCATATCTAATTAATTGGATTGGATTTAAAATCCAAAAAAATATATTTGGATATGAAACTAATCCATTTAAATGGATTTAAAATGGATTAGATTGGATTGGGTATGGATTATTTTATGAATATAGATTTTCTTGCACAACCCTAAAGGAGGTGCTACTAGTATAAATAGAAGAATTTTCTACCATTTTGTATCAAGAAAAAAAAAGTTGTGTAGTAATGAAAATATATTTAATAAATTAATTACAATATATTTATGTAAAAAAATCAATACTAATATATGGATATTACTCAACCAAAAATTTTGCATACGAAGATATTAAACATAAAGTCAAAATACTATTTTTGAATAAATATGTTAATTAATTAGGTCTAAATTAATGTTTAGTTTATAAATTTCAACTTCATAATAAAATATTTTTCAAAAAAATATTTATTTATGAAATTATTATAAATTATTTTGCATAATTTGTAATTAAAAATAATTTTATAGGAATTGATGTCGTTTTCTAAATATTTGAAGAAAAAGATCTACTGTTCATCATAGTTGTATCTAACTTTTGCAAGATTGTCTCTCATATATAATATTTTTGTCTTTGTCATAAAAATTGAAACTAACTTAATTTATTTATTATATAATTGATGAAGTAATTTAAAATTATTTTGTATTGAAAATGTATTTAATAATTTAATTTTACTATTTTTATTATATATATATATATAAGTTTAACATTATTGTATAATGATTAATCAACAAAATTTTTGTATATATATTTATTAAACATAGAGTCAATATTTTAAATTATTTTTTAATACAAAAATTTCAACATCATAATATAAATATTCATATCCATAGTATGGAGTCCTAAAAAAAGAGAAAAGAAAGAAAGAAAGAAAAAAAACGAGAAAAAGATGGAAACGGCGAGTGAGGGAGTGGGAGAGTGAGGGAGTGACACATGTGCGCTAGGGCTCTAATTTTCTTTAGATAGATAAACTCCAAAAATCTTATTCCAATAAACAAACAAAAATGTTGGACAGGAGAAACATCTATGGCCTATGAGAGTTGATACAAATCTTATTCAAATGTTAGAATTGACTCTTGGGCGACTATACTGGGGAGTTGATTTAGTTCTTTCCAATCCTAATCTTAATATTGAGTGGCTCACAAATATTTAGTCTTTATGTCAAATTGGGTTAATTGCGATATTTTAAGAAAAAATATTCATGTCATCCGATGTTTAGTCTTTGATGAGGAATCTGTTAACATATGACTTTAAACAACCTTCTTTATCAAGTTAGTTTTTTTAGGTTGAATCAGTCCCGGTCTATTTTCAATGAAGTGCTTGCTTAGGGAAGTTATAAACTTATAATCCTCAAATAAGTGGAAAAATTACATAAAATTAATCCTCGAATAATGAAAAACTCTCGTCATCAGGAATTGGATGCAATGAAAATGACCAAATTAAAGTGCTTCCTTATCCTCATGGCAATACGTTAACCTCTTCCGGAGGCTGTCTAGGTGATATATTTTTCTTTTTCCTTTTTTCTCCACCAAAAAAAAAAAGGTATCATTGTACCAACGGCAAAACAAAGTCAGCATTTCAACTATGGTCCTTACTCAACGTTTTATTTTAATAAATAAATAAAAAACTATTTATGGTCCTGAATTTAGGCTCCAGTGTGATAGCAGCCATTTAAGAAAGTGACTCATTAAGCTCTTGATAGATATTTCACGAGGTTAGAAAACGAAATATGCCAAGGAAACAGAAAATGACTATGCGCGTCTAAATTTTCATCTGATCAAATCAGAGTAGGTTAAAATATTAATGAGTAGTTGTAAAAGACAGGGTTGATTGTCTTTGTCAATTGTCCATTCTCAATTTAGAGTGAACGTGCTAAAAAATGTGCGCCATGATTTCATTTTCAAGCTTTTAAGTATTCCCATTATATTAAATATCGAGAGGAAAAATGAAAAGCCATCAGTTTCATAGTATATTGATAAATATTTTCTCTATTATAAGTATATATTTTAATTTCAAAATTTTAAAATATAATTGTTTAATTTATGACGGTGAAACTTTTCTTATTTACTATTTATTAATGTAATGATGTTTAATTGTTCAATTTGCTTACTTGCATAAGTGAGTAACATTCCTATTGGTGGGTGAGTTTATGTTTGCTTCGTTTAGATAAAATTGAACTCTTAAATTAGTGGTTGCATGTCTATTGATGACACCATGTATGAAGTGTTATTTCTCATGTATTTGCATTTAAATATAAATAAAAATATGCAAAACAATATGGTGGTACAATAAATATTAAAATTGTTCTATTTTCTCATCTTTTCTGCTACTCTAACATCCCTGATTTTAATTTTTTGATTTTTGATTCAGATTACAAATCAGAAACATTGCAAATAGTATTAGAACAAAACTTTCTTTCAATGTGATATGGTTTGAGGATGAATTAGGTATAAGCTAGTGGACATATAACATCCTGATTGAGTCAAAACAAGAATGAGATTCTTTATAGGAAATTCTTTCTGAGACCTCGAAAATCAATTATGTCTATTTTTAAGATTAATGATTAACCTTACAAATTAACACGAGACTTTTTAATATGTTTTGTCATCATTCACATGTTTTTTTGAGAAACTTCTCAGGAAGTCACTCATCACATAACTACTTCAAATTAAGCACGTTTAACTATGAAGTTTTTAAGTGATAGACTATCAAAAAATAAATGTATTTTTTTAATATAGATAATACCAATTAATTAATATTCATTTAATTCATCTTCAATTGTACAATCTCATACCTATATAATCTTTAAATTTCTCTCATTCTAATGTGATTCGATTGGTATGTTACAACCCATCTTTATATTTTATGGTTTTTATGTTATTTTCTTTGCTTTCTTCATTTAACATAAATTAGATTTTAAATTATAAGAGAAATTTGTAATGCATAGATGTGTAAATTGTAGTGTATGTAGCCATATATGGTGATCATGCATAGATATGTGTCATACGGGTTTCAACCTTCATTAGTTTCTCGACAAGTGACACATTGTCATACATACGTTCGTGCATGTTCATCCATAGAACAAGATATCCCAAAATCTTGTCAACATAGAAAATCCTAATAAGACCAACGGTGCTTTTGTTCACAGTCTACCACGACCTTGACTAAATACAATAAACTTTTAAATATACCCTCGTGATATTTCCTTCAATTTTGTACATGTAGTAATTAATAATTATTATTTGAGCCAAAAAGCTTAAGTTCAAATTCAACATAATCATAGTTATGATTTCTATATGATATGTTCCTTAATTACTTAGTCCAAATGGATAATAAGGTAGTATAATTTTGGGACTTTTTAGCTAGGCATGGCAACAAGAGGCAAACGTTTGGTGTCATGATTTTGCAAGAGGACAGAAGGGGGAACCTAACAGTCAACATAATCAAGCTACTTCAATTCATATTACATACCGTAAATAATTAAATATCAGTATAAGGCTTCCACTAAAATACACTTAGATCAGATAATGTGGTTATCCACCACCACCACGGATGAGTGAAAATTCAAAACATATAGACAAAAGATGAGTGAAAATTCAAAACATATAGACAAAAGATTAAATTATAATTTTGATCTTTTATAATTTTAAATATATTATTTTAGTCATTTTATTTTTAAATTAAGACTTTTACTATAATTTAGAAATAAGCAATTTTGGTATGTAGAATATTAACATAATGTCTATGTGAAAAGAGATTAAATAAAGTAAAAATATAAATATTTATTTTACTAGTTGAACTTGTGATTTTTTATTAAAGATAAAATAATAAATTATTAAGATACTTGTTTTATTTAGTTATTTTTGTAAACACTATTTTACATATATCATTAATAAAAGTTACTAAGTTTTTTTATTTATAAAAATTTGAAAATTAAAATAAAATATATAAATATATTTAATATTAATTTAAATGTATTTATTTTTTTATAAACTTTTATTTTAATGTAAATTAATAAATTATTATATATAAAAATTTGTTTTTATTTAAATATTTTTTTTTATAAAAAAAATAAAAAAATAATAAATAGATTATTTAAAAAATGATTTTATGTAATTTATACAAATGATATTAATTTAAAATAATATTTAAATAATCTAAAACTTAAAAATTTATTACTTTTTATAATTAAAATAAAATTTTGTATTATTTACATATAAAAATAAATTTACATAATTTTCCTAAATTACATAAAATAGTTTATATAAATAATTTATTTATGTAACTTTCTTGATTTATATAATTGGTGTTATAAATAATTTTATAGTTAAATTGAAAATATTAATATGTAAGTTTCCTTAAAAGTAAATATTAAATTTTTATTAATTTATATAATTAGAATAAAAATAATTTATATATTAAAATAATTTTACATAATTTTTATAATTTATATAATAATTGATGCAACTATATTGACTTATATAATTAGAGTAAAAATAACTTGTATATTTAAATCAATTTAAAAAATAATTTATATATTAATTTAGGAAAGTTAATTATAAATTGATAATTTAAAAAAAAAAAAGATATGTAAATTATAAATAAAAATATATAAAATAAAATAAAAAAAATCATATATTAAATTTTTATAATTTGTAAATTTTTATAATTCAAAAATAATAATATATTTTATTAATGATACATATAAAATAGTGTTTATAAAGTTACAATATGTTAGTGATTCATTACATTATATTTAAATAGAAGATCATAAATTTGACTCGGCAATTTATTTGACGACTTAAATTACTTATTTTAAAAAATAGAAAGACTAAACGTCTTGATTTATAAATAAGAGAATTAAAATTGTGAGTTTAAAATTATAAGTTAACCAAAAAAAATAAAGATTTCACATCAATTTAAGATTATTAATTGCTGGATATGATTAATACATATTAGATTTTAGACCGGGCTAATTCAAAAGCTGGAAATGATATCATATATATGGTAAGCTTCTTAGACAATTGACATTCTTAACCCTAGATAGTTTGTAGGCGATTTTTCTATTTATATATTTGTCTGATTAATATTTGTCTGCATCTGAATATATGAAATTATTGAATGAACGGACAGTGTCTGGTTGAAATGATACTAGATCAGTTTTAAATATTATAACTGCAACATACAACTTCTCTTGTTTAACTCTTTTACCCTCACGTTGCTACTGTGCATTTCTTCTTTATACACAACCATTAACTTAGGGTACTTGGCATAACCTTTGAATATCTTTTTTGGTTGCAGTGAAAGGAAGTTGAAAAAGAGTGATCTAGAACAAGGTGGGATCCAAATGTTTACACTCTACTTTAATTTGAATCTTTCATCTTAATTCACTTTCATTTCATTTCAATCCACTTTAATTACCTGTAGCAGATTGATAACTGAAAGCATGCATGCCATGACATTAGAGTATGCTTCCCTCTCAAGTTGCTTAATTTCATTATCATATATTTACATCGTCCATGCTATCTGAATTGTGGAACAGAAGCTGCAGCTGAAAGAATTTACTTCTTTGTTGTTTGTTTTTCTTGAAATGAAATCTTGTTCTTGTTTCTTCTTGTTAATTCTTTGATGGCTTCTAATACCTATGCAAGTAGGAATAACATTTTCAGTGCCATTCACCATAGTCAAACTTCCCCTGCTGATATTTGGTACACGTTGCAAATTATAACTTGATAATTAAATAATTCATCACAAAATGATAAATAGTAGTAATAAGAGGAAGTCCTTCCAAGTTCCAATATTATTGGACATAAAATCATGCAGTAATATTTTTAGTTAATCACTTTCTGGTTTCTACACGAGGATCTCCCTAAATAGACATCTTAACCATTTTAGTTTTAAAATTAATAAAAAAAACACCAAAGTAGTATTATTCAGGTTAAGGTAGATTTTATCACAAGTGAGCTTTTATTCATGTGGACTTTGATTATGGGTTGGGGCAATTACAATTTATGTGGACTTTGATCTATATGGGTTGGGGCAATTGCTTCCTGCACCTCCTATTTTATTTCCTGCATCCCATAGAAAAATTAAAACACCCAAATTCTTCTGTTTTTTTTTTTTTTAAGAGACCAAAATTTTCTAAATGAGTGCTGCAGATTAGTAACAACAATAATGTTTTGTTTTTCTGTGACTAAGAGGTATGTTGGGTTTTTATTTGACATCCAACTAATTTCCTCCTACCAAGTTAACTTATTTTGAATAAAGTGATACTTTCAATTCCGATTTTATACCCAAGTTAGGATCAAATATCAAACCACTTGTGTTAACGACTTTTTTATGTAATAAAAATAATGTTGGTTGCACATCTTCAAGGTTGCAAGTGTTTGCGGAGCAAGGTATGATTAAATATTTTCTTAACCTTGAATAATTTAAAGATTTTTTATTTAATAATTTATAGGGAAAATCATATCAAAACACTGCCATTTTAATCCCTGCATATAGATGGAAAAATATTTTTTATATAAAACAATCCAGTTATATAAATTAATAAAAAATAACATTTAATTTTATTTAAATTTAAAAATAATGTACAATAATATTTTTAAGACATAAGATTTGTTATAATTTAAAATAAAATTTATTTTATTTTAAGTTAAAAAATTAAACCTTTCTTTAAAATATTAAATATTCTATAAAATCTTCTAAATTTAATAAAATAATTTGCTTTTAAATCTTTTAAATAATTTTCTATTGAAAATTTATCCAAAAGTTTTGATTATTTGAATAAGAAAATAAACGTTCCAAAAATCCTATACAAAAAGTATAACACAACAAACCTAATTGTGATAATTAGAAATTAATAAATTAACTTCAAATTAAAAAAGTATTGAGAGATTAACATAGCATATTAATCATAATATAATAAAATTCACAAACCATGATAAAAATATTAAAATTACAAAAATGGCCTAAATGATTTTGCTTACGTGTTGAAGTAATTGGTTGGATACAAACACAGAAGTGTTTTAAGAACTTTTTAAAAACTATATTACTATTAGAGAAAATTTCAAAAACACTAATGAGCAGTGTCCAAAGGTTTGCGTAATGGGCGAAATGGTGCCGTTTCAAATTGTGTGTGTGAGTGATGCTAACTTCAGTCGCGCGCCACCGAGAGAGAAGCAGAAGCACCCTACAATACACACAGAATTAAATCCTTCTTCGTCGTTTCCAAAATCATTAATTTTTGTTTTTATTTTCTCTGAAAATGTGGTTGTGGAATCTACAAAACGTGTGGCCATTCAAAGTGGATGAGCTGAGAGATTCGAACCAATTGGTGAAGAAACTGAACGTACCCAAAGGCACGAAGCAATTCGTGTTCGCGCTGCAATCCCCAAACCAATCCCTAATTTATATTCTCTCTGCCCTCATCTTATCGGAGGATCAGCCTTCGACGCCACGTGTCTCATCACGGAGATCAAACCCGACGCCGTTTTGGTGCAAGCCGCCGCTGTCGGCGCTGTTTCCCCTTTCTCTCAGCTTCAGTTCGAAGAAGAAGACTCTGTCCCGTTACTGACCTCGTCTCTCGTGGTAATCAAACGTTGTCTTCTCGATAAAATTGGCGTGAACATGTACGAGAATGTTGCAGGTAACCTTGTGCTGAGGGAGATTGTCATGGTCCCTTGTTGGCGGCTAAGAGGGCTGCTGAGGATGTTGGATCGTCGTTTCTTGTTATAGAGTCTCGCTCTCCCTCTTGTTGGGGCAATATTAATAGTAGTGATAGTGATTGCAATAATACTGATAGTCATTTTCGAAGTCTTGTTAATAGTTTGGTTCCTCAGCAGTAGCATGCTGCTTCTTGGGCTCATTCGGCTTTGAAGAGGTTTTCTCTTGATAAGCAACTTAGGATGATGTTGGCTAAGGCTTTATCGGGGAATTCGGATCCACTTTTGCTTAGTAGTTATGTTTTGGAGAGGGGTAGTATTGAGGATATTCACCCGTTGAGTAGTTACGAGACACCGGGTTTTGCCAGGTCTATCTTTCCTTTGCTTGAGGATTTGTATAGTATATTTGGTGATCTTTCATCGCTAGGGAAGGTGCTGGCACATGTGGAGAAGATATTCTTGGATCTGAACTGAGGGGAGTTTCTTGATAAAAGAACCGTTTCTGAGGTCTATACTTTACGGGTTGCTGTCGATGGACTTAGAATTGCTCGGATAAGATTGAGTTCTCGGATCTTCCCGTTGATGACAAGTCGCATGCGCTCTTTGCACAGGCTATCCAGAGCTAGACTATTAAGTTTAAGACCATTGTGGTGGTGGTAGTTGCTAGTGCCTTGGCTGGTATTAGGAAACACTGGGATACTCCTCTTCCTGTTGAAGTCAAAGAGTTGGTTGAGAACTGATCACAAATTCTGAAGGAAAAGGGGTTATGTTGAATCATAATGAGAAGAAGCGGTTTTTGACAGACCTATGGTTGCAGTTGGTGCTGGAGCAACAACAGTTTTGGGAGCTTCATCACTGACCAAAGTAGTCCCTGCGTCAACACTGGTGAAGGTTGTCACTTTCAAAATTCCAACTTCACTCAAAATTGGTCTCAGCCATATGCAGAAAGTGATGGCTTTTACCTTTGGCCCTTCTAAAGTTATGGCTCCAAGGATTGCAACTTCATGAGCAAAAACGTCTGGCATCATGAATGCAGCAGTATCCACTGAAAAGATTCGAGCAGTTGCTCACAGGGTTATAGCCTCTGCCGAAAAAAAATAGTATTTCAGTCATGAGGACAACTTTCTATGAAATAATGAGGAAGCAAAAGGTGCAACCTGTTGTGTTCTTGCCTTGGGCTACATTTGCAGGCAGCATTGAAACTTGTTCAGTCTTGCTTTTGTATAGTGATGGGATTGAGTGTGCTGTTGAGTCTCTCCCTGTAGCCCCCTGCATTTCCAGTTTGGGTCGTGGGATTCAGCATCTCTATGAGGCATCTCAAGCAGTAATGCAATTGCAAACAGAAGGAAGTAGAATCCAAGCATCAATAGAATCTCTAATAAAAAGAATAAAGAAGGCAAGGGATTGATAGAGAGATAATAGAATTCTTTTTGCTTTACACTTGTGATTTTCTTCATAAAGTGATGAAAATCTGATTGGTAAGAGTTCAAGAAATTCTTTTGTATATATTTTTCTCTTGTAGAATCAGTTGTATTTCAGGCTGCTTAAAATACTTCTTAGCTTTATATATAATGAAGCATATATACATGTTTCTGCTACCTGTTACCGAACTTATTTCTGAATCATTTGACTCATCTTTTGTTCCTATCATGCAATTCTGGGGGCCACATTCTTCCGTGCAATTTCTGCATTCCATCCTTCACTCTTTGGAACATGTAATATAGTCATAACATATTTAGTTTATGCTTTCCTTGGAAATTTTGTGGTACAGATGGTCCTTAACTTTCACACCTAGTCCTGCTAGATGCAATTCTGCAAGTCTACCGTCATCTAGTGCAAACAGTATCCTCCCAACTTGTAATGGTAAGCTAGCTACACCTCTTACAGTACTTTTGCATGTAAGGGGTGCTCATGACTTCCCCATGCTCCTGGAAACTGATTATTCAGAACAGTGCATGTTTTCATGCTAGAATTCAATGTCTAGAATTTAGAATTCAAATTGAAAACTCTATTGTTGGTACATGAAGTTTGAATCATACAGAGATATCTTATTCTTTTTCTATAACTTTATTCTACATATATGACTTTCATTGAGAGAATATATATTGCAAATACTAGTTATTCTTGTGAGTAGGAAATATCAAGAACAATGTTTATTGATGTTGAAGTAAAGAATCTGTTCCTCAAATAATCTTGAGTGGAGGAGAATGTTAATGGAGGGAGAGATGGATTTGGCAGCAAATTTCATGGAGGATATTGAGGGGATGGTAGTCCAAGTCCAGCAACAAGATAGATGGTTGTGGGAGGGGGATCCAGGAGGGGAGTACACAGTAAGGAATTCGTATCGGGCACTTAATCAGAATATATTTGAAGAAGATGATGATAGGGCATTCTCTATCATTTGGAAACTAAAAATTCCTAGCAAGGTGTCACATTTTGCTTGGAGATTGATTCAGGATAGATTGCCAACAAGGATGAATCTTAGAAACCAAAACAAGGAAATGGATGAAGTCTGTTGCCCAATCTGCCTAAACTACAACGAGGAGGCAGGTCAATTGTTTTTTTTGATGCGCCAAAATTATGCCATTGTGGTTGGAGACCTTGTCATGGATAAATATGCTCACTGTTTTTCCAGAAAGGCCAAAAGAACACTTTCTCCAACATTCTCAATGCAATCTGAATGGACTTATTCAACATAGATGGCAGATTTGGTGGATTTCTCTGACTTGGTGTATATGGAACCATAGGAATAGGATTGTTTTCTCAGGTGACAGCATTGATGGTCAAAAATTGATGGATGATGCACTATTCTTCTGCTGGACATGGCTCAAAAATCTGGAAAAAGGATTTGACATTCCTTTTCATTTATGGTCTAGCAACATTAGAGCTGGATTTTTTGTGTAGGGGGGGTTGGACTTTAGAATTTTTTGTAGAAGGGTATCCCAGCATAGATATAGACCTATGGTGGCCTAATATTTGCTTTCAAATGCTATTAGGATACCATAGTTCAATTTAGGGTGATCCTAGGATGTACATATCACAGTACCTCTTGTAGTGAATTATATTTTTTTATTATATATGTATGCATACTTATTTTTGCTGATAAAAAAAGATCATGCTCATTGTGATCCTTTTTTTTTTTTTGCTTAAATGGAATTGGAAACAATGCATTTTATTTATCTGTGTTGATGCATTTTACATGGCTTTCTAAACAAAAGAGATTGTCTAAAACTTCAAGGCAATAACCTAAGATCAGTATTGATGATGCATAATTAATCCTAGGATGAAACAAAAGCAATAAAGAATCTGGTTTCAACTAATTTCATCTAGTTTTGGTCTTATTTTTTTCTTGAATATAATCTCCTATATTTTTTCTGATGATGTTTCTAGGTTTGAAAACACTACTAGTCATTACTGGTACAATGGTTTTTTGTTCATATGCAGGAATAAATAGTGAGAATGTCTTTTGACTTATACAGTCATCACTGATAAATTTATAACCATTAAATATATAACACTTTCTATTATTATTGTTGTTGTTTTGCTTATTTAGTTTTCTCTTCTTTCTATTTTTATGGATTTAGTACTTTCCTTGATCTTTCTAGCTAATGGCTTATTATCCCTCTGCTTCTCTTCTGTCAATGAGTATGACATTGGAGTAGGAATTTTATGTTTTAATTTGGGTGAAATGTGTTGAATTGATAATTTGTAAATTTATGGTGTTGTGTTAGCGGAACAGTGCACATTATTTTTAGAAAGAAAAAAGTGTCGTAGACATTGGTTGTGCTGCATATGATGAAAAAGATATAATATAACTGCATTGCGCAATTGAATGTTTGGTTACCTTGGGCCACTGCGAGTCTTGGACGTGAGTTTAGAGAGGAAGATAACATTTTCGGAGTAATTGCTAAATGCACCTCTTCTATTTGCTGCATGTATCTCCCTTATGTATTTTTCTCTCTCGAAATTACCCCATTTTCAAAAAACTAAATTTTAGAAAAAAATACAATTTTAACACTTCTAGAAATAGCTTTCTAGATTTTAATTTTCAGGAGAAAAATAAGTGTTGTTTGGATTTATCAAGAGAGATATGAAGCAAGACTATCTAAACATCATCATCTCGAAGTCCACCCTCTACACTCCAATAAAGCACATCCCCTCGATGTCAATCCTCTCCTACACACCCCTTTATTGCTACATGTGCTGCTTCATCTTCAACTCCTTTTGCATCATTGACTTTACTGCCAAGATCTAGATCTAGCACAATCATTTTTCTATAATGCACCTTCATCTCTAAGAGTATCTTTAGTGTCAAATCTTAAGCTCTAGATCTAGTCTTCACTAGATCTCCTAATAAATAAATTGGAAAGATCTTCAACATGGAAAATGTGTTCTTGTACAAGAACCTTGAAGATCTGCACATTGTTCAAAAAAATATTTACTCTTTCTCCCTAACAGCAAAACGTGGGACCAATAGAAGGAGAACAAATAAAAAAAACAAATAGAAAGAGAAGAAGAACGAAAAGAAGAAAAAGAAAGCAAAAAAAAAAAAAAAAAAACAGACATATCGTATGAGATGAGGAGAAGGGGGTCACTGCGGAGGGGAAGGGGGAAGGCGGTGGGTCGCGACAGAGGGGAAGGAGGCTGAAGCGTATGAGATGAGGAGAGAGGGAGGAGAAAATAGAACACAAGCCAATGAAGAAAGAAAGAAAAAGTACCATATGAGATGAGGAGAGAGGGAGGAAAAAATAAAATAAAAGCCAATAAAAAAAGAAAGAAGAAGCATCGTATGAGATGAGGAGAAAGGGAGGAGGAAAAAAAAAGCCAACGAGTGAAAGGAAAGAGAGATGAGAAAAAAAATCCAACAATGAAGAGGCAGATAGCGTGTGAAATGAGGAGGCAATGTGTGTGAGGCAGACAGTGCATGTACACAATGATCATTACTGTGTACACAGTGAACGTTACCACTTAAAAAACACGTGCACATTAATTGGTGAAATGCGCGTAACGTTGTTGCCGATGGTGCAAAAAAAAAAATTGTTACACAAACATCCTATAAATTGGTTCAATACACACAATTTTCATTCATACAATGGATTGAACTAATGACTTCGACAAAGCTTGGAAACAAATTGTTTATGAAACACCTGACGATGATAATGATGAACAAATCATGAGCTACTTACGTGCGATGCAACAATAAAGAGGCAACAACAATCAACATTGAAGGCCTAAAAGAGTCATTAATCTCAATCGTGAAGATGGACATGTACGATTGATGAATGATTATTTCTTAGAAAATTCGGTATACATAGAGACTCAATTAGGACGTAGGTTCTGAATGCGGCGACAATTGTTCATTCGAATTGTCAACGCTCTTAGTAATCACGATGAGTATTTCCAAATGAGACCTGATGTTGTTGGTAGAATGGGTCTATCACCATTGTAGAAGTGCATTGTCGCTATTCGTATATTGGCATATGAATCACATGTTGATTGTGTGGATGAGTACGTTAGAATTGGTGAATGCACTACAACTCAATGCTTACAAAAAATTATAAGGGGTGTCAATGAGATATTTGGACAAAAGTACTTGAGAGGACCAACAACAATGACATCAATCGCCTACTACAAATTGGAGATGCACAAGGGTTTCTAGGTATGTTAGGTTTTATTGATTGCATACATTGAGAGTTGAAAAATTGTCCAGTTGCATGGCATGACCAATATCGTAGAGGTGATCGTTGCAAGCCCACAATAATACTTAAAGTCTTTGCTTCACAAGACTTGTGAATTTGGCAAATAAATTTTGAAGTTGCAGGTTCAAACAATGACATTAATGTGTTAAACCAATCGCATGTGTTTGATGATGTTTTGCAAAGTCGAGCTCCTTTAGTACAATTTACAATTAATGAAATTCCATATAATATGGGGTACTATCTTGCAGATGGTATTTATCCTGATTAGGCAACATTTGTAAAGACCATACCAATGTCACAAGGTCCCATAAGGAAATTATTTGCAAAATGTCAAGAAGCAAGAAGAAAAGATGTGGAGCATTTGATGTGCTCAAATCTCGATTTGTAATTATATATGGTCAATTGCATGCCTGGAATATGGATACGATGAAGGATATAATGTTGACATGCATTATATTACATACATGTTTGTCGAAGATGAACAAGATACATTCAGTGGTAATGTCGATGTTAATTATGATCATGTAGATAATGACATTTCAAATGTTGAAGTATTTCATGATGATCCTCCTGACTTTGCTATATAATTGCAAACAAAACGCGTTATACATATAAGAAGAATTCATCAACAACTTCAAGCAGACTTGGTTGAGCATATTTGGTAACGTTACCATCAAAACAATAATGAAATTTGATTTTTCTTTGGAACTAATGTGTTGCATTTTTTTATTATCAAATTTATGTATTTTTCATTTGTTTAACATCTAGTCATAAATAAAAATTAAATTTATGCTCATTTTCCTATTTCTTAATATTTATAAATTTTTTCCTTTCATGTCTTATTAAATATAATTACTTAATTATATTTAATTTTTAAATATTTAAATATTTAAAAGTGGAGTCCATGTGAGACCTATAAAATGTTATCTAAAATCCCAAAATGAGATTTACCACTAAAAAAATGATAAAGATCTTCAATCCTACATAACGTTGTGGTGTTCACCAAAAAGTGATCTAAAATCTCAATTTAAAATCTACCGCTAAAGATACTCTTACGAATCCTTCCATCGCCTACAAATAACCCAGAGCGTAGGAACCAAATCTTGATATCATTTCAAAGAGTTATTTGATATCATAGACTGATGATGACCAAGGCATGAACGATTGGATTGGATCGTTTATGGATGCAAATTTTAAGATCCCATGGATAGTTATTAAAACTTAAAGATAAAAGGTGAGGAAGATTAAGAAGATGGTAATGAATGACGCCACGATCCATAGTTGAGCGATAAGTCGAAGGAGGATTTGCCACAAAGGAAAGTTTCCTTGGTAAGAATCTATTTGGGTTCAACCAAAAACTAAGAAGAAGCTAAGTTTTCAATTCAAGCAAATGTTTAATTTCATTAATCAAAAGTTGTTAAAAAAATAGCAATATTTAAGTAATTATATAGCTAAGTCTCTAATAAAATCTAAAAAAACATAGTTTAGACTTATTTCAATAAACATTAAGACCCATTACACAAATAAACAAGAAAATAAAACATAAAACACATAGTTTAGGCCTATTTCAATCTACATTGAGACTCATTACACAAATAAACAAGAAAATAAAATCTAAAAACACATAGTTTAGACCTATTTCAGTTCACATTGAGACTCATTACACAAATAAATAAGAAAATAAAACCTAAAAATATAATTTTGGTCTATTTCAATCCACATTGAAGTCCTTCACTTCATGGAGTATAGTTAGAACTTTATACTCTTTGGATAATCCTCTTTCACAAATTGAACTGATATTAATTGAATTTTCAAGATACTAAATAAATAATTTAATATTTTCTAACCAAATTATTATAATTTATTTATTAAAATAAATATTAATTTAGATAAAACGTATTTAATAATACGATTGATAAATATTTTGAATATTAAAAAATATTATTTTTACAATTGTGCATACCTATGTGAAATCTAGTTGTGGCATAATAGAACTAAGGAAAGGAAGTGCACTTTTACAAAAGTAGGGCATGACACGGTTTCTCCAAAGGACTAAGTTGGGAATTGTTAATGTGACATAGTAAAACTAGGAAAAGCAAAGTGCTTTATGTGTTGGAATTTTTGCTGGAGCGGCCAATATCATGTTAAGTAAGTGGGCTAATGTTAAAAAAAGAAGTAGAAGAGGAAGAAAAAACTTACCTACACATGCGTTCCCGTTCCATAGATATGAGTACTTTCATTACATTTTGGATCCAGTTTCCGACCACTAAAATAAAGGGATTTGAAAGAGAATAAGCAATAAGCATCAATGATTCTATAGGCCTACCAAATAAGCATCAATGAAAAGACAAAACACAAATATGATATGATCCATTAACTCGAAGCAGTTTGAGTGCTAAATATTTTTTTCATCTCGCTTTTTAACTTTCCTGTCTTTCATTTGAGCTGGCTAATTTGTCTTGTTTTCTTCTTCTTCTTTTTTAATTGTACATTTTTTAATGAAAATTTAGGAAGAAGCAAATTCGTTTCAATATTTCAAAGTCGCAATACGTTGTAAGTTGTAACAAGAACATGTGATAACACTTAAGGATAATTTGTTGATAAAAAATCACCAACAAAATTCAAATTGAATACCTTGTCAATATTTTTTCCCCGCACCAACCTCATTGGCAATTTTACACACTTCCGTTTATTATTACTTTTTTATTCAAATTGTCAATATTTTTTTATTCAAATTGGGTCTAAATTCTTTTCCATTTCCAATTTGTTATCTCCGCATTCCACCCTATAAAAAAATAGAAAAGCCATGTCAACAAAACTAGAATTTGAAGAGATTTGGTTTGCTATACATACCAAAAAGGAGAGGCATAAAAACACTGATGATTAACAGGGCCAATGTGTGATAAGATATTAATCATTAGTTGCGTGACTAAATTTTCTGTAATGATTATTAGTTTTTATTTACGTGCAATTACAAATTTCTAGTGTAATTTTATTTAATAATATTTCGTTCCTTGCAGTAAATTCTATTGAGATGTGGTTTGATGTTAAGAATGAATTTTGTTATATCGTTTATTTGGTTGACCCGTGCGAAGTCCTGAATATACTAATTTCTACATATAAATCATTTGTAGATACGTAGCATGCATCATATGATAAAATAATCCTGTGTTAACTAATCTAACACCCAAATTCACTTTTTTTAAAAACAAAATATTGTGTAAAAGAATTTTAATGATGATAAGAAGTTTTTAATAGCCCCTAAAATATTTTTTTTATTATATTCGACAAAGTCCATTTGATTTTTTTTAATACTTTATGTTACACCTTTCAACTTTTAATATCACTATTCTAATTCTTTATATATATAAAGTTAATATTTTTTTATTAAATGATAAAAATACGTTATTTGAAACTACAAGTCTTACGATATATATATATAGAAATTATTATGTATGTTGAAGGAATATTAATGAAGGGAGGAGATCAATTATTGATTTGGTATTTTTTTAAATTAAGTTATGTCATTTAAGTCCTTCAACTATTAAGAATATTACTAATTAACTTACTAATTCATATAAACTTGATATTATTTTTATTTAATCATGAAAATTAGATTATTTTAAACCTTAAGTCTTGCAATATGTATAGATAATTAGATATTTTATAGATTCTCAATTGTTCTTCTAACAGTAGAGAAATAAATTATTATGACATATTTAATATTAAAAACATAAAAAAAATACAATACTAAATTTGTTTAAAAAATTCTTGAAAAAAATAAAATTATTAGAATTATGAATTGATTAAAATATTGTTTAAATATAGAAACACTTGCATAATCATCAACGAGAAATATCAAATTTGACATGTACTACTAAAATTAAATTAATTACTATACTTTATTTTAAGGATCCGCTAATGAGTGCTTATCTACTTAACTACCCTATAATAATTATTATTCATCCCTAAGCATGTGACTTGGTGTGATTGTCCTCGAATGTTAAGGTTGTAACACAAAAACAGAAAAAAGAGAGTGTGCTTTTTGATCCATTGAGGACAAAGTAATAATCAATAATTGTTTAGAGGATAAAGAAGGCAAATACAATTTCGGTCACTAGCAGTGGCAGGTGGGAGGTGAATTAATTTCATTTTCTTTGAGTCCAAGTTACCTTCTTTGACTTTGTCATCAAAGGGTAATATTGTCATTTCACATACCGCGAAAACTTCTGTTCGCGTCTTTCAAAGCAGGCGGCGCGGTGGAGAAACAAAGGAAGACCGCATCGGATTCATTTCCACTTCACTATCTCCAACGCCAAGGCAAAGGCCCCTCTTGTTGGATGAAATTACGGAAATGCCACTACTTGCCATGTTGCAATGAGTAGCCATGCTGTGATTTAACGTGTATTTTTTTTTTCTGTATCATGTATTTCAACTCGTCTCAGATTCAATAAAATTTTGTATTTCTTCCATCCCAAATCGCTATACTTGTAGCCTTTTAAAAAAAATTAAATTAAATGATATTATTATTTTTTTAAATGAGATATTAAAATATTTATTTTAATTTTATCTTGTAATAAATAATATTATTTTGAAAGATATAATAATACATTTATTAACATAAAAATAAAATAATGATATTTTAGTCAAATTTCTTTTAATAAATTTTAATTCTCTTTAAATACTTATTTTCTTGGTCTGTATGAAAAATCTTAAACATTAATCATTTTAAAATGAAGAAAATATATAGAAAAAATTAAAAATGTTTTTTATTAAATAAATTATTTCTTTTATATGTAAACGCAATGAATTGTTACCCAATGAGTGGGCATATTGTGATTTAACGTGCATGGAAGGGTATATTGTGTATCTGAGGGACCATACCATATTATTATTGGGGACCTTCACCGTTCACACGAGGAAGACGAATCATTAGGCACACACACTTTCCCCTTTTGTGTTACTAATTAGCCAGGTCTCATCCATTTGTGAGCATGAAAACAAATTCAAATGTTTTCAAAAAGGAAAACTGGTTTTGACTGAATTCTACATTTCTACTACTACTCTTTATTATTCAATTCTCGTTTCTTAATCCACTTTGAATATATGCATGCATGGACTCCTTCCTCGTGTTCCCATTTCGGATAAAGCTTATGTTGTTATTATTGTTACTAATTGAAACTTTAAGAAAAGTAAATCATATCAATTCAATATTTAAAATATGATATATGATATGATTGCATTTAATATTTTACTTATATATTTTTCATTTATAGGAATTGAAGACAAGTAAATATTGAAAATTTATAACAATTATATTTAAGCTATATATAAGAGTTTTTTTTTGTTTTTTCTTCTAAATCACATATATTTTTATCAAAAGTAATTATGTTCGAGTGTAATAAAATTATTATGATTAATAAAACTCTCATTTTAAATATTTAATGTTATTGTCAACTATACAAGAAGAGTTGTACTTACTTTCAATTATATTAATAATCAATAAAAAAATCATACCAATATGTAGTTTTTTATATAAATAAAAAAAATTAATATATATGATTTTAATATACATAATAATATGTAATTAGATCGTAAAGCATAAATTATTTATATTATTGGTACATTATTTTCTCTAGATATAATCTAAATGATGATCATAATGTATAATTTAAAAGGATTTTATTTATGTGTGTTGCTAGTAGAAAAACATCCTACAGTTTCAATCGATAGATAATTATGCTAGGCAGTATAATTTTTAGTATAATGATTATCAAAGTAAATAAACTTATTCTATATATTAATTTGTAATTAAATACATAGTACAAATCATGTACATATATACTCAATATATAAACTATAATTTCTCAATGCGTAATGAAACACTGAGCAGTCCCTTTTTTTTAATTTACTATAGCAAATCATTGCTCTTAGCTGTCGTGAGTGACAAAGGCTAGTGATGTAATACGCCAAATGAATAAGCCAAACGAATCGATCTTGCCATACCAGCAAAATTTATAAGTGCATATATAAACTAAGAGAAATGATGCTTGTATAATAACTTGTATATAAATCTTATAACAAAAAGAGATCAAGGAAGAAAAGTGAGAAAAAAGAAAAGAATTTAAAATATAATAAATAATATGATAATGATCATGAGAAATAGATACATAAAATAATATTATATAAATTATTGTAATTAATAATTATTATACATGTATCATATCTAATAAATCAATATTAGCTATTTTTACCTAATAATAACTCACGTGTAATTCCGCAGTTGGAATTAATTGTGATTCGGTTGGGTAATATTGTTCGTCTAAAGCTGAAAATGCTGTACTTATTGCCATACCTGAAAAGTCTAGTGATATTTTATGATGATTATACTAGTAGCGATTTATTTGAATCGAGTATCGTCAAGATACTGAAATCAATAGAACCTAAAAAATGTTGTTGACTTCTAGAGTTGTGCATCGGAATTTTAAATGATTCATCTTTAGATTTTTCTTGTCATGCAATTGTCACATGTCTTGCATTCTGTTTTACTTTCAAAACAGCATATTTTTCCTTAAGCTCCCAGGGTTCTACTTCTATATATATTGACATTAAGTTTAAGAATGATTAGTTATGAAGTTAAACAGTTAACTAAATTAGCTTGCTATAAAACTGCTTATAGTATGCCCAAGGTTTTTAGTGCAATTTAGGAGCGTTTATTTGTATTTTGATTTTCTATTTTTATTTTTAAATTACCAAAATAGCACATTGTTATTAATTTGTTTTTTATTTTCAAAAAGTTGTACAGAAAATGTTGAAAATAACATTTTTTTTTGTTTTCTCCCTTTCTTATACATATCTTTGAAAACAAAAAATAGATTAAAAAAAAATAAGATGACACTTTTGTAATTAAAAAGTGGAAACAAAAAATGATCTAACTACTTTAAGCATGATTTGAGTTTGACATTTAAGCATGATTTGAGTTTGACATGATCACCTCTATAAAACTAGCATTTCCAAGCATTTTGTAATTTTTTTTATTTCCAATGCAAATAATTACAAAACTCAACATACCTAAAAAGTCACACATGCCTCCTTAATTTATAGGAGACAGTGAATTTCATTGTTATTAGACCTTTTTAAGTACCCAATACCAAATATTTTGTTCACATCATTTACAAATATTTTAAAGCATTTCAAGGTAGTGTTTTTGCTGATTCTAATGTACTCATATGCATTTTTAACATATGATCTATATGTTAAAAGATGGGACATCTATGCAATAGTGAAAGATCCCATTGATGCATAAAATATATTTACTCGGAACAAGCATATTTTAGTAACCTTACGCATAGTTATAGTGAATCTAAGTCCACTATCGTACCCAAAGGACTAATTTAATTTTACAATAAACTAAGCAATTTGATTTTTTAATTATCAATTTGAGAAATGACATTTAATTGCTTGTAGAAAAGATAAAATTAAAAGAACGAGTGTCAATTGTGTAAGAAATTATCATATAAAAAAGTCTAGGTTATGATTATAAAAATGCAAATGAGTCCCCAATTCTTCACCTAATTGAATTTCTAATTAAACTTCAATTATTGACTTCTATTAAATTAGTTAATAGGTTTTGATCAAACATTATCAAATGGTTTTTTCCCTTAATTCAATTCATACTTGGTCAATAAGGTTTCAAATTAAGGGAAAGCATAAGTTCAAAGAGAAAGGTTGGAATTAATTAGCCAGTTAGGAAATCCATAAATTACGCTTGATCATTCGTTATTTTAACAAACCTATTTGTTCTACAATTTCATCCATTATACGAAGTTGGCCACAAGCATTAAAAGACTATAAAATAAAGTGATTAATTCTAATAGGAAATTAAACAGAATAAAACAAATTAATTTATTGAATAAAAGACGAATTCAATTAAAAGAAATTAGGGTTTCATTCACAAATTACATCATAACCCTAAAATAGAGGAACTAAACCAACGATAGACACAGACAAACACATAAGCAACCTCGGATACATAAAGAAAACAAGAGAATAAGAAAGTTACAATTCAGAATCCGCATGATCTGCCTCACGTCTTTTCCTCTCCACTAAAGCTTTCTCAAAATCACTCACTCTCATATTCTAATTTCGTAACAAAGTAAAAGATAAAGCACGACTGTGCTATAAGGAGCAAGGTTGTGCTCTTCAAATGTGTTATTTTCTTAAGTATCTTTTCACATTTTGCAGTTTTTGCCTTAACTATGGCACACTTCACAAAAATTCATGAATTTTGTCAATAAACTTAATTAAAAATAAAGCAAATTAAGGACAAAACTCATACTTAACCAACACAATTTCTGGTTTATAACCAATCTTGCGAACTTCATCAGCGCTCATTTAAAAATATTCATCATGATTGTCAAAAATATATACAATTTGAAGAAACGCATACTTTCACATTCAAAACCTTTGTCAGAATTGAGTCTCAATGTATATAGGATTTTAAGAGAAATAGTTATTAAAATTTAGAGTAAATTAAACTCGCACTTCTATATTTTGCTCACATTTCACTTGATATCCCTATCTTTTTATACATTACTTTTACCCTATTTGTTAACACCATTACCTAACGCCAATTGAAATATGTGAACAGACAAAATTGCTCTTACATTTTAATTGTAAAACCCAAATTATCCACTTTAAATTAGTTTCTGAATGTATGACTCACATTCCTCTTCATCATTTGCGAGTACTATTCATCTTTCTCTTGTTGGCGAGTTCTTCTTCAGCATCCAGGGGGTGCGAGTTCCTCTTCTCTCTCACAACGTTCACGTTTCATTCCTCTTCACTGTTCGCAAGTTCTTCATCGTTCCTTTTCCAGTTCGCGAGTTCTTCATTGTTCCTCTTCCAGTTCGCGACGTTCACAAGCGTCTTCGTATGTCTTCTTGTTCGACGTTTACTAGCGCTCTGTTTCTCTTCTTGTTCCACGATTTCTGTTGACACTAGGGTTCTGCTTGTAAGTGACCACTGAACCTTGTATATATGTTATTTTTTAAGATTATTTATTTAATTTTGATTGTTTATTATTGCCTATTTCTGAATGAGGTTTCAGTAGGGGACCATTTTAGGACCACTTATGATTTTTAAAATCATTTGTTTATTATTGTTGATTAAAATGGTATTGATGTTTGGACCACAAGAAACACAATGGATGAACTGGTTGTTTATTATTGTTGATTAAAATAGCGTTGATGTTTGGGACCACATGAACACAATGAATGAACTGGAATACATGGGTCTTGAACCAGACAACATGGATATTTTGGTCCACTTTACGGACCAACGGGGCGAACCAAGTGAGATATGCAATGTTGATCATGATAAGTTTGAAATATTCGACACACATGATTGTGTGAACAACATTGCTAATGACTAATACTTGCTACCATGTCACCCTTTTATTTTGTGATTTCGTTCTACTACTAGTGGTAAAATTCTCCCCCTTAAGACTGATCATGATATGCTGAAAATGTTTGTTGAGAATCAAAATTCAGTTTATATTCATATGTATGTTAGTAGAACAATAGATGAGTTTTTGAACCTACTTGTGATAGAAAACGTGAATAAACCTGTGAGTAAAAATGTGAATGAATCTCTGAGTGAATATGTGAATGAATGTATAATTGAACCAATGAATGAATGTATGAATGAAAAATTGAAGAAGAAGAAGGAATGATGTTAACACTATGTACCAACAAGTGAGTTCATGTTCAACAAAAAATTGGGTTCACATCCAATTACAAAAAAAATAAAAAGAAGCAAGAGTCTTAAAATATTTTCAAGTTGAAAGAAAGAATATGAAAGTATTTTAGACATAAAATTTCATTAAAAGTCATGTTATTAACATGTGCCTAATTTTTGTTAAATTATTAAACAGTGTTTAGGACAAAGGGGTTAGGTGTAATGTGAGTTAAATAATTAAAAAGTTTTTTTAGGATATAAAAATGAAGGAGTATCGAATGAAATTTGAACAAAACACAAGGAGTGCGAATGTAATTTACTCTAAAATTTATGTAAATTAAGTGATTATTAATCACTTTTATTAGTTTTGATGAATTAAATAATTATTTATTATATATAGGGTCAAAAGTAATACCATATAATTAGAGTTTAATCTGATTCCCTTCTCATATTTTTTGTTTAAAAATGGATTTTTTAAAACTATTTCACACTACTTAGCAATTAATTTCTCATTTTGAAATTATTTTTAAAATAAGTATTTTAAAAAATAAAAAATTAAGAATAATGGAGAGATGTTTTCTTATTTTCTTTCTTTATTTTCATATTGTTGATCCTCTTTGATTTTATACTTTATTCTATATTTTACATGATCATTCACCAACTATCAAGTATTTATTATGGATCATTGACGTTTGATTGTTAGAGTTTAACTAATGATCCAAAATTCAATTCTTGAATCGACTCTATTAAATATTCAAAGAGAATTTTATTATTCATAATGATCTTATTTGATTCAAATATAATTTTTCTCACAAATAATATCTATATCTGTCGAGACAAAAAAAATACCAAGTATTTAAAAATAATTTTTAAAAATAAAAATTAAATACACTCTATTATTATTCCATGAAGAAGGAACGAACACGATATATCTGATAAAAATGTACTACTGTCTGGGTAGTAGTACTAGTAGGCGTTGTGATGAAAATACAAACTCGGGGTAAAAAGAAAGATGGAAACAAAACACAAAAAGCCGGTAAAGTTAACTGAAATTTGAAGAATTTAAAAAGGCAAGTTTTTTTCTTTTTTCAAATGGACGATAGTTTCAGACGAAAAGGACGTATGCAAGAAATTGGAATGGTCTGAACGTCACGCTTCTTCCACTCTCTCTCTCTCTCTCTCCCTCCATACATAAAATATTTATAATTACACCAAAAAGATCAACTTGATGACACATGATGCTCCTCTTTGAGTGTGTGGTATGGTAATAAAACCATAAAAATTGTTTTCAATCATAAGCAACAATCACCGAATAAATAATTAAAAAAAAAGCATATAAAATGTTGCCAGGGTTAGAGATGAAATTGTACTGTGTAACATCATTATATTATAATAATAATAAAATATTAAAGTGCCATTCCCTTCAATCAAAAAAGTCAAAAAGTCTTGGTATTTATCGTCAACTTGCCACTGGTTAGGGTTTGCAGGGCCATTATTCCATCGGTTTCTTCTTCTGGGTGTTGCTTAAATCTGTGGAAAGTTCATTTTTTTTCGATTTTCATGCGACCAGGTTGTTCAAGATCACTTTTTTTATTTTTACCCTTTTGGATATCGAATTTGGGTTGCTCCCCTTTTGCAAGTTTATGTTGTTGAGCTTTGTTTTTAGAAGGTGGGCCTTTTGTTTCCATTTCCAAAATATTTTGATGCTGCAGAGGTTTGGTTTTGAGTTCCAAAATTTTGTCTTTGTTTCAAACGGGTGTACGGAGAGTGATGCTGTCTTATAGTTTTTTGTTTTTGTTTTTCCGACACTTATTTTGGTGCCAATGTTATGACAACAGGTTTGGGTATGTTTTGTCTTGATTCCTGTTTCCTGAGCTTGCCTTGAAGTTAGTTTGTCTAGAATTTTGCTTTTTAGAAGCTTGTTAAATTGTGGTTTTCTTTTTGAAGATTTTGTGTGCTTCAGTTGTTTTTTTTTTATGTGGTTTTGAAGTTTGACTAAAGTAGTTGTGTGCTTTGTGAAATGGGTTCAGGGTCTTTTGGGGCTAATAAGGTTTGTGGAGAGAGAAGATGGTCGTTGTGCTGAGCATGGTTATTGATGGGTAGCAGAAGTAGAACAGTAAACGTTAACACTAAGGACACTAACAAGGTTCTGAACGGGATGCCAAGCTACGCTCCTCCATTGCCTTCTTCTTCTATTTCCATGTAAATTTTTCTGAGGACCGTTGTTTAATGTTTATTTTGTTTCTATATTGGTCTTATGATACTTTTCTGGGATCTTGTTTTGTTTTGATTTATGATTCTCATGTGGGTAGATATATTTGCTAGTCTAATATAACTCTTATGCAACTGATTGAAACTATTCATGTTGTTGGAGAACTGTGCAGTATTGCTGTTGAATTAGAGCCCTATCTGTTGCAAGATTGCAGAGGAAAGCGTGGAGGGGGGGGAACAATTAAAAGTTTTTTATGTTTAAAATTTTCTGTTTATTGGGGATTCTTTATTCTTTAGTTAGATCTTGAGTGTCCAAGTTGGACTTTTCTTTAGCTTGGGAACATGGACTTTCTCAGCCTTACCTGGATGATTGGATACGCATTCAGTTATTTTTTTTAACATGTTGTCGTGATTTTGGTTTCAGAGCAATGGAAGCAACTAATGTTCATCCTTCCCGCATTTCTGAATTTGGAACCCTGGAGCAATCTCTTGGATTTCGCATTGAAGATACCATTAATCTTAGCAGAAGTATGTTGCTCATGTTTTGATCTATAGTAGTTGGACTCCTTTTTTTGTGTGGTATTTATTGTTTCTGTTTGAAGAATTTAATATCATGTCTCATACTCCCACTCCTTGTATTGTTGTGCTTTCCAATTTTGTGTATTTAAAACAGGGTCATATCCTTTCCAAATGATTGCACTTGTTTGTAACTTTCTCCCAACATAAGCCTTCCATTCTATTTCTATCTTTTGGGGGTAATATCTCTATTTCTATGAAAGATGCTACTCACTCTATGTAGTATTCGCACTCTATCAATCAGTACTCAGGATTCTTTTGTTTGGCTTCTGTGCTAAATTGGATTGCTATACCGAGGAATAATATGATATTATTTCCAGTTCTTCCTATAAACTACTGGTATAAATGCTTTTAACACGAGCCTTCATCTTATTTCTACCTTAAAATCTTTATTTTCTACTTTTTCCTGAATAAATGTGTGTTTCCTCAAGTACGATCCTTCAAAAGCAAGTAGAAGATGTAGGATTGTTGTTGGAATAAAATAACTAGACGTTAAACCACAAATGTTTGATTTTCCTCAAAAAACTGATTATATAATAAAACTGAATAAACACTGATAGAAATGCATGATATTAGAATTGTCATCCCCCTGCTGGCACCTTATCAAACCTCTATTTACCGTTTTGTTTTTATATTATCTTTCAGATCCGATGTTTAATCAAATGAAATCAAATAGCCAAGCTCTAGGTGCTGATATTCAATTTGGTGCTTTAAATAAGGTAATTTCTTATCTTTTTTATGTGTTTATGTGCTTCCAAGAATCAATAAGTCACAGCATATAATGTATTCCAACATTTCACACTCTTCTCTTACATGTAAGATGCAGTCAATTGCAACATCAGATATAAACCTCTCTGCTGCTATTGCTGGGTCTCAGGCATTGGTATTACAAAAAGATTCACAACCAACTCTGGCTTCGACATCTGCTGGTCGTGAGAACTGGGGAGAGACCAACTTGGCTGATGCTAGCCCTAGGACTGATACTTCAACAGATGATACAGAAGACAAAAATCAAAGGGTAAACATTTTACTTTCTTAATACAGTTTATTCTGCATATTGGATTTAAATTATTCATCAATTTAATGACTTTTGGTTATGCCCCCTAGAGTTATGACATTTTGAATAATTTATCCTTCCAATTGTTTAAATTTATCATACCTACAAAAGCATACTTGTTTTTACTCTAAAATATGGTGCTGCATTGTCTTTTGGCAGCCTGAAAGGGGTGAATCCAGTGGATCAAAAGATAAATCAGATCAAAAGGTTGTATGCAGTAATTGTGTGCAAATTGTATAAGCCTTTTGTTACTATGTGCTAATTTTTCATTTTTCATTCAGACATTAAGACGGCTTGCTCAAAATCGTGAGGCTGCCAGGAAAAGCCGACTGAGGAAAAAGGTAAGGCCTTTTCCGTTAATTTTAGATGAACTTGTAAAATTATTTTGATATAACTTGGTTAGTTGTTCAATATGTCATTATTGAGACCCAACAATTTGTCATGTTTTATATATATTTCTTGACTTCTTTTTTAAATCCTTCTTTCTATTCATTCAGGCATATGTGCAACAATTAGAGAGCAGTAGATTGAAACTGACCCAACTTGAGCAGGAGCTTCAGCGAGCTCGTCAGCAGGTTTGGTTTTGTACTTATATTTATTGTTTCCCTTCAAAATTTGATACCTATCCAGCTATCCTTTTGAAGTCCCCTTTTTTGTAAGCTTTCATTAGTCGGATTGTATTACTACATAAATATGTTACAATTTGGTTATTAATCTTTTCCAGGGAATATTTATTTCAAGTACTGGAGATCAGGCACAGTCAATGAGTGGAAATGGTACTTAAACATCTTGTACCTTCAATTGTATGCCTCAAGCTTGGAAAAACGTATTGGATTAAAACCTCTTCTACTTGGTGTAGTTTAGGGGATGTTTTGAAACTGATAATAATAATCTATAGTCAGTGCAAAAGCGATTGACACTTGGTTTGGCATTCAATTAACAATATGTGCATCCCGAAATTAGTGTATATGTAAATTTTGCATTGCCTATTTGGCAGAAAGCAGATAGGGCACTTCTATTGAGTCGCTGTCACTAACCAACATGGGATTTCTACACGCCAAAATATTTATGGCTGATTTAAGTGCTTCATCAAGTTCCTTGATATGATTCTTTTTCATGAAACAAACCAAAGTTCCTGTAAAGATATAGTACCATCTCTTAGTTGGATTACATTTATGGTTGCCCGTATTTTTCATTGGATAACATTAGTTATTTGGTTGCATCGTGCATCATTTCAGTTGCACTGAAGTACTGCATTCTTCTGATACACCATAGAGCTTGGTGTATTTGCTGTGATTGATTGCATCATATGTAATACAAGCCTATTATGTGATTTTGAACTCTGACAACATGGTACTCAGTAGCATGGATGGTCATGGGCAGGGTTTTGAAAAAGTTTTTGCTGTGTTTCAAATCCTAAATCAATTTAATCATCTTGTTATACAGGCGCTATGGCATTTGATGTAGAGTACGCACGATGGTTAGAAGAGCATAATAGACAAACCAATGAGCTAAGGGCTGCAATAAATTCTCATGCTGGAGATATTGAACTTCGAACCATTGTTGACAATTTCATGACACAATTTGATGATATCTTCAGGCTGAAAGGTATTGCAGCAAAAGCTGATGTTTTCCACATTCTGTCAGGAATGTGGAAGACTCCAGCTGAGAGGTGTTTCATGTGGATTGGAGGCTTTCGCTCATCCGAACTCCTCAAGGTGAGAAGTTTCTCTTATCGATGTTCTGTAAATGTTTTTTTTTTTTTTCTGGTTTGAAAATTGCTTCACTAATATGTGGTTGAACATTGATTGCATTCCCTGCTTCCAAACAATATAAAGTGAAAAAAGCAACAAAAGAATTGAAATAGATAGGACCTGTTTTCTTGACGTTATTGAAACTTAAATTCAAAATATAGTTTAGGAACTTCCAATTGAAGAAATACCAATTTTAACAGTTTTGTATTTGCAATAATCGATTCCGCTGTTGAGTTTTAAAGATTTATTTATTTTTATCATGTTATGCCTCTAAGATTGGATTGAAACTGTTGCAGCTTCTTGTAAGTCAGTTGGAGCCTTTAACCGAGCAACAATTGATGGGCATCTACAACTTGCAGCAGTCATCCCAGCAGGCTGAAGATGCCCTATCCCAAGGGATGGATGCATTGCAGCAATCACTGTCTGAGACATTGGCTAATGGTTCGCCCAGCACATCGGGCTCCTCGGGAAATGTGGCAAATTACATGGGGCAAATGGCTATGGCCATGGGAAAGCTTGGTACTCTTGAGGGGTTTCTTCGCCAGGTACGCTCATTTTCCGGTCTAATTCTGTTTTCTCAACTTCCATCTTTTTGAAATAAAGAGAACTCAGGAAGCTTAGAATTAACTGAGTTTAATTTATATGCACTCTCGGTAAAATATTTTCCATAAACACCCAATGAGAATTATTCTGTTGGCATATCATATTAATGAATAGAATGACATGTCAAATCTTTTTTTTTAGTGGACATGTCAAATCTTATTATATGTTATATTGACCAAGTAAATAAATTAAACTCGATAACTATTAGGTTCACATGGAATTTCCTTTTTTTTATAAATTTCTTTTCAGTAAAAGAGAGATTATGTTTCAGCTTCAAAAATATTTGTTTTTCTTTTTTTGCAAAAGACTGAAAGGCTATAAAATAAATAGGATAATAATCAGCCTATGACTGGAGTGGATTGTGGAGGTTGTGTTGTCTTGTTGCACGTGCATACATGCTGTGTCAAACACCACTAGACAAACTCCATGATAAAAAAAGAATAATAGAAATAGAAATTAGAGTGATGGAACAAATAAAACTGTTTATTGCATAGTTGCATGCCTTAGGTGGAAGATGCTTTAAATGAGAGCCTAAAAGCAATTGATGATGTGCATGCACAAAAAACTGGACCTAAACTATTCCAGACATGATGGATTCACTCATCAATATTATTTAATCTTCAGTTCATTCTTTCATGTTACTACTAGGCTGACAATCTGCGGCAGCAGACATTACAACAAATGCTTCGAATATTAACGACCAGGCAATCGGCTCGAGCTCTTCTCGCCATCAGTGATTATTTCTCACGGCTGCGAGCTCTGAGTTCTTTGTGGCTTGCCAGGCCAAGGGAGTGAAGCATTTCATGGCTACATTAGTGGACTTCTTTCATGCCTGACCCCCTTAAAGACTGATCATTGAATCTTGTGCTCTGAATGAGTTCAATGGAAGCTGGTGTCTTTTGACAATGAATTCCTCTAGAAGCCTAGTTGTGGTGCTATAAACATTAGATGCTATGATTTTTCTACTCTGCCAACTGCTGGTGTGGGGCAACATTTTTCTTTAAGCTTTTGTTGTTTTAAAATAGTCTCAATAATTTGATTATATAGGTGTATGATAGATAGAAGTTGTTGAAGGGGAAAAATGTAGAAATAGTATCTCTATTTTAGGTTATAGCTGTTCATTGTATTTCAGAAATCAGTTTTTATTTGTGGGGGTGTTTACCTCTATTTAGTTTCATTTCCTGCTTAATGGTTTGTGGTTGGTTGCACATATGGCTGTGTATTTATGTATGTATATATTCGTTCTCTATTGGTATATTAGAAAGACATTACCAACTAGTAACTGAATTTGTTTCATGGCGCGTGTTATCCGGGTTCATAAAAAGTTTTTATTTGTTTTTCACTTTAATAAATAATAGTAGGAAATTAGTATTGGCTTTTATTTAAACTTTTCATGTCTTATTTTTAAGGCACTTTTTTGTTTTAATTTAAAATGAACTTTGATACTATGATTGGTATAGGAATTTAGGAAAAAAAATTAACGAAAAGAAAAAGAAAGGGAAAAATGAGTGAAAAGTTAGATAATTGTGCGTTTGATAGGAAAAAAGAGAACAAGGAAAGTTAAAAGTGTATAAAATGACAAAATATTTTTAATAAATAAAGGCTTAATTAAGTTTCAATGTCAAATTTGAGAAATGTTTTTTTTTTTAGTTCCTCTTAATTGGTTTTTGACAGTTTGAATGTGTAATTTTATGATGGTTTTTTATCACTAAAAGAAAAAATAATAATAAATTTGAGACTAAAATGTATATAAATTTTAATTTGGAGACTAAAATGAAAAACTCTTAAATATGAGTGACTAAAAATATTTAAAGGGAAAAAATGGAGTATGCAAAAATAAAGGTATTTAGTCTTTTAACTATAAGAGGCATCTTTTTCTTGTGATTCTGTCTTTAATATTGGAAGGATCCAAAACATGGGTGGGTTTCATAAAAGTTTTTCCGTTCCTATACTTTTTAAAGGATACCAAATTGTAGAGGGAATAAAAGAATAAAAGTCTTTCAAACTGACTCTTAAACTATATTTAATTGAATTATTTTTTATTGAGAACTTTACAAGTAAAAATTTAAAGTTATTATGCGTTCAGTAATAATATATTTTTAATTATCATATTGCATATTGACGACACTAGTGCTGGATTTTACGATTGCAACCCTGCAAATTCTCTTTTGATTAGCTTTTTTATTTATTTAAAGAGTATAGAATCTTGGCATATATTTATTGATTACCAAACAATACAATTTAGCCATGACATAAGTTATTCTTGATGCTTCAACATCACCTGAGAATCCAATTAAATCATACAATTCTAACCGTGAATTCATTAGATTCTGTTAACCATTATATACAAGGTGGTGTCTTTTTAGCATCCATAATTTAAAAACCATTCATCTTCAATAAAAAATGTTATTTAACTTTTTTTTAATTCAAGTAAAGATTGATAATAGGCTTGCAAAGGAAAGGGGAAGAAGAAAGAAGGAAATAAAAAGAAGGAAAGGGGAAGAAGAAAATAAAAAGGAGTAGAGTGTAGTGCAAGAATGTAATGCACAATAAAAAATGTTATTTAACTTTTTTTAATTCAAGTAAAGATTGATAATAGGCTTGCAAAGGAAAGGGGAAGAAGAAAG